>BMAO01038743.1:0-320660 GCA_019973975.1 Trichonephila clavata | reverse complement strand
TTTAATTCCTTCAAAAAACTGGAAAATGAAATATGATTACCAATTTGTAGGACTATAATAACTTCAGTAATCCTAAATTAATATTAATATTGAAATTATTTTTAAAAATTTTGATAAAATAAGATACATTTTTAATGTGAATATTTTAAATGCTTTAAAAAATATTGAAATCTGTATAAATGTATAAAAAAAGTTTTATAATTACAAACAATATTTTGATGACAAAATCAATCTTATTTTTGAAATCTTACAATTTATAATATTAAAAGAAACAACTTTAAAAAAATTCTAAAACTTGTAGAAAAACTCAAGTTTTAGTTACATAAAACTTTTCTAAAACCAATGAGATTGACATGTTTCATATAAATTTTTACATTAAAAAAAGCACAATTATGGGAAAGGAGAAAAAATTCTTAAAAATGTTTTTTACACTAATTTTTTACAAATATAGCCCACAGAATTTTTTATTCAATTGTTTCAATTCAAAAACATATTAAATTTATTTGGTTTTTGAAATTCCCACAAGTTTTAAAAGAATTTTTGTTATTTATTCCATACAATAAAATGATGATGCATTAGTTTAGTAAAAAACACGCAGTAATTGATTGCTAGCAAATAAATTCAAAGAAAATAAAAAGTTTATCACATTTCTGAAGCTCAAAACGCTCTAGATAAAAAAGAAATTCTTGAATGAAATCTTATTTAGCATAAATAAAAGGATTTTAAAATAATGTATGTGGTTATATATTTTTCTTTGCTGTTCTGGTACTTATTTCTAAAGATAGTTTTCCCCCCTTCCAATTAAAAACTATTCACAAAATTCATATTTCACTCAGTAAATAATTGAATAAGACTAAAAAAAAAATAAATATTTTATTCATTTTACAGTGAAATCAATTGTATGGAAAGTACTATTATTAAGCCGGTAAAACCATGCTTTCTAAAGAAAGACAGGGAGGGGCAACTTGTCAAAGCTCTTGTTTACAAACTTCATAGACTAAACAAGTTTAAAATAAAGCGGTAAAATGTTTTCTTACCGTATCTTCAGATTTTTCATAAATTCTTCCATACATATATTCTCTAACAGAACAAAATCCCCAATTCCTGCTTCGCCGAAATCGGCCATTGTTAATAACTTCTAAAGTTGTCAGCTTTTACTCCAGTATAACCGAGCTATAAGCCACCAAACTTGAAATGCTTCTCAACATATCCACAAAACAACGTTTGGTCGTTAAGTGAAGGTTTGCCAACAAAATAACTTTTGGCGAAAGTTTCTACCGCCAAATGAATGAGTTCCGCTGTCACGAAATAATTCAAAAAGAGAAACTGAAAACGCCGATAGAAACCAGTTTTCTTTTTCTAAATAGCGAATGTTTTATGGTGACATGCAATGTGAATGTTTTTGTTTGATAAATATTTATTAAATTTTTTCCTTGTCTCTCAGGTAAACTATTGTGATGTATAAATTCAGTCCATAAATCAATCGCAGCCAAAAACATGACATTTGCCGCAAGAGATGCCATTTTAAAATATCGCTGATTTTTAAATTCCACACATTGCATAGATCAAGAAGAATTTTTTTAAAAAAGATTTTCTGAGTTGAATCTTAAATTTAATGATTTTCGGTTTTTCATGATTTCCAATTCACTGCATCCCCCCCCCCTGTTAAGATCATTTTAAAAATTAAGTAGGTGACACCCAGAAAAAACGTAAATAAGAACTCTCTCATTTTACAAAGACGTTATGTCACGTAAACAATCGGACCCCGATTTACCGAACCCCTATTTAACGAATTGTTCTCTTTCCTTGATTAAAATGAAGGCCTCCCCCCCCCCTTATTTAACGAATAGTAAACCCTAAATTTAAAAAATGTTTCAAAAGCTGGAAAAAAAAATTTTTTTTATTAGTTTGTATTGGGAAAAAAATGGATTTTTTTCGAATGACATGTTTTTGTTGTTGTCCGGAACTGAAAAATGCTTTTCTTGAAAGCAGTAAACTTTGAAGGAAAAGGGTGCAGTGTAGATGAGTCATGAGTATAACATATCATTTGAGTTATGAATAAGAGAGGAAATTCCTTTCTTATCTCATCCCACTCCACAAAGCAGTCGATATTTTAAAATTTCAACGATACTGTTACATTTGATGATGGACTGCCTATCCGTACAACTGAAATTGATTAAATTGTTCATTTATCGGAGTCAATTAATAGCGATTCTGATGCAGATTTTAATGATGAAACTAATATCAAACCTTTTACATTTTCTAATACTTTACTTTGTTTGGAAACTGTCGAAATATATGTTATGCATACGTTATTATTTTCTTCTCTGTATACAGTCGAAAAAGAACTTTTTCGAGTCAGGAATCAATAAGATTGCCAAACATTTAAGAGTCAGTATTTTAAAATTTCAAATTAACTGGAGCGTAAAAAATTACTTATAGTATTGTTAGCTGTTGAACAGAGAGTGTATAATTTGACACTTAGGATATTTTTTGTGTAAATGCTTATTATAGAATTTCCGAAAGGTAAGTGCAAAAAATGTATTTTGTTTGGACCCCGATATAACGAATAACCCCGAATTCATGAACAAAATGCTTTGTCTCGTTTAATTCGCCAAATCGGAATCCGACTGTACAACTTTTCCCCCTGATATATAAACACTGAGTAAATTAATGACGTAAAATGTTTTCTGTATTGTATTTTAAAAAGTTAATTCACGAGTTCCGATTTTTCTGCTTCCCAATAAGTCCCAATCCCTCTTCAAAGACGGAATTCACCCGATAAGGGCTTAGCACCATGGTTCTAAAAAATAAAAATAGTTTTTATCATTGCGGGCCCACAGTTGACGAGTGGTTATGTCGCGAACTCGAGGCCGGCAATGTTTCATTTAAAGACCCGCAGTGTAGAGAGACTGATGTACGTCAGTAGTCTTCAAACTGTCTTCCACAGAACCTGGGGTTCCACAAGGCATACTCAGGGGTTCCAAGAGTCACAATAAAAAAATCGAAAAGAAACTTATAAATATGTATGCAAAAAATTATTATTTCTATGAAGTTTGTATAATTACAAGTATCTAAAACACATCCTATTCATTAAAACTGAAAGTTTTATTTATATATAATAAACTTTATTTTTTTTCAACACGCTTTTAACTTTTGTTAAAATATAATAAAAGAATATTAAAATATGTTTCATCTTTTTATATACATACTTCCTACTAGATTGGGAATATTCTATTGTTTATTATCTTGGGCTCCATGAGATAATTTTATACTCATTTCTTTACACAGTGTCTTGTATAACTAAATAATATTCTAATGGAAAAAAAATAATTTTTGCTAATGGATTTTGCAATTGTAGGGAAAAAACACCTATAATAAAGGAGAGGAAACAACTTATCAACAGATTCGATGTTAAAATCTAAAAAATTGAAACAAGAACAGCTCCTAAATTTTATGTTGCAAATTCATGAAAAATACACAGTATTTCTCACACCGCTATAAGCATTTTAATGTCATTCAAAACATTGTGTTTAAGTGAAATATATTTCTCAACGTGTGTGACTACAAAAACAAAGTATAAAAACAAATCAAACGCAGAATATGAAATTCAAATGCAGATAATTTCAATAGACATAGACTTCGACAATTTGTGTGAATAAAAGCACGCATATATCCCAATTACTAAATAATGCACGGGCAGGTGACACTTGGAACACAAATTAATATTATTAATGAGTAAATTACATTAAAATTAGATTAGAATTTTTTAATAATAAATGCAATACTTCTTTTAATTGCCTTTACATAAAGTACCTATAATATATATATATATATATATATATATATATACAAGGGGTGATCAAATGAAAAGGTACGAAACGACACGGTGGGTACAAATATAGACTTTATTCAAAATATACACCATAGGCCTGAGCACAACGATCCCACTGATGAACAAGCCGCAGGATTCCTTGTTCTCAGAATTCCTGTGGCTGTGACGAGACCCAGTCCTTCACAGTGTCCTTGAGTACGTCGTCCGAGTTGAAGCGCTTTCCTTTCAGGTGTTTCTTCAGTGGACCAACACATGGAAATCGCAGGGTGAAATGTCCGGACTGTAGGACGGATGGTCCAACGTCTCCCATTGGAACTTGTCCAGTTCCATTTATGTGACTCTGGAGACGTGTGGACGCGCGTTATCATGGAGCAGAACCACACCCTCCGTGAGCAGCCCCGGTCTTTTGTTCTTGATGGACCTGCGTAGGCGTCGGAGTGTCTCACAGTACACATCGGAGTTAATGCTTTTTCTGTGCTCGAGTAATTCTGTGCTCGCATCATTTGGACGCCGCTTTTTATAAGAGCCTTTGCTCTCTCCTGCGCATGCGGGCACCCGCGCATGATCCGATCCCAGTCAGAGTCTCCAATGGCATCCCGAGATGTCTCGCCACATTCTCCCTTGGCGGAATATGCAAATATTTAACTGTTTCATTTTTATGTCGTTTCGTACCTTTTCATTTGATCATCCCTTGTATGTTTTGATCTACTTTAAATATTATTTTGAGATATATTCTTCTAAGTATGTGTGGAATGGGGTTCCACAAAAACACTTTCTGGTTCTAGGGGTTCTACGAAAACGCCTTCAAGCTCTAGGGGTTTCGTGAGTTGAAAAAGTTTGAAGGCCACTGATGTACGTAATACGTGTGTAATATCTACGTAATATAGGGCTCAAAGTCTTCACGTTAATGTAGTGTGGAAGCTTTAAGAATGGTTGGTCTATCTTTAATTTTTATATAAATTATGCTTTTTGATAAACTTTTCAACAAAAAAAAAAAAAAGAAAGAAGCTATGTTGCGACACAAATTTTGTCGAAGTATTTCTGTGTTTATTAACTGTAAATGAAAAATTTTGTATTTTCTTTTTTCCATTGAAATAAAAATTCCCTTCAATCTTCAAGCATACAGAAGTTCAATTAAATGAAAACAGAAAAATTAAATTGGTTCTTTCCTTAAAAACAAAAAAAAAAATCTAATTGAATGAATTTAAATTTAATAAACAAAATAATATTAATGCATATCGATGTAGCCAACAGTCATGCTAAAATTATTCGAAACGATACGATAACGCATTGCCAATACGCTTTCCTTAATTTCTACGATAGTATATATTAAGAGCTGATATCATGGTTACTTGAAGCGTTATTGAATCAATACCCTATTTTAAGGGTTCTCGTATCGTTAGCAAACTTCTCGCTCTCAAGATTTTTTCAAGTGAATTGATCAACTGTTTATTTAATCAGACACTGAAGCAACACTAGGGCTATTGCCGAATGAACTCGCAAATTTGAACGACGGTCAAGTGACGAGGATGACCCTTAGCTAGTGCCTCACTTACACCTTTTCTAACTTCCACAAACATCAAGGGAGGATTTTAAGCTTCGACAGATTTAACGTGCATCAAACTCTCTGTACAGCAAGTCTTTAATGACATCGGGATTTGAACTATCAACTCGAAGAGAACAACGCATATGAAACGGCCATATGTTCCCAACCATGGCACTCGGCTTATTTTCAAGTGAAAGTGAGTAACTACAATTATGAAATCAAACAACAACAACAACAAAATACATTGTCCCAGTACATATCAGTATGTAAATTAATAGAATAATGAAAAGTCATATGTTTCAATAAACTTGAAAATAAAAAGTTACAATTGAAAATTGGGTCCGAAATATTAAAAGTTTGAGAAGCACTGATTTAAAGGGCTTTAATTCTAGAAATATGTATATTTTTTTCTAATGCCTGTGATAATACCTCGAATAAATGACTTCAAAGAATATGAACATAGCATAAGTACATTTCAGGTTTCTTCGTTAAAAAGGGAGTGTTATACAGCAAATATGCCTAAAAATTTAAAAATGCACCTTGAAACTTTAGGGGCGCGTTACACATCTGAATTTACGGTACTAAAGTACAGAAAGAGAATGTATAAATGCAATCGTTGAAGCCGACTCACCAAGAAATCACGTCATCATGCCAACTAAAACACAGAAGATATGTGCGTACTGTAAAAAAAATGACGTAAGTGTTTGATAGGTGTAATGCTGGTGTCCACGACAAGTGTTTTGTTTCATTCCACACACCATAGAAATACAAAAATATCACTAACTCACTTTATTTTGTTTCCATGGTGTTTATTACAGTTTCTTACATTGCCAATAATATTGTGGATATTGGTACAGTATTTGGCCAATGTTCCGAAAAAGGGGTGATCTGTAGTTTCTATACCATTGCACGTAGAAACTTGTGAAAACAGTTTTTTCTTTCATATTTCATTTATGTTATATTAATACAGCGTTTCTCAAACTGTAGGGGGGGGGCGGGGCGTGATAACTCTACGAGATGGTGCAAGTATATTGAAAAGTTTAAAAAGCGAAAGATTACTTTTAAAAAAATATTAATTTATTGAAAGTAAAAAAACAAAACACATTCTAACACAATAAAATACCCACTTGTACTGATATAATACACGTATAAATGTATCAGTACTGCACAATGTATTTTATAATTAATTGTATACAAAAATTAACGCTTATCTTGATAATTTGTATGGTTTATAATTAATCCATCAACTGCCGATTGAAAGTTACGCTATTCGCTCCCCAACACTACCGTTTTCCTCGTATATGTGCGTATGGGATGAATTAAGGGGGGGGGGGGTGAAATGGAATAAAGTCAACCTTCTCTGAAATAAGCAACTCCTTCGCAAACACACTATCAAGGTACTTTTATTGCATTCCAAATTTTTCGGAATAATTTTATAGATAGCAGTGCATGAAGGAGATTGTACTTCGGAAAGACGTATATATACGTCCGGGCAGTTAATGCTTTGGCTGAAAAAGACATTTGTATACGTCAGTGGCACTTAAGAGGTGAAAGTCTTTTTGTAGCCTTGGCGTCAAAGTATAGTATTACTGAATTCAATACATTGTTATTTTATATATAGAGGGAGTGTGATGATGAACATGATTGAATATTGGATCGCAAATATTGAAAGTTTGAGAAGCACTGTATTTTTGTATTTTGCGTTTGAAAAAATTAAAGAATATAGTTTTGGTATATAATGGGTTAAGCAAAATTGGGGGGAAAAAATGTGTATATATATTTTTTCCCCCGGCCCTTTTCGCCAAAGTTAAAAAAGTGTGTCAATAACATTTATGCCTATGAGAGGACTTGCAACCCTATAGCCCCTTCCCTAAATTCGCCACTGATATGTTTGCAAATCATTAAAACAATTTGAGATTTATAAACGCGTTTAAATTATTTTTGAATAACTATTTAATTTTTTGTTGACGCAGAAAGTAAATCGAGAACTATTTGTGCTGTTTTAGATTTAGACAAACTTAAATTTTTCTTGCTGTATTGAAATCAAAGTTTTACGCTTATGATTGTACAATGTGCTACTTTGCCAAATATGGCAATCCTGAATGAATAAGAATTCCGTCTCGTTCTTGTTAGGGGAAAGAAAAACTATTTGTATATGTGAGCATCGATTTGTTGTGTCATGCAACACCGCTAACGGTAATATTTACAGCTGACTGCTGATGTGTGAATTAAAAGATTTGATATTACCGTGTCTAAATGATTTCGATTAAACACTAGCTTTCGCAATGAAATAATTCTTTTCGGCAACTATGTCAGGAATGTTTTTACGGTATTTCAATTTGAATTATTTAATTTTTAATGCATTATTCATATATATATATAAATTATTCCGAATAACTAATTCCAAAATTACTAAAGGCAATAAAAAAATAAATTTTTGCAAAATTTAATGAAATTTGTAATCCGTTTTGAACTAAAATGTGCCGGTGGAAATTTAGTAATGGATGCCTCATGTGGTAATAATATACACGTTGGAAAATAATATAATTTTTTTATATGATTTGTGTAGTAAAAAACAAAAGCAGCTCTCTCCTTTTGGGTATGTATATATAAAATTTTTTTATGAGATATAATACATTTAGCTATTTATCTCACACATGATAACAATAAAAAACGGGCAGAAAGTCTTGTTCAATATTTTGGTTACATATTAGCTATAAGGTGCAGATTTCAGTTTAATCAACTCGTTCAAGCTCAAAGATAAATACAACATATCATCATAAATACGTATCCGAAAATTGAAGGAGCCAGTTTTTATTATTTCGATCGAGAGAGAGAGAAAGAACCAAGCACAATTTGAAGTACAAATTAAAATGCGTAGATGAAGACTTGAAAAAAAAATTCTTTTTCTGATTACAGTGTATTGAAAAAAATATAAAGAGAATTACGAAATATATAAAAATTACAGTTGTACAATTTAAGCAATGAGTGTGAACAGTTGTATAATTTGTGCAATGGGGATTGGTCCGTCGTTAGGTGGATAGAGGATACCCACCCCCCAGTACAAACAATAAATAAATTACGAGCACATGTAACAATATTGCAATTGTGCAAAAGTAGAACCTTTTGCTAAAGCAATTGTTGCAAAAGTTTTGTACAACCCGAGAAAAAATCTTCATATATGATTTCACTTAAAAAAAAGCCACTAGGAATTGTTGAGAGCAGATTCAATTTATTAAAATTTTTTCTTGTTTCAATACGGTAATTTTTAAAAATATAATTGGGATAATTGAAGTATTTTAGTAAGTAAGAGGGATATTTTAAAAATTCTTAATGACGTGTAAATGCGCTAGTAAAATTGTTATTTATTCGGTTATTTTATGTTACACATCAGTTATGAATAATTGTTTATTATTACATTTTAGAAGTTCAGTTTAAAAAATTTTTGTTTTGAAGATGAAAGTTTCTTTCAAAAAAATAAGAACAATAAAATGGTCAATTTTTTTTTATTTTTTCAATTATTATATACACTGGTGTGCAAAAATTAAGGACGAAGTCGAAAAATTAGCATATCAGCTGAACGAAGAGGCAGAGCGGACAGAAAGACCAATCAGGAGATTAAGTGAGGTGATGTACGGTAGCACATGCGCAGATATGCAGGTAGACGTAAAGGGGGAGTGTCTGAGTAGTAAAGCATGTTGTCGGTGTAAGATTGGTATTTCTGGCAAAGAGATTGCACACCGTATAGCAGTTAAAATCACACCGAGTTGCAGCCTCAGCGAGAAATGGCGAATAATCAATCTGTTAGACGACATCTGGATGCTTTTACCCGAGGTCGAATCATTGGGAAGTTGGAGGAAGGTCGCAGTGTGACAAGTGTGGCTGCAGAGTTCGGAATTGCTCACAGCATCGTTTCACGACTTTGGAGACAATTTCAAACTACAGGAACAGCTATCCGGGGGTTCAGTAGTGGTCGTCCACGAGGAACCACACCCGCAGATGACCGGTATATTGCCTTACAGGCCAGAAGAAACAGGCGGCAGACAGCGAGAGAAATCGCTAGACACACGACACAGGCGACTGGATGACCGATATCGCGTTTTACCGTGGCCAGAAGACTGCACGGTGGTGGTCTGCTTGCACGACGCCCTGTACGGTGTGTACCTCTAACGCCTGCCCATCGGAGAAGGCGTTCTCTGTGGTACCGGGAATACCGGAATTGGAGAGACAATGAATGGGGACGAGTACTCTTTACAGATGAGAGCAGATTCAGTCTGAGTAGCGATTCTCATCGCATACTCATCTGGAGAGAGCGGGGAAGCCGCAATCATCCCTCGAACATCATTGAAAGGGACAGGTATGGATGTGGCGGTGTTCTCGTTTGGGGAGGCATCATGTTTGGTAGTCGTACAGACCTTCACATCTTCGACGCAGGTTCAGTCAACGGGACCCGTTAATGTAACGAGATTCTTCTTCCATATGTGCGTCTTTTTAGAGGCGCTATGGGTCCGCAGTTCCTTTTCATGGACGACAATGCACCATGTCATCGCACCGTAGCTGCCGAACAGCTCTTAGAGAGTGAGAATATTGAACGTATGGATTGGCCGGCACGATCTCCGGATCTCAATCCCATCGAGCATGTATGGGATTTTCTAGGCAGACGCTTGGCAGCTCGTACCTTACCACAAGTAACGATTCCGGAGCTTCGATTGGCGCTGCAAGACGAATGGGCAGCAATGCCTCAACAACTCATTGACACCCTCATTCTCAGCATGGGCAGACGCTGTGAAACCTGCCTAGCAGTCAGGGGAGATCATATCCCCTACTAAAGACCGGATATTTCTTGCTGGACACCCATCACAGGGATGTTTCGGCCTTCAGTCGCATGCGCTCCATGCTACTTTTTCAATAAAGCTTCTTTTTATCCCTCTGATTTCTCTTTTAGTAAGTGTTGCTTACATTACTCATGTCCTTACGTATTGGGGATCTTACGGTATTAAATGTGTTGATTTGGAATGCTTTTGTACAAAGTTATATTGAAAAAACCGTCTCGTCCTTAATTTTTGCACACCAGTGTAATTTATGAACATGTTTTCAACTGATGTAACAAAGATGAGTCGGAAAATAAGTTTCCCCTGTCGACTGTGGTCAGAGTTGTGTATGAAAGTCAAATTATAGAACGATACATTAAAGATTAGACATAACTTTGTTTTTCCACTTAAGTACCCTGAGACTGTTGGGTTGAAGCGAGTGAACTATTTTTTCTAGCGTAAGGATATGTGTGTGATGCGCCACTGGTTTTTTCCCCGCTTCCTCCAACGCACTGTTTCTACGGGGACCACACCTCGATCTAAACTCAGTGTGCGATGATCAAAAATTATGCTGTGTGCAGTATTCATAATCGTCTTATTTATTTGTCCAAAAAACTGGACTGTCCAGAAATTTCTGAAGAACTTATTTTACAAAAAAGAACAACAGAGACATATGCAATACCTCTTGATAATCTTCAAAAGGCCCTCCAGGTAAAGTTAAGGGCTTTGCATACGGAAGAAGCATTTAAAGGTCATAGACGAACGACGAAACAGCAAGTGAACCGCAAGACACCGGTAAACCATTGGGTAAAGATCGACCGCGATCAAGCAGATGAATTCGGAAAAAGTGACATGGACCTCTCAAATCTGGCATTCTTTTGTTGGATGACAATGCAAGCCCACACTCGGTGACGGCAATGCAAAACCATATCTCAACTCTTGGTTGAGAGCGCCTATGCCATCCGCCGTACAGTCTAGATCTCGCACCAAGTGATTTTCATCTGTTCCCAGCTTCGAAGAAGAATCTCTCTGGAAGGAGCTTTGGAAGCAACATTGAAGTCAAACAAGCAATTATACGCTTCTTCCGTATGCAAAGCACCGATTTCTTACTGGATGGCTTTTTGAAGCTTATCAAGCGGTATCACAAATGTTTCAATGTACTTAAAGTTATGTCTTATCTTTAATGTCTCATTCTATGTTTTGACTTTCATGCACAACTCTGACCACAGTGGAAACTTATTTTCCGACTCACCCTCGTAGTAGAGAGCTTTCTTTTTCTCTCTTGACTAAGGATTCATTCCATCCGTTTGCCTAGTGAATGATATTTACGGGATCGAATCTGAGCGATGCAAAATGGTCTTTTGTGGTAAATATTTAGGGGCTATACTTTTTTTAAAATTCTGGGTAACGTTTAACGTATATTAAATAAATACAATATCAGTTTTGCTAGATGTTTTGAATTTTTAAATAAAGAAATTTCCGAATTTTCTCATAAAATGCAGAAATTTATTGTAAATTAAATAGGCTTACCCAGTTCAATAAATCAGAAGTTCAGAAAATTGAAAAACACATACATAAAAAATAATAAAAGGGAAAATGGGTATTTGATGCCTTTTGGACCAAGAATTACTTTGATAGTAGCATTCATTCAGATATCTTTCCTTCAAAATTATAAATACATTTCAGCAAGATATTGTTTCTGGAGAATAATCCTAAGAACCGAAACATTTTTTTAATATTATATATGCATATAACTATCATAAAGCAAAATGGTTTAGCAGTAAATATATTTATAATTTTGAAGTACTAAGTACTGTACCAAGGAGATAACATTCTGAAAAGTAGAATTTGGAACACAAAATATTAAAAAAAATATTAAAAAAAAAATTTAATAGACCAAAGTAAAAAAAAAATTATAGTTTCTAAAGCTGTCGTTGACTTAGTGCTATGATGTAAGGTTAAACCTGCTTTGCAGAATCCTAACTTTTTCCTTTTCAGCAGGAAATTTATTCATAATATACATGGGAGGAATGAAACTGGTGCTTAAATAACAAATTTTTAACATTTGGCATCCATTTTTTGTCAGATTTAACTCTAAATCTCCTCGGTTAATATAATGTCCAGTCTTAAAAAAAAAATTTTTATTATTATTTTTATTTTGTAGATTGTCAATCGCGCTGAAATTTCTTCTCAGTAGGAAAAGCAATTAAGATGGCATAATACACAAAAAATCATCAAACTATCGAAATTTTTTATTGGCTTATATGATACCTCGAATCATTATAAACATGCCTGCAAAATTTCAAATCTTTACCTGCAGTTTTCATTAAGTTATGGAATAGTTTTTGATGCTGTACAGACTAAACAAAAGTGCCACACTCACTTTTGAGATCATTTTCTAGAAAAATGCCTGATAAAAAATGAATTATTTCTTTACCGTGTGCAAATGAGACTAACATATGTAGAATTGCATATGCAGTAATAAATCATTTCAAGAAAGAATTGTGCAATTTATGCAAAAATTCTAATTTATGTATTGTTTATTGAAGAGTAAATGGATTTGGTCAAGATTTAAGAGTTGCGAGGGACTTTTATGATATTATTATGAAGGAAATTAAACCTTCAAAATTGATTCCCAAAGCACAAATACGAAATTTCATTTTGATTACTACGATAATTAAAAATCTAATTTGCAAGAACAACAGAACTCTCAAATTTTAATACATTTGTTTTCGATGATGTACCAGATGGTTATAATTAAATTTCCCCTATAAACGGCCTCCTACAGCGCAAACGGGTGAACGAAATTCAATGAAATTTTGTGTATGGGCTATACACGAGATGCGCTAACGGAATTTCGAAGGGGGAAAAAAATCCCTTTTCGGGAAAAACATGAAATTTAACTCAATAAACGACCAAAATGGAATACAGAAACAAAATTAACAATCTAGGATAAGAAAAATACAAAAATGGGAAAATCTGTCAGTTGTCAAGGAGAAAATGTCGAGATTTGTATGTTTGGGAAGAAGAGGAAGCTTTATGTGTGTGTATGTGCACACACACACACACAGGTTAGTTTTGCATAAAGCGTTGTTTGAAAACGTTTGTGGACTTGGTCATCATTAGTCGGCTGTACTAAAAATGGTCTCGTTTGTTGAACGTAGGTTATTGGTGAAGCTATTTTACGAAAACAAGGGGAATGCTTCTGCTGCAGTTCGTAAAATTCGTCGTAGAAGGAACCTACTGCGTAGATAAATGTCTACTAATGGTATCCGGGTCATGATTAAGAGATTGGAAGAGACGGGCAAATTAGGAGTTCAACCTGGAAGTGGTCGTAAACGTGTCACACCGGTACTTGTTGATGGCGTCAAGACATCTGTTAACGTACAGTCACAGATTTTAGAGTCTGGTGGCAGTAGCGCGTGTGCAGTTTCTCGAGAGACATGCTACTTTTACAGCACCGTCTGAAAAGTACTCAGAAAACATAATGCTCTACTTTCCATGCATGATTCGCCGAACCCAGGAACTGCTGATAGGGACAAGCCACAACCTTTTTTTATTCAAGGTCAGTTTTCTCAACATAATGACTGTTGATCTGTCATGGCCTTGGAAGGGCCATATGGAGTGACGAGGCTTATTTCTACTTCAATGGGACAGTCAACACATAGAATTGGTGCATTTGGGTTAAGAAGAATCCGTGGATCCACACTAAATTTCCCCTACAAATGTCACTGTGTGGTGTGGGTTCACGGCGACATTCATCCTTGGGCTATTCTTCTTTGAGGACGTTGGTACAAACTAACAAAAACTAACGTCTTTTACATAAAGATTTCTCCCTTTTTTATTTTTGATTATTTTTGTTCTAGCTTGTTAATATAGATTCTTTTTTTTTTCGTCTTGGTCGTTTATTGAGTTAAATTTCATGTCTTTCCAAAAAACGGATTTTTTTAAAAAACTTCCCTAATTTTTTTTTTTTTTTGAAATTCCGCGATCGCATCTTGTGTAGAGCCCATATACCAAATTTTGTTGCATTCCGTTACCCGTTTGCGCTGTAGGAGGCTGATTATAAGGGAAGTTTAATTATAACCACCTGGTATATGCATCCCATGTATGTGAAATTCTACACAATTATTAAAATATTTTAGGATACTCATTTAAACAAATGCACAGATGCAATTCTTCGATTTTGATATTTTTTCCATATAAATTGTTGTTTGTATCAATGATAGTTTTGCATTTGAAGGCTTTGTTGGATTTTGCTTTTATTCGTGTGCAATATTTAATATACGAAGGCTTTTAAAATCATGGAAATAAAAAATAAAGGCATAAACATCTTTTGTACATGTTATGCATCATTTAAGTTGTAGAACTGAGCATGGAATTAGCTCTGAGGTGTGTGTATTTATTTTTTTGTAATTATTAAGGTAAAGTTTTATGAAATATTGATCTTTCATTTGTTTTTGTCAATATATTCATTATACCAGTATACTGTTTAATTGTTCTACATTTTCGCAATTTCTTAAGGTAAGCAGTTTTAAATATATAAGCTTATTAACATTTCATAAAAGTTTCAGACTATTCGATTAATATTATATCATTCTGTTCATGTAATGAAAACTTCACACCGATATTTCTCCATGTTGAATTTTTGATCATATACTATATCATTCTAAACCCTAAGGCTTTTTCGATAATTGAAGTAGGGATGCAAAATCGTTCACAAATGTTCTGAAATGTATGTTTTGTAATACTGTGTAGGAATTAACTCTAAGATATGTAGTAAATTTTTGAAAAATTTCAATCAAAATTAATGATTTTTCGAGGATTTTAGTATGTTTTACAATGAAAAAAAATTAATACGCAGCAGCATAAAAAAACCCATACACAGTTTTATGTAGTATATTATGAGATACTTCAAAAATATTTGAAAAAAATATACCTATTTAAAAAAGCCTCAAAAATTTAAAATGTTAAAAAAAACTTTAAAAAATTTTAATTTTACAAACATTTTGCAATAAATTTGAAACTTTTTATATAGAATTATTGTTTAATGTAATGGCCTTTATAAAATACAATTAAAACCAAATTTCAAAAATTAAAAAAAAAAATGTGAAGATGGTACCAGTTGCCTTAAAAACTTTCTCACAATACTCCATAATTCATCATAAATAACAGATATATCTTTTTAAAATCATAATTGCTGACATCCTTTTCTAAACTTTACTTTAAGATCTCCATTACTACCCATTCCGTTCAAATCCTCTTGTAATATGACATTTGTTTTATTTTTCAGTGTGACTGAATGAATTCATTGCCTACTGTGGTAATTACCGTAGTCAAAGCATTCTCAAATCTAGTTTCGAAATCTGAATGAAGGGCATTTAAATGTTGTACGTAGGATAAAGCATCATTTTCTTTGCATATTTCTGTAGGCCAATTGAATAATAATTTTTTTTTTTTACTCCTTTTCTGACAAGAAAAGTTGAAATGATGGTTCTTGTTTCATAAAATTTATGTTGCCGCCTTGTAACTGCAAATTAACCTCATTAAATTTAGTAAATAAATCTGTTGAATCTGTTCATATTCTTTAAAATAAATGTTTTATACACTATTTTTTCTTCTCTTTCGGCCCAATCATAAAGACAACTACAAAGGAAAGTTGTCACTTCAAAACAATGTTGATCCACCAATCTTAATTCCTAAATCTAAGAGTTTACTGAAGTATTACTGTCATTCACAACTATGACCAACACTGTCTTGCTATACCTCTCTGTAATGTTTAGCTTTAAATATTAGATTTATAGCAATTTAGTATGCGTATATTATATGTATATTATTCCCAATAAAAGTACAATCAAATACTAAGAAATTTAAGCAATTTTCGGTTTTTTTCGGGGGCAATTTACTTGACTGATTTTTGACATTGTCAAACTGTGAATTATCTGGACAATTGAAACTAAAAGTGGAAAAGAAGAAATACACGGAATGAGTTGACACCGAGGGCATTTAATACATCTGAGGATGTATTTATGTGAGTACCGTGGTGTTTAGTATTGACATATTTTTAATTCTCTTGAGATATAATATGCCTAATACATGACAACTCGTGTAACAGAATATATTTTTGTATAAGAATATCGATTTTCTGCCGTAGAACGGTACATGATAATAATTCAAAATGATTTTGTCGTATATGCCAAGAATATTTTCATTATATTTATAAGCAAAACTCAAGATATTATTTCTAGCTATGAAAGGCATATTAGATGTGTGACGGATCTATACGCGTTCTTCGACTAACCTTCTTGGGAAATCTTTGGGCTATGAATATCAACAACCCTTTTCTGAAGAAGAAACCGTGATATGCAGATAAAGTCTATAATATATGGTTCAGGTTTGCTTGCTAGGTGTTAGTTGGAGAGATAGGTAGAAGTTAGTTAGATAGAAGAGAGGTAGGAAAGTTAGATTGAAGTTCGTAAGATAGAAAGAGAGAAAGAGGTAGATAGTTATGTAGAGAAAATTGATATTTAATTGAAGTTAGCAAGAGATTGGAATACTTAGAAGATAGAGAGACTATCTACAGTTCAGGTATTAATCATTTTTATACTGTGTTTTAATATTTAAATTATTAAAGAGATTTGAGTGACTATTAATCACATAATTACGTCCTCCCACACTTTTAGCTGGGTATCAGAGTAGATGGGGGGGGGGGGACTAAAGATGTTTTAAAATATTTGGCCAGATTATATTTAAATCTTCTCATATTTATTCATTATCCTATCATAATTATTTTTTTATCATGGTTTTTGCTTAAATGTTCTTGGAATAATTTTAAACATGAATTATATATATTTAGGTCTCATATGATGTATCCAGCCCACAGCCCAAAAACAATACATAATTAACTGCAACTGAAAATATTTAGATTTTAGAATTTTTTTTCTTTTGTGAAACAGAGTTTATAAAAAAAAATGTCGAGTTAATTATACTTTTCGAATTCTCTAGTATGTTGTCAATGTGGGTGGTGGTTATGTTTCTTAAATTTTTTATTCAAGAAATATTTTCTATAATACATCTGATATAAATAAACACATTGTTTTATGAAGTGTAAGTTAAAATATTTATTAATTTTCAAGTTTGATGTCTTGCATGGCAAAGAAAGTTCTAATTTCCTGCTTAACTCTGCTATGAATAAAACTTAGACTTGGAAATGATGTTTTTAAGTTTATGTAATTTAAAGCGATATGCAATTATTGATCTAATTTTCAGTCATGTAACTTTCAAACTATGTGTATATCCAAGATTGCCTTTATTGATTGCTCGAATTCTTTCTCTTAAAATCATGTAAGCTATATATATATATCACACAATTAGTATATATATAATAACCATTACTTAACAATAAAAGATATTTCGTGCTAAGAAAGATTTACGGTTACCAGTAGTGTATATAATAGGATTTTTAGACCGAAAATAATTGTTCTTGTACTAATCTTTTACGGCTAAGCGTGTCAAAGCAAGATCCAAAGATGCTCTAAGACAGCTATAATCCTCACCTTTCAATTTTCGTTGACAAGTTATTCATCCATACTACAAATCTTTTAAGAGTAAAGAACCAATTTTTTTAGCAATACTTTACAATTCTGGTTTTAAAATGCTTCATTTTAGGACACTCAGAAGCTCATGATCAAAAATAGACTAATGTGGGCGTTTCTGTCTTTAACGCTTAAAAGATTCGGATGATATCATTTGTGGAAATGGACTTTTCCATTGAGTGGTTAGGACTTCATGATGTCAATGACATAATAATTATTTTTCGAACTTTTTAATACTTTCATTATATCTCCTATTATTTTTTTGATGCTTTGTATGTTTTGTTTTGTGATCCTTTTATTCAAAATATTTCCACTCAAGATACCCGAATAAAAACTATTAATAAAAAGAGAAAAAAAAATATTTTCCCCTCGATTGATAAATTTTTTTCTTCAATTTTCAGTGGAAAAATGAAATCATATAAATTCAGTGTTAAAATAGAAAATATGTACACGCACATAAAGAGAAAGAATTTTTCTATAACTGAAATTACTTGGGAATGACTTTCCTTTTTTTAAAGTTAATATTGAACTCGAATGTTTTTTTTTATTTGAAAGCAACTAACTAATGTTTACTTACTAGATTTTTAAGTACATTTATTTTAAAATAAATTAGAATCTAAGCTATAGTAAATATAAATTGTTCTAAGACTGAAATCTTGCTTTACTAAATTTATTAGTTCCACATTTTATTACCACATAACATTATATAAATGAACTTATAATAATATTAATGATACATAAATGTTTCTAAAACAAAAAATTTCAACTGCTGTAGAGATTAAAATTATAATTTTTGAATCACGTACTATAAAAATGTCCTGTGATTTTTTGCCAAAATTTTGAGATTGTTCAGAATACGTCTAACTTAATAAAAAGTAGTGAAATAAGTTGCTATTTTTTAAAATTTTCCTAGTTTTTTTTAATTATTTGTGGAAATAATAGCTTAATTAAAGTTGTTTTTATTTTAGATGGCTGCTAATGATTTTTTCAAACATTATTGTTTTTAAATAATGAGTCGAAATTAGTTATTTCTTTTTGTTTTGGAATAATATTCTTACAAATTGAGATTCATATTAATAGTAATTTATAATAAATTATAAAATTATTAAACATATAAATTTAAGAAAATATACTCTTATTTTACTAAACCATATGCTTTTTAAGAACTAATATGTTGTTGCGTATGCCTTACGTGTGTTTTCGAATGCCTTATTTTGTAAAAATTAAATTTATTATCAATGCATTAATATTTAAAAAAAGCATATAGAGTCTTAATCATTAAATGTTTTTACTTAATTCATATAATTCTGATTATATAATTCCGATATGTACAGTTTTACTCTCCACATAACATGAAATCAGTTTATTTAGAATAAACTTAACATTGCCTTTATTTAAAAAAAAAATATGCTGCATTTTTAGTTCTAAAACATGTAACAGTTATAAAAAACATAATTATTCTCGTTATACTCTACGTGACATTGAAAATGCAACATCAAAGAATGATCAGAAAGCGAAGAAACTCGGCAAAGAGAGATATCAACGAACAATAAAGGGTGTTTTTTAATACTCATAACACAAAGCGAGAACGTCAGTTCAATAGGTTGTAGGACACACGCAAATGGGGATACACGAAGCAAAAAGTCTAGGTATAGGATCAATGAGAGAGTATGTTAACTCTGTACGTAGACGTTGATTCTGTATGGCGCTGAGGGTTGGTTCTATACTCCCTTTCAACTAATTGCAACAGTTCATCTGAACTCGATGATGGTAGGGCATGGAAATTTCATCCAGCCACTTCCAGACGTGTTCTATTTGGGAGAGATCAGGGAAAATGATGGCCAGCATCTATACATTTTGAAGACCACATGGTTGATGCATGCAGTGTGCAGTCGGGGCTGATACTTCTCGTAAATTGCACTAGGCACCTTTGAAAGAATGGAAGTATTATACAGGCTTCTGCATGGGCCATCATAAAGTCCTGAATACAAACTAAACAGAGGTAATAAGTTATCGCAATCGATGAACCCCGAAAACATGATGTTAAGTAGCAAAGCAGTGGGACAACCGACAATCGTGTGTTTGGATTTTTACCAGCAACTTCGTTAGGTCCACATTAGTACACAACTGTCGTCATCGAATAAGTAGAAGCGTGACTCGTCTCAGAACACGACTTTGTACCACCCTGAAATTCATATCGCTCTAGCCCAGCCCCATTGAAAATAGATTTGTTTGTGCTACGAGGAAATTCGCAATCTTCTTAACGGAGGAAATGATTGCTGGCCTTTAGCAATCAATCGAAGGATAATGGTTCTAGTCCGTAGGAACACTAAGGGTATTTTGCATTTGCTGCAGAATGGTGATAGAAATGGTTTGCAGGGTTGCTAAGACTTCTCGGTGGTTGCGTCGTTCCCCGCTTGGTGATATCGCTCTGACCACATTGGCATCCTTGAAACTTATTCCAACCATTGTTTTTTTTCTTCTTAGCCAACGCCCCCCCCCCCGCTTGGCTGTTGGGCCATTAGGTGACGAGCTGACCAGTAGATATGAGGGCCTCCTTGAAAATGCTGTACCGTAGTCACAAAGCTGGCACTCTGGTGATGGTAGGACATTGATGCGGTGAAGGTGTGCGGCAAGATAATCGTGTCCTGTCCTCATCCTAAAAGCTGTTACATCAACTAAACTGGGTAGGCTGTGATCGAGGGGGCCTCTGAAAACGAGGCTCTCCCAATTCTTGCCCAAAGAGAGCCTCTGCAGCCACTGACAGCTCCATCTTTCAACTGCTGATTTTATCTGGGACTTGGCAGAACGGAGCGTGCTGGGTTGTTAATATTGAACTACGATGAAATAATTCTCCAAGCATTAGACTGTAAGTGGATTCCAATCATCGTGGACACATCTAGGTGAGTTTAAAGGAAGATTTGACGCTTTGATGTGCTCGCTCTTTTCAATCTAATTCCCGTGCTTTCGTAAAATGGGCCATCTCTGCTGAAAACATCTCCATTCGCAGCGACCTGGCATTCTCTGTTATTATTCATGTTTTCTGAGACAAGAAAAAAAAATTCTACATTGATAACAGCATAGATATCTCTCATTCTACAGATTGCTTCTCTTATATTCTCAACATGTGCCAGAGAAATGCATATTTCACATTACTTTGTTAAATCGGTGAGGTATGCCTAACTTGAAATTTGCATATTTTTCTGGCCTCTCCTTTTTGGTGTTGCGGCTAGTTTATAAATGAACATCCAACAGTTCCAATCCACTCTAATAAAAATACGATTACAATGTCAGTTTTTCAGTTGTTCAGCTTTGAAGATTCAGGTTACTTATATTACAGTTTAAACGTCCTAGATCTTATTTTGAATCCTTTTATTTTTCTTAAAGTTTCAATACTCTTCGCAATCCTAGACACTATCATTTAGCATTTTTATGATACTCTGCTATTGGTAATGTATTAATTTTTTCGAGTATTTCGAGTATTTAAGATCTAAATTTTGAATAGTCGATGATAGCTTTTGCACCTATTTTATTATTGTGATTTCTATTTCGATTTCTTTTATAAGTATATTTTTTTGCAATATGTTATGATATTTTTTAAACTTTCATTTTTGTTTCACTTCTCATTCACTTAATTTTTACTCAATGAACATTTTTGTGTGTGTTCTGATATTTCCATACTAGTCTACCGAATCGAAAATGGGGAAAGTTGATACCAGCAAAATAGTTTGATTCGTTTTATATTCAATCCTAAGTCGAACATTTCTTTTGACTCACTGGGCTTTATCTTTATACACTGCTGGCCACCGTAAAGGCAACACCAAGAAAGACAAGAGATAGCACAACAAAATTTATTTTGTAGATAACATGTTGACGAAGTATTAAATAATTAAATTTATAGACTTCTGTGAAGTGTGGTTCTGGCCAGAATCAGTAGCCAGAGTAGCCGCCATTGTTGGAGATTACCGCTGCCACACGCCTCGGCATTGATTCAAAGAGACTGTGGATGGGTTCTTAGGGTACAGCAGACCAAGCAGCTTCCACACCAGTTGATCTGGTATGGCAGCTGGGGGTGTAATCTGGGTCAATCGTTGAGCAACCATGGACCACATGTTTTCTATCGGTGAAAGATCCGGAGAGCCAGCCGGCCAGGGAAGCAATTCAATCTGGTGATTGATGAAGAACCTTTGGACAATGCATGCCACGTGTGGTCACGCTTTATCTTGTTTAAATATGGCTGTGTGTGTGGCCAAGCCCTGAATGTAAGGAAGGACACCTGGCTCCAACACCTCGGAGATGTAGCGCTGGCTGTTTAAAGTACCGGCAATGCGTACTAGAGGAGTGCAAGAGTGATATCCAATACCACCCCATACCATAATACCCGGTGCAGGACCAGTGTGGCGGTGCATAACGCAGCTGTTCAGCATCCTCTCTCCACGGTGTCTCTAGACTGGATTCCGACCATCGTGGTGTTGCAGACAGATGCGTGACTCGTCAGTAAAGACAACTTCATTCCATTCTGCCGCCCACATCCTTCTTTCATCGCACCATTGGCGGCGGAGACGTCTGTTGTTCTGCGTCAAGGGTAAACCAAGCAATGGACGTTTTGCGGACAGACCACTCTGCTGTAAACGGCGTCGAATGGTACGCGCATACACTGAATGATGCGTTACAGACTCAATGTGCTGCGCTATGGTTCGTGATGTGACTTAGCGATCCATCACGGCCATGCGCACAATTTGCATGTCCTCACGTGAAGTGGTGCACTGAGGTGGATGCGATCGACCACGTCGGTCTGTCGTACCCTCCTGCATCCAACGGTCACATATCCGCATTATAGTTGTTTGGTTTCGTCCAACACGACTACCGATTTCCCTGAAAGATAATCCACAATCTCGGTAGGCCACTATCCTTCCTCTGTCGAACTCGGATACTTGATCAAAAGCTGATTGCTGGTTTTTACGAGACATAACTGATCGTTTTTTGAAAAAAAAAAACCGCAATTGCCGAACTTGAAATCGTCGAAATCTCCAAGCCTTAAATAGCGCTTTGAGGTGGCGCCACAGGCGTGCGCGAGTGTGTCTGCGCTGAAATTCTAATCATTTGCATATCTCACCTCCGCTAATGCATGTTGTAAATTTCATGTTATTTGTGTGCTTCCTTCAGGTTGTTGCATTTACGGTGGCCAGCAGTGTATATATAATCATTGAAAAATAAAATTTAAAATTATACGTTAACTGGAACATTTATATAAAAGTGATTGGATAATTTTTAAGGATATTGGTATTAAATTACAAATTCCAAAGAAGCATAAATTTTCTAAAAAGAAGGTTCTACGACCGGGGTGGACATTACGTTGATCACGATCGATCGGTGGACCGCTAAGACATTTTGGGGTGACCACGCCTAAAATTTTTACCAGTTTGTAATTATATATGGAAAATTCAAGATTGGCTGATAGTACGAAAACTAAGACTTCTACTGACTATAACAACAAAAACTATCTTTAGATAAAGATGTTTTATTTTTTAAAAATATTTTGAATTGTTTCATAATAAATGTATCATTTGATATAATTATATTTGGGGCTATTATTATTATGTTTGTATCTTGCGTTTTGCTTTAAACGCGGTTTTAAAAGTGTTTTTATATTATAGTTCTGTAGGTATATATATATAAGTACATATTCCGTACTTATTATTAAGTTATAATAATACCCTTTTCCTTACCTCTCCACACCTACGACATTGAGCAGTAACGTGCAAAGGAATTTTTAAAGGGAAGGGGGGTCGAGGGTTTTTTGAATGTCTACCATTCTCATGTATCGTATCTCAATACGCAGCCAAACATATTTTTTCGATTTTGTCGATTGTCAGGAACAAAAAACAGCGAAAAATAAATTACTAAATAAATAATTAACAATAATAAATAAAAAAATACTCTAATATCAAATACTTAATCACATTTTACATACTATTTATATGGAACTATAATGAATTGGAAAAAAAAATTAAGGGTTATGAGGGAGGGTTCACCCCCTCCCCCGCCCTTGTGTGCGCCACTGAAACTGGGTGGACCGCAACTCCTCGAAAGAATTGGAAGTATCCCGCACCCTGGAAAAGTCTGTCCACCCCTGTTCTGTGATAACGAATGAGATGTTAAAAATGAGGAAGAAAGTTATATTTAACAGAAATAAACTAAATAACAGAAATTGATAATTTCTGATAGTGGGACAATAAAAATAGTTAACAAAGACAGGAGTTTATTTAAGAATGATTTATAAAAGAATTTATGTGTGTTGGAATGTAATTTTCTTTTGGAATATTAAGACTTATTTATGAAATTTAATACGTTGGTGTAATCTTACGCTTATGCAATTGAGCAAAATGGACTAAACAACTCATATTTATTTGAAAATATTTGAATATATGTAATCATATAAGCATTACGTTAAATTTTGTGTAAAATGGCTGTATTTTTATATATAACCAATTTTGTTGATACAATTACATTTTATAGAATAATATTGTTAGTAAAAATAACTATTAATAATACGCCAAAAAAAATATTAATTTGCCATAATCATTCTTATTTGAAATTAAGTAACATGGTTCGCAATACGTTTTAATGGAGATTGCGTTATCTCCCCCCCCCCCACACGACACCATATAAATCAAAAAAAGCCTTCAATCAATCTCTCTCTCTCTCTCTCTCTATATATATATATATAATTTACTTTTTTATTATGTAAATCTTAAAAACATTCAAATATATTAAATTCAAAAATATTAAGTTCAAATAATTATAAAATGTTAGAATAATCAGTTCTAAATGGAATATCAAATATTTTATGTACAAATATTTGAACCAGAGTTTTGAAATGGTTTAATGTTTTCTGATAACTTATAATTTGATTACTGTGTAGATTTGAAGTTTTTAAAAATAAAGAAAGTCAATATATATATATAGTTTCTGAAACTTAAATCTTTAACTTAATTGTAGCCCTTTTTATTGTTTCAAACGAATTTTTAAGCAAAGCAAAATTATTTCTATGATTTTTTTTTTTAGTTTTCTAATAGTTTCTAAGTATTTCAATAAAAATGTTATTAGTTTATGTCTCTTGTTATGTTAATAGTTTGTGTCTATGAAAATAGAATAGAAAGATTCCATTTTCAAATTTATCACATTAAAAATGCTTTTATTCTCAATGTGAACATAATAATATTTTTATTAATTCCAGTATTAGTTACAAAAAGATAAATTGTGAAAAACTTGATCAGATTTTTTAATTATACTTCGGACTGTCCATTATAGACAAATTATACAAATTATTCTTATCCCAACAAAGCTATACAATGCAAGCAAAGCAAAAATAAATACAGGAACTGAAGTTCGTGAAAAGGAAGAACACTTCAAAGGATTCATTAGAGCTTGGAAATATGGATATGTAAACTCGGATTCTAACATTTTGAATCGCTTGCGTGCATGACTGCTTCGCTGAAAAGAAAATTATTATTATTTAGTGTCTCTTTTCACAATTAAAACATACATATAAAATATGTAAATACATTCTGCATTTTTTTTATCAGACAAATGTTTTCATTCTGTAATTAGTTTTTCTTTTTTTTAAAATTAACTGTGTTCACATCAGTTTGATGGAATAGTCATATGCCAACAGTTAAATAATTTTTTCTTAAATTTTTTAATTTATTCTTAATTAAAGTGTGCAGATTTTTTAAATGCATGTCTAACACTTGTGAACTTTTTTTTTTAAAAGTTCTCATTAACAAAAACTATAATAAATTGGAACCATTGATGATTCTGAAATTATACATTTAAAATAAATAAATTCTGGTATTTTCAGACTTATATTCAGACTTGTTTTAACACATAAAAATTCCTTTGCAATGATATTGATATTTTACTGGAAAAAATAGAAGTTAATACATTACAAAAACAGTAAAATGTAATGCAGTAATGTGTAAATACTTTATCTTTTTAGATTTTATCACCGTAAAATAAAGATTATTCAGGTATTTAATATATCGTAGACATAATTTTTAATAAAATGTTTGTGTTTCGAAATATAAAGCAATACAATTCGTAAGATTTTTTAATATTTTTAATTAGCTTCTATTCTTCAAATATTTCCAGTATAAGTATCAAGCGTAATTGATTTTGTCTGGGCTTTTGTAACGTAATTAAATTGGAAAAAAAAACGGTTTTAATGATATCTCAAATTTAGAGTAAAGACAAAGAATTTTCAAACAATGTTAAAACGAATTTCGTTAATTTTGTGTGAAAACGCACACATTACAAACATTTATTTGAAAAATTTTTGCATAAATTTTGTTATAATTTTTACTTAGTTTCAGAACACTATAAAAATCTCACACATAAACATAGACAACTAGTAACACATAATTACATAAACATGACATAATTTCTTCTTGTAATGTTAGTTAATAGTTCATTCAATAATTAATTCATTGAACTTTTTTCTTTTAATTAGCCGTAGTTCAGTGGTCAAGAACTAGTACGTGTCAAAATCTGAAGCAAAACACTAACAGTGATGTATTGCCAAGTTCTACAAATAACAGGTCTGAAAATTCGGTACAAAGCGCTGAAATCGCGCAGGCCTTATCTCTTCAAAGAGGAATTAAGAAAAAATATTGTGATAAGTATAAAAAATATGGATTTTCGTGTTTTGGAGATGAAGACTGTTCTTTTCGTGACATCTACTTAAAAAACATATGGATTATAAAAACAAAGATTGTGATTTTTTTTAAACGCTTAAAAAAGGTAAAAGAACGTGTTTATTTTATCATCTTACATTCTACCTGCTAATCGTGTAGTAGATGTTAGTTATCGTATTAGAATTACAGTTAAGGTAATAGAGGGCGCTGTTTCACATGCGATCTTGTATAAGTATATCTCCAAGTGAGTGAGTGAGTGAGTGAATATTAACGTCTCACTGTTCAGCTACACGAGGGCTTTTGGCGACGGACCGCGTAATTTTGAACCATGGTCAAGTGACGCGGACGACACCTGAGCTGTCACCCCCTCTCCTAACTATCCCACCACACCAATGGGAGGACGTTTAAGCTCTCGACAGATTTTACGTGCATCGCTTCCCTACACGGTGGTCTTCAGTGGAACTGGGCTCGAACTCATGACACGCTAGCCATGATCCGTTCCCCTGACCACTTGGCTACCACGGCTGCGTGTACCTCCAAGAGTGGGAGTGTTATGTTATGAGGAGCGTTATAGAAAGTTTGAGTAGAGTTTTGGAGGTGTGTTGTGAGGTTTATATATATATATATATATATATATGAGAGCTTAGTAATATATAAGGTGTGAGTAGTTATAAGCTGTAAATAATGTTTGTTACTTGTTATTATAGAGTGGTAGTTAATTGTAGATAGATAGTAACGTTAGTACAGTTACCATATCACCAAATGTGTTATAGTCATCAAAAGGAGAAAAATTAAGTTGACCTTGTATAAAGGATGCCATTGGCCTTATGATTGTCCAAAAATATTTCCGAAACATTATTTTTATTCTTTTTTCAAACAATATGGTATCGAGTAGATTTCACGATATGTCCGAGGATAGAGAGGAAACAGTGATAGAGAGAATAAAAAAAAAATGTTAATTTTTCTCAATTCAAGTATAAGAGATCATATACGTAACAAACAATGCTGTATTGCTTGTTATTTCTAGGTACATTAAAGATGATTGAATTTGGTGAAAATATTTTACATTGTCATTTTCTCTCACCACGCACAACGGATGGAGAAATATTTAAAGCTATTGTTGATTATTTTATATTGAAAGGCATTAGTTGGTCAAACTGTTGTGGATTGTGTACTGATGGTGCCAAGTCAATGTCAGGTTTATATATTACTCATCACGGATGCATCTTAAATGTAATTTGGAGTCACTGCTGTATCCAAAAGCAAAACCTAGCAATAAAACGCCTTCTAGAAGAATTAAAACTTGTTCTCAAAGATGATATAAAGATTGTTAATTTTATAAAGTAAAGCTTCAGAAGAATTTTTAAAGTTATGGGTGAAGACTTTGTGAGAGTCTCCATACTTTTCTACTCTTTCAAACAGAAGAGAGATGGCTATCGCCTGATAACGTGCTTATTCGAACTCTTAGACAAGAAGCCCAATTTTTTTTAAAGAGTTTTTTTTTTTGTGTGGCCAGTTTCGACAAAATTGATCACGCCAGTTGGGAATAATGCATCATTGAGTGAACACATTCAGCTTTCTGCCAGAAAAATGCCTAATGTAAAAACCGAACAGCGAATCAACATCAAGTTTCTTGTGAAACTTAAGAAATCAGCCACTGAAACATTTCAAATGATAACTGAGGCTTATGGAGAGGAAACTTTATCCCGTGCACGAGTGGTTGAATGGCATAAGGGATTTTCATGGAAAAGACAGTGTGGAAGATGATGAACGTGCTGGCCTCAAAATTCAAGGCAATGTTAATTGTCTTCTTCGACATTAATGATATTGGAATGATTGAGTGGTTGCCAGTGGTCAGACTATTAATCAACTTTAATACATTGGAGTACTAAGAAAACTTCTCGAAAAAATTAGGAAAAAATGGCCACAGTTGGGAAGTGGCTATTGCACCAGGATAATGCACCCGCTCAAATGGCCCTATCTTGCAAGCAGTTTTTGACCAGCAAAAATATTACTGTGATGGGAAATTCCCCTTATTCACTTGATTTGGTTTCTCGCATGAAACTTTTTTTTTTATTTCCTACTGTTAAGCTTTGCTTAAAGGGAACCAATTTTACCTCAGTTATGTGTATGAAAAGGTTCTGACAGAAACGGGAAATCTCCTGAAGGGCATTCCAAAGATTTCGTTCCAGAACTGTAACCAGCTATGGCTGCACCGAATATAGATGTATGTGAATGTTGAAGGGGGGCTACTTTGAAGGAGACAATATCACACACGGAGAATTGATTTTGTAAGTACAATGACTTATATATTGGACCAGTCTCAGTTACTTAACCTCGTATGTTACATTGAATTTATAATTTCATTGAGTGTCTCATTATGAGATTGTCACGCTATAGAATGTATAATACAAATAAATAAACACACTCGCAATAAAAAATTTCACGAAATACATTCATTTTTACAAAGTGGTACATTTTAGCATGATGTGCAACCAAGTACGTGAGCCAAAAAAAAAAGTTGGGCATAGAAGGGTTGGTTTGTTGTATAGAAGGGTTACTTGAAAAATTTACCTGATGGATTATTTTAAAATACTTGAATGCGATGGTTTTCTCGATCGCAAGCCAATATTTGGCCAGTCGGAGAAACAGCAATGCCTTCCAAGCCTTTGAACTCGATATCTCCAGAGCCCCATGTTCCAAAGGCTTTTAAGAAAGTTCCATCGGGATGGAAAATCTGTGAATAAGAAGATTATGAGATCTTCATTGCAGCAACAATTTAAGCAATTTTTAAATTCTTTTAATTTTTTATGGAAAAAAAATTCTTAATTGTTTTAACTAATAAGAAACTTATGTATTTCAAACATAAAACACAATAAATTAAAAGTTGCATGATTTTATATTATAATACAAGTAATAAAAAGAAAGGGATATAATATTTTTATTTCCTAATTCATTAACAACTAGGCCTATTGAATGCAATTAAATATCACAAATGGAGAAATGTATCCCACATAAACAAAAATAATCTTGATTTGAAATCTGAAATCTCTTAATTCTTCCAATGCGACATTACAAAAGAAAAAAAAATGGAGTTTATACAATTTTTTTTAATATATCAATAAAGTTAAAAATGTTTTATCCGAAAGTTTTGCAATAGATCAGAAATATTTTACATTTATTTATTTTAATTTTTTTGTAGTCCATAAATTAAAGGCGGATGTAATTTATCGACCTTCGTCACCTCACAACTCTTGATTGAAGAATATGACAGTGAAATGTTTTATTATGTAATCGTATAATACAACACAAAAAGGTATTTTAATAACACAGAAATTTTTATTAAGAGAGGCATGCGATTCCGCATTTGCAGTACTATCAGTCAAACTATTTCAGCAAGCTGTAGTACCACCTAGATATGATCCCCCCCCCTACAGATAGTGTAAAGGAGATGGTCCAATTCCATGGCTTGCGAAATTCCCTGATAAGACACAAATTTTTCTTGCTGGCATATGCCAAAAGCATTATCTACAAAACTCATGCGCCCTTACTGCATATACTCAAACTCTGAATAGCTGCTTCGATACAAAGAATAATGTTAAGGAACACTTGGGGAGAACTTAAGTTATACCTCTCGATGTGCTACATATTACAAAATGTTACCAAATAGAAATATTAAAACTTAACTTAATTATACTCGATGTGCTACATATTACAAAATGTTACCAAATAGAAACTATCTAAATTTGTGCTCCTAATTTATTAATAACTTTTTATAAAGTGGTTTAAATTTAAATATTAATTGTTATGTGTTTATAGTCGTTATTTTATTAATAACGTTTTGAGTTGACTCTTTATGCATGTTTAACTTTGTGTCCTTTGTGTTAAAACTTTGAGTATTAATTTACTAAAGTGCAATAATATCTTTCATGACGTTCTGCAAAATTTATGAGAAAGGAGACCCCGAGAGTAATTTATGAATACACTGTAAATTTTCAGTAAGCCATTGCTGCTTAAGTGATGAAAAAACAATTTTTTTTTTGTTTTTTACATTTGAGAATCATTGCTGATGAAATTACATACCACTGAGTAAAATGTAGTTACTTAATTGGGATTTTTTTTTATTCTCTTTAAAATCAATATTTTTTTTAACTAGTGTAGTCAGTTTCTCATAGCCTTTGATCATATCAATGAATTAGAATCAATAAATTTTAACTCAGTGGCTTCAATTTCAAAATTTTGTGTTGCTACAAAGAATGTTATATACATAAGTGTGTTTTATAAGATAGTTCTTCCCCTCAAGAATTGGATGCGAAGCCCGAAACTTATAAAAGTATATTTAGCGTTGCTAAGAAGAAGAAAAAAAAAACTGGAATTTTACGTCAATGTTTATTACTTTTCAGACTTGTTATAATGATTGTTTATTGATAAGAAAAGAAAATTATCATCAATCATTTATTGTTAAACTTTAACATTTATCATTGATAAGTACTATATAGATTTTTCCATTATTTTCCATCAAAAGTAACAATTCAATTTTCTTTAAAATAAAGCATGTTTTTTACTTTATGTCTACAAACACACATTATCCGAGTAATTATACATCAATAGTATTCTGAAATTACCACATGTATATGTATATACGAATCAATGTAAAACACAATCGTACATTGGCAATAAGATTGAAAATATGAGATAAAAATAAAATTAAATGATGAAAAAAAATTGCTCAGCATTAGAAATCTGTGAGGGAGCACCTATCTCCAAACTTTCAACGGGAGGACTTTCAACTTCGACTGATTTAAGCTTCCCGTCGACACGCCCCACTACGAAATCCCGAGCGTATTGTTAATCCTATGGAATTTCTTACTTTTCTATTAACATCTTGGATTTTGCTTTTAATTGCATGTAATAAAATGCATTCGAAAGAGCAAAATAAATAAATAAATGTTTCTCTGTTTTCAATTTTTAAAAAAAATTTTCCAAGTATTTTTAAATATTTATTAAATATCTGAGAATTCACGCGTGGCGCGCACTAAAACGATCATAAAAATACTTTCAATTAACGGATAAAAAACGTAAAATCAGCAAACCTCCCTTTTAATGCTCTTTCAAATGCAAATGTTTAAAATTTTAAAAATAATTTATTTGCGATTAACAAGAAAAGTCAGCATTATCCATTTGGAAAGAGGGGAAAAAACATGAAACTCCGCCTTTTTTTTGCGGAAGCATATATGAAATTTCCTTGTGCATCACCCCTCTACACGGCGGGTCTTCAGTGGCACTAGGATTGGAACCCGTGACTCGAGAACGCAAGCTTGGCATTCATAACCATGGTTACTAGGAAACCGTAGCTATGTAGTTATACTATTATACAAATAATATCTTAATTTCAGAAACTTTTTTTAAATTTAAAAAAAAAACTTTTATAATAAGAGATGCTATTTTTGAGCGCTTCTTTTAGATCACAAATTAAGTATCTTTGATTTTTATATTTAACATAGTCACACACAAATGTATGTGCATGACTGAAAAGCAGTGAAAATGTATATCTAAAAAATATTCATAAAATGTAAAAGTATTTTACCGAAAAGGAAACTTAAGGGAAATTTTAGGAATTACGTACTTAAAAAGTTGTAAAGTCTTCCATCAACAACAGAAACAGTAGAAAATGTACTAAATGTTTCATGCTGTATTTGTTATATTTTAACTTTGAAGCTGTTAAAGTTTAAAATTTCTATTGTTTCTAAAGATTTATACACACTTATTGCAGTTTATTTTTTCCAATTATTTTTATTTGTTACTCAAGATAAGTTATGTTAATCATTTTTGTTTTCTTATATTAATTCATTTGTTAATTGAAACTTGTTGATCCCTGTCCAACTTTTGAAATATTCAAATTTTTAGTCAAATTCTCAAGTAAGACGGAAAATTATGGTATTTTAGAAAAATTTCAAGCCTATATACTCTGTCACAAAAAGTATATGCACCAAGAAGTAATTGAGCTAACATACTGTCACGAAACTTGGCAGGAATGCAGTTTGGTAAAAGATATTCTAACAATTAGAGCTTCGAAGCCAATGAGACAAAGGTAAGGGCGCTGTGTGCATATGGCATGCGCAGCTGGAAGAGTTTAAGAGCCTGATTGCTCGTGTCATACGGTTATTCAAACAAATTTGTCGACTTGAATGGACGTTATCGTGACTAGACATGCCTCGGAGACGTAACAGGCGACAGTACGAACTTTGAGAAGGGGCATATAATAGGCCTCAGAGAAGCAGGTTGGACGAAAAGGCATATCGGTCGCCTTCTCAGTCGGAGCGATATGGTAGTTGTTCAGTGTTGACAACAATGAATCATGGAAGGGATAATCTAGTGCACGTCTAAATGCACGCGATGATCGCACAATCATAAAAGAGGCCACGTAATCACCAACAGGGTCACTAGAATCAATTTGACACCATTTACCACCTTCTAAACATCCGGTGGTATCAAGGGAAACAATTAGAAGACTTGCCGACGACCATTAAGACGTCTACCAACGACCTCATCATATGTAGTGTCGATTGGATTTTCACCAATCTAGAATAAGCTGGACTGTGACCGACTGGAAGCGTGTGATCTTCACCTATGAATCCCAATTCAGTCTCAATGCTGATGGCCAGCGTTAACGCATGTGGAGGCAACCAGGCCACTTTTCCCATCCAGTATTTGTTGTTGAGAGGCATGCGGTGATAACGCAAGGTGTGATAGGGTGGGGAGAGATATGTTGGGACACACGATCATCTCTAGTCGTCCTTCAAAGGACTTTGAATGAACGCAGCTACGTGGGCGAGGTTTTAACATCAGTTTTTCTGCCTATGCTATGTGTCACCCAGGGGCCATTTATCGGCAAGAAAACGTTCTTCCACATACTTCGCTGTTCTTCCAGCAATGTCTTCAAAGATATAACGTACTTTCATGGCCTTCCAGGACACCAGACCTCTCGCTAATAAAGCCCGTTTGAGACGTGCATGGGAGGCAACTGCAGCCGTCCCCGAATACTCATGAATAAACTACCCAATTGCAAAGATTATGCCTTGATCTTCCGTAGGAGGTCAAAAGTGACCTCATAGATTTAATGCCACGCCATGTTTCGGCTTGTATAGCTGTCAAAGGTGGATTTACTACCTTTTCGTGATCTTACTACTTTTTCGTGACAGTTTGTAACCTTTTTCACGCTATTTCTGAATCTGTTTATAAAGAAAAATCATTTTCGTATATCCTCTAACACTATATAATGTTAAATTTCGTGATAGTAGCTCATTTCCTTCAGCTTACTTATATTTTTTGTGACAGAGTGTATTTTTGTGTTTCAATATTTAACCGGAAAAAAACTAACCTCATTTGAAGTCACATTAAGAATTTTAAAAAATAATGCGTTTTTCTTGAATTTTTTATCATTATTTTTTTGCTTAAGACAAAATATCCCACCTGAATTCTATTATTTCCACTATCTCCGACGATCAAGTATCCTTGGTCATCTACAGCCACGCCCCTAGGGTACTTAAATTGCCCTTCCTCGGATCCTTCTGTACCAAAAGTGGTCAGTAGTCGACCATTTACATCGAAGATTTGGATGCGGTGGTTGTTGCTGTCACTTACAATCACTCTGTTCGTTGTACTCACAGCCACGTAGTGTGGATGTTCCAGTTCTCCAGGACGCTGACCAATACCTCCGAATTTTGTGACATAAGTTCCATCACCTTGAAAGACCTATAAAGCACAAAATATTACCATATTCGTTAAAAAATTGGTTCGTAAGAATATTGACTCAAAAAATTTGTTGATAACATTTCAGCAAAAATTACAATCAGATAATAACAATACATATAAGTATTAATGCTATTGTTAAATGTATTTTGTAGTATAAATAAGAATAATGTTTAGTTGCTTTTTGGTAAAGGTAAATATGTGAAAATAAAATGTAGAATGTTTCGTTTTTCATGTCTGAGCTGTCAATTTAAATTTATGGAAGGTAAAGGGTATTTTTTGCTTTCCAATTGTTATTAATTTTTGACTTTATTAAAGCAACAGAAAAGTTTCTTGAAAGTATTTTACGTTTTTTTTTATTAGCATAAAAGTTTGAGAAACTTTTGCTCTGGAAGTGTAATGAATAGTTTTGTTATTGAAAAGGAAGAGATGCTTATAATATGCGTGTGTCAAAAATGTTTATGCATTGTTTCTCATATTTATAAGGACAACCAATGTTTTTCAAAAATTGATTTAAAAATACTTGTAAACGAAAGAGTTTATGCAACACACATTTAATGTGTTAAAACGTTTAACATTTAATGTGTGTCTATTCTATAAACTTAAATTGTTTTTTTTTTAAAAATGAAATAAGCAACCAAAAAAAAAATCCCCCCCCCCTCTTCTTGAGATACTCAATTATAAGGACAACCAAGATTTTGTGGTTTAATGTATCTTACGAGCAAAACATTACAGATTATTATGCAAACTTTTCAACTGTGGGTCTACTTTGATTTAAATATTAATTTGAAATTTTCTGGATTGAATATTGTTTAAAAGGACTCCAAGTGAACTTACGAGAATTAAAGTGCTAAAAGTGTGGTTTTTACATAGCAGTAGGATATCAGTTTGCATTACAGCTAAGCAAATTCGAAAATCTAAAACTGCAGTAAAAAAATGTTATCAAGTGCAGAATTGATGGTTCAATAGAGAAGAGATACATCTCAGAAAGATCGAAGATGCGTTATCTGGTTTGTTGCTCTACGAAAAATATTTTTTTACTGAAATTGCTCGTAATTTTGATGGAAAAGTTTCATGGTAAACAGTTACAAGAGTTTTAAAATAGTTGTGATTTCACAAAATGTGTGAAAATATATAAAAAACCAGTGCCAATCGACAAAATGATGAAATGATATAAAGAGAAAAAAATATATAAAGTGAAACTGGGATAACGTGTTGAAGACACAGCGTAATTAAAACTGTTATATTTTGGTTAAAGAATGCTGATGGACAATAAATAGTCATAAAACTGTTAAGGTAAGACCGTAGGAAAGAGTAAATCATGAGATGGCGAAAGTGTTTTAAAGACGGATCTTTGAAGTTCTGAAGAGCAGCTGCAGTTAATGTTAAAACGAGCACCGAGATGTTACACAATAAAGTGTAATATTTTGTTTTTCAACAAGACGTAACTTTCTGTCAAACTTCTAGAGCATAGGTTCCCGAACTTTTTTGTCTCGTAGACCCCTTACCATGTTTTTCGGTTTTGTTCGGTTCGACCCCTACATACCTCTAATATTAAATTTTTACAAATTTATCAACTTAAATGTTTTTCGACAGTTGCTATAGCACTACTTACTTCAAAAGTTTTATGTTTCTAACTGGAGTTAATTAGTGTGTTTAAAACTTACGAAACACATGTGAATTAGTTAATTAAATTTTAATTTAATATATAAAATAATTGTTTCATAAAATAACTGAGCAACAAACAAATGTTTTTAATGGGTGAGATGAATCTTGTGCTTCACAATAACACATTTTTAACGTTTGGCATCAATCTTTTCAGGTTTAACCCTCAATCTCTCTGTTAGTAGGATCCAGTCTTTCTTTCTTTTTTTTCCTGTTTTTATTTTGGAGATTGGCAACCATGCTGAAACTCCTCCTCTCTAGGAAAAGCAATTAAAAACTTTAAAATGTTCCATAATTCGAAAAAATAACAGGTATATCTTTTTAAAGCCAAAATTGCTGACATTCGTATCTAAACTTTACTTTAAGAACTTCATTAGGCTTATTAAAATAAATTCCTTTTGTAATTAGACTTTTTTTTTTTTTTGCTTTTTTTTAATGTGACAACAGGAATTTATTACTTACTGTGATATTACCATGGTCAAAACATTCTCAAACCTAGTTTCAAAACCTGAGTAAAAGGCATTTAAATGTTGAACATATGTTAAAACGTCATTTTTCTGGCAGATTGTGACAAATTGAGAAACTGTTAAAATTCACGACGTCCAGTTTTATACTTCTTCAGCTCGATTCTGGCAGAAACACTGAAATGATGGATCTTTTTTAATAAAATGTATGCTGTCGCCTTCTAATTGCAAATTTACCCCAATAAATTTAGTAAATAAAGCTGTTAAATAGGTAAATATGGTTTACACTTTATTAGATTTTCTATTAAAATTAAAGTTACAATCTGGTTTAGGCTAACGTAGACCCCCATTTACACCTCACGGACCCCCAAATTATTTTTTCACTGCCGTGGACCCCTTGCAGGTCGTCATAGACCCCTGGGGGTCCATATAGACCACTTTGGGAACCACTATTCTAGAGTAACAAAAAACGAAAGAAGTTATAATCTTGTTAAAAAAGTGCTTATAAATGGAAGATAATTTTATTCATTTGAAGAGCTCGAGCTTATCCAGCATCAGATGATTGTTAATCCTAATACTTGATAAAAAAAACTTCTTAAGAGTAAGCCGTGGGAATAGCTTATTATCTTCTTATATGTTGCTGTGGTAGCCTAGTGGTCATGGTCACGGACGCATATTATGAGTTTATACCTAGTGCCACTGAAGACCCGCCGTAAAGAGGGGCTGATGAACGTTAAATCTGTCGAAGCTTCAAGTGCACCCGTCGGCTCGGAGAGGTGGTGCCGGTATAAGTGTTGACCTTGTTACTTGACCGTGGTTCAAAATTACAACTTCCTTCGCCAACAGCTCTCACGTAGCTTCATAGTGCGATGTTAATAATCACTTACTTCTTATGATGAAGTTTCACAAAATATTAACTTAATTTGACGATTTTTATTTACGTCACACTTTGAAGCAGCGTGAGGGCTATTTACGACGAACCTCGGAATTTTGAGACTCGATGAAGTGACGAGGAGGACATTTGAACAGGAAAACTTGTACACCATGCCAACCTGAAGATTCAATTGGCGTGGATTGGATCCCCTCTAAAAGGCGTGTCTTTTTCCGCAACAGGATTTGAGTCCACAACGCGATGATAACGTTGATAACGTTTTCGAGTTCAATATCTTGACTACTCGATTATTATGGTCACAAATATTAACTAAAAGAATGCTACAAAAAGTGGGAAAAGGTAATCAATTTTTTTTAATTATTATTATGAACTTATTATTAAAGCTATTATTTAAGTTTGGAAATCCGGAGGGGAAGGATTGCTCTTAACTGTTGCTTAGCAACCTCCCATCGATTCTGCATTATTATGTTCTGGAGTAGTATTATAGACTTCACTCCCATAATCCCTAGTGGCCGCGGTAGCCTAGTGGCCAAGGTAACGGACTTGTGGCCGGCGTGTCGTGAGTTCGAGCCCAGTGCCGCTTAAGAACCACCGTGTAAGGGAGCGATGCACGTAAAATCTGTCGAGAGCTCAAACGTCCTCCCATTGGTATGGTGTGGTAGTTAGGAGAGGGGTCCCAGCTCAAGTGTCGTCCTCGTCACTTGACCATGGTTCAAAATTACGAGGTCCGTCGCCAAAAGCCCTCGTGTAGTTAAGCAGTGCGACGAGAAAATTCACTCACTCACCCATGAATCCCTAATACACATGCTAGTACAATGACAAACAAGTGCTATATGTCTGAGAATTTGGAGCCTCTATTGCCCTCCCTTACCTTCAAAATTCGCCTGCGGCCTCATTTTGACTGGGCATGCGTGAACACAACGCAACGTGAAACTTCTTTGATTACCAAATTGCATTACTGCCTTGGCCTGGCTGCTCTTCGTATATGTCGCCTATCGAAATGCGTCTGGTCAATGATTGAAAAACGACTTTGCAAGCACTCACTGCTACACTAAATTATTGTGCGGGGACACCATGGGATCCCACAGTCAATAAGACACCCAGAGCCTCTTTAATTCATTGCGTGTAGCAGCGCTTATATATATTCCAGCCTTGGTAGCAACACGCAATACTGATTTTGTCCTCTTCCTCATCTCGCAGAAAGCCGCATTTTCGATCATTTTCTTGCCATTGAATTTTTGGATGGCTAGCCATGTAAATTTTCTTTATACACCAAAATGCTAATTAAAAATTTCAAAGAAGTTATTAATAAATATCTTAATTTTGAAAGTTCATTCAGATATATCTTAAAACACTTCCTAGCAGAAGACGAGCCTCCAGCTTAATCAAGCGTAAAGCATCGTTAGACTTTAAAAAAAAAAAATCTCGGATACAAACGGTGCTATTTTGGTCTTAAACTGCTTTTAGGTTTCGAAAAAGTATCAGGAAGCGTGTCAATGTGTTCTGCTTTTTACTAATTACGAAACTTTACACCACGTCTTTATTCGGCGAAGCCCCCTCACTGGGACAACGCCATCGTATCGAAACGCAACAAAAAATTGTATGTGAGTGTGGGAAGGTTAGTTGAAAAAAAACATCTTTTGTCAGAGCAGTTAAGATGCAGAAGAAATCCCCATAAGTCCAAAAATAAAAGAACGCAGTAACAAAAGTAAAAAATAAACAAAGGGGCTCCAAAGTATGCCATCATTCTTGATTTAAATGGAACAGTTTTTCCACCTCATCCTTCGTCGTCTTGTTGTCTTTTATTTTTTTTTAACACCACATGGGTTTTAGACGAAAGAAATGGTTTCTATTCGTGTGAATACCAAGCACTAGCTCCAAATTCGATTGCATAGTTCTATGATTAAACTGCTATTGTAGAAGTATTTTGAACAGTTATTGATTGTTAGTGTTTTTATATAAGCATGTTTTTTCCCCTCGATATTCAGTTAGAAACTTTAAAAGCGTGACAACTGTGTGTGAGGCAGTTATTCATTCGTATTTGATAACTATTAGTATTGCTGCAGTATTTTTTTTTAGTACAGGTTTCTCTAAATTGTTAATTTCTTACAGAAATAATTACTGGTAGGATGCGTATTTCGTTAAGGTTCATTAAAATATAAAGTGCAGTGTGTAATTATTTATAATTATTTATACTCTTTGTGAACCGATATCTATAAATAATTTCTTTTTCTTTTCAAAAATACGTGTTCTTCATCTTCGGAATGAGCTCATAGAATAAAGACGAGTGGATGAATATCAACGTCGCACTACTCAAGGGCTTTTGGTGACGGACCTCGTAACTTTGAATCATGGTCAAGTGATAAGATCGAAACTTGAGCTAGCACACCCTCTCCTAACTACCACACCACATTAATGGAAGGACGTTTGAGCTCTCGACAGATTTAACGTGCATCTCTTCCCTACACGATGGATCTTCAGCGATCCTAGGCTCGAACTCATGACACACCGGTCACGAGTCCGTTACCTTGACCAGTAGGCTACAGCAGCCACTAGAATGAAGACGAAAAATGCAACGTAGATATTATTTTTAACATTGAAAATTCTCAAGACAAACTTGGAAAAATTTAAATAGATATAGAAAATAAGGTACATACGGTATAAATGTCATAGCAGCCAAGTTTTCATCACACAAATCATGCCAATGGAAACGTGACTAAAAATCTTTTTTAGTTGTTCTTCGCTGTTAAGAAAGATATATTATGATTTTTGTGTGGTACAAATTTGACTGCGGTGACATTAATACGTAAGTATCGAAACTTTATAAAGAGTATTGATAGGTACTATTTTATAAGAAGGCCTTTTAGATGTATTTTGCTTCTCAGCCTCTTGTAATACCTTTCTAAAAATACTGATTTAACGATAAATAAATTAGAGGTCTATTTTTAGTATTCTCACATTCTTTCTAAATATGTAATACTTATTGTATTTGTCGGTAATACAAAAATAAATACTGTGAAAATAACCTTCAAATTATTTTTGCTTTATGGTTTTAATTATTTAATAGACTAATAAAACGTCCTGCAATAGTCTAAAAAAACTCTATGCTAGTTTGTTGAACGCTTTTTAGTTGCTTATTTTTTCCTCTTTCTCTTAACATAAAAGCAATATTCTTTATACATCAAACCAGGAGTGTCAAACTCGCGGTCGCGGGCGGGTTGCATGCGGCCCACAACGAACATCTAGGCGGCCCGGCCAATATATATTGGCACCAATAACAATAATAAAATTTTTTAAAAAATATTCCGAAATAGGAAAGATAGTAACAGAGAAGAGATGTCAAGTGTCAGCACGTAAACATTAAATTTTTCTTGTTCTCTTATGTATGTGTTTATTATAATGCATTATTCGAAATAAGCCTACGTTTCTATAAATATTGATCTTTTTTGAGGCCCACTTTAAGTTAAACCTTATTTGTATGGCCCAAGCTAGCCTTTGAGTTTGACACCCTGGCATTAAATCAACGATCAAATAAAGAAGTCAGCAACTGGGGCCATTTTTAGTCGGCTCACGATAATTCGAAGTTGACTAATGAAAAACTTCGAATTATCAAGAGGGTACAAAAACTCCCAAAATACATGAAGAGAAAATTTTTTCTAACACATTTAAATTTGAAACTATGTTATTAAGCAACAATTATACAGATGTATAAAGTTATTTTAAAGTATTTTTAAAAAGTACTATTTGAGTGTACAGTATATTAAAAAATATTAAATATAAGTTATAAAAGTCCTGTATTAAAAGAATACATACTGTTTATAATTACTTTTTTTGACGAAAAAATCTGTAGTCTTTTTTCATTTTATGTCATTCAATAATTTTTTCTAGAATAAATGACGCTTAAAAAAGGTCTGCATTAACATGATCTGAAGGAAAAGTTGCCTTGTTGGTTTAGTGACACTTTAGCTTCTGTCAGAATTATCAGAGTCATCTCCGATGATCATCAAAGAAGCTACATTTCAGGAAAGACAAGCAGGACAACATAATACAAAACATATTAAGCTCTAACCTCTTTGCTACCGGACTCTACATGATTGTCAGTGTTTGAATTGTCGAAAGTTTTATTGGATCACTTCGAATTATCGTGTGTTGTAGTCTAGCCGGCTACAGATTTTACTTCGAAATATTGAACGTACCAAAACGTATTGTTTTAGTTCGAAATATCAAGAGTTTTTCTAGGGGCTGAACATATACTTCGAATTATTGAGAGGTTCGTATTATAGAAGTTTTGAATTACCGAGAGTCGACTGTTGGGAATTTTGAGCCATCGTGAAAAATTTATTGTGTGTATCTAATTATGCTAATGGAGAGTAGCTTGATTAGATGCTAGCTTGATGCTTTGCTTGAGATAATGAAATCCGAATCAGTTTCCAATGGTTACAAGTTCGAGGCTATATTTACCAAATTATCACTCAAACAACAACACTATTATAATTTCTAAGAAAAGTAACTTTTCACTGAGTCAAGGTTTTTTTCATCTTTCAATAAAGAAACACAAGGGCTATTGGCGACGGACTTCGTAATTTTGAATCTCTACCAAGTGACGAGGACAACACCTGAGCTGACAACCCCCTCTCCAAACTATCACGACAACGGAAGGATTTTGAGCTACGACAGATTTAACTTGCATCATCTCCTCTACATGGTGGGTCTTCAGTGGCACCTGGACTCGAACCCTTGATTATAACTACTAAGCTACCACGACCACAGCAGTTTTCATTATTTGCGTAGCAAAATTTTAAAGTAAAGAAAACGCTTCATACACTCTTGAGAACTGATATTCATTACTAAAACAGATTTCTCACATTGACTCTGGATTATTTTCATATCATTATACTCATTACACTTTTATGTCCATAAATATTCTTTTATTTGCTGGTGTGCATTACTGCACGATTTTTTCTGATATATACGACTTGCATTGGTATAATCGAATATTCTAATTTTTGTGTAGATCGCTTTTAGATAATTTTAAATGTAATGCCACGAAAAAGATCTAATACAGTCGACTCTCGATAATTCAAACCTTCGATAATACGAACCTCTCGATAATTCGAAGTATATGCTCAGTCCCTAGAAAAACTCTTGATATTTCGAACTGAAACAATACGTTTTGGTACACTCGATATTTCGAAGTAAAATCTATGGCTGGCCAGACTACAACACGCTATATAATTCGAAGTTATCTTATAAAACTCTCGACAATTCGAACCCTCACTGTCATCTGCAGTCCTGTAATAAACGCGGGTTGGAGCTTACAAGTTTTGCGTTGTGTTGTCTCTGCGTGTCTTTCCTGTAACGTAGCCCCTTTGATGACCATCTGTCTGCTACCCCTTCTTAGTGTTTTCCGATTTCTCAGGCGTTTTATTGTTTTCATTCCCTTAAGTGGACAATAAACCAACATCACCTGTTATCAGCCATCCATTTTTTTCGTTTAACACGTGACCTTGCTACGCGTGTTCAGAAAGGATGGTTCGCTATTGTGAAGAGATGCGTGCAGGATTGAGTATGAATGTATTGAATATATTCTTTAAAAAAAAAACAGGACTTTTAACTTCTGTAAAATATTTATATTGTATAATATGTACTTTTTAAAAATACCTTAAAATAATTGTATACCGTATGTACAATTGTTGTTTTACTACATTGTTTCAAATTTAAATGTGTTTGAAAAAAAATTTATCTTCGTGTATTTTGGGAATTTTTTCTACCCTCTTGATAATTCGAAGTTTTTCATTGGTCCCTCCAACTTCGAATTATCGAGAGTCGACTGAATATTAATTTTTGTTAAACACTAATCCCTCAAAGCAGTGCTTCTCAAACTTTCAATATTTGCGACCCAATATTCAATCATAATTTTCATCGCGTCCTCCTCCATACAATAACAATGTATTTAATTCGATAATACGATATTTAGACGCTAAAGCTACAATACGACTTTAACCTCTTAAGTGCCGCCAGTGTATACAAACGTCTCGGGCTCAACCAGTGCGTTAATTGCCGTGGACGTATGTATACGTCTTTCCGAAGTGCGATCTTTTCACTGCATTGCTATCCATAAAACTATTCCGAAGGCTTTGAAGTGCAATAATAGGACCTTTACAAGGTTTACGAAGGATTTACTTATTTCAGAGGATTCACTCTCTCTTATTCATTCCCTTTCTCTTCCCCCAATACGCTACATGCACTACATACATGCTAAACGGTGGTATTGGGCAGCGAATCACTTAACTATTAATCAGCAGTTAAGGGATTAATTATAAATCGCACAAATTATGAAAATAAGCGTTAATTTTTTGCATATAAGTTTATATATGACAAGCCCGTGGGATCACTGATAATTATAAAACTTGTTCTTTACTTTTAGTATTGTTAAATTAATTATAAAATACATTGTACAATGATACATTTATAAGTCTATTATATCAGTGTAAATGTTGTTTTTTCTATTTTTTATTATGTCAGTGTATTATTTTTTTATTATTTACTTTCAATAAATTAATAATTTTTTTAAAAATAATCTTTTGTTCTCGACTTTTCAAGATGCTTGTGCCGCCCCCTTCCTAAGGTTATCATGCCCCCCCCTAGGGGGTGTGCCCCACAGTTTGAGAAGCGTTGCCTCAAAGGATTTGTTTTCCAGAGATCAGAGTGTGTCTAAACAGAATAAGATCATTCAGGGAGATGTTAGAGAAATCAGAAACGATAGATAGAACAATCAGGCAATTTAATTGTGTGTGATCTTTGATATATTGCCCCTGTCTTCTTTCGCAATACATTCATTTTCTATTCTAAGGACAAAGAAAACCCTTTTGCGCGTGTGTTTCTATAAAAATTCCCAGATCTTCGCCAACACTTTGAAGAATGAATTGCACAAAAATATATAAAAAACAATCTTCTTTTCCTATCGAGTTGAAAATTTTGGAACTGTCAAGGATACTGTAGGCAATTTTCCAGACATTGAAATGAGTAAAACCTTTGTATTGTTTCTTTTTGAAGGAAAAAAAGAATCTAAAAAAAAAAAAAACTAGTGTTGGAAGTAAGTGAACAGTGGTGTACACAAGAGTGAGGTTTTTTTTGGGGGGGGGGTTCAACCCCTATAGACTAACATAATTTTTAATGTAGAGATTACCTCTCGGTGCTTCGTCAACGGGGTGTTTGTAATAAAACCTCCCTCCAATAAGAAAGGTCTGTGTGTAAGCTACACAAGAGAAAATACCTTTCCTTAATAGATCTAAGTTTAAAAAATTTAATTTTGCTTTCTATTATTTTTTTGAAGATTGTTTAGAAACATTCTCTCTTCTCTGATTTATGTAGGTGTCATTCAAAGTGGAAATGTTTTAAAAATGGTATAACATTTTTCTCTGAATAAAAAAAAACTTAAATTTATCAAACAAAAAACAGATATAATTAATGGAAAATGTTGGACCAAGATAAATAATTCAGATTGAAATACGTAAATAAAAATTATAAACATTAAAAGATAATAAATGTTAGAAGGAAAAAATAATAAACGGTAAATTTTTATAAGATCTCTCTTATAAAATTTTCCCCTTTAAAAGATCTAAGGATTGAGATAATCACAGGGATAGTCTTACGATTGAAAAATATTCATATAAATGTTTGGACTTAATACTACTATTACACATATTTTTTATATCACTAAACTAAGACAGGTTTTTTTTCTTCATAAGTTTCTTTATTGCCAATTTTATTTGTTACATAGTGTGTATCCCATTTGAAATAATACCTTCGACAGCATTCGAAAAAAAAAATCTTATCGATTAAATATTTTCTTTAAAATGTTGATTACGCAAATTGACATAATATTCTTATGGAAAATATTTTTGTCATAAATTTTTTAAGGTGTTATGTATTTTATAAAAATTCGATCAAATCTGAATTTTATTCTATTAAGCATTTAAAATTTTTAGGTATTTGTAAAATGAACAACAAATGGGTTATAAGATAAATGTTTTATTCACAAATGTTTCTTTTCTAGACTTTCTAATTTTAATCATATTCGGTTAATATATATACAACTTATTATCAGTTGATTAGTGGACAAAATATAAACAAATATTTTCTTATATTCTTCCTACAATGTTAATTTATATAATTTGAAACCTGCAAACAAAATACTTCTTTGATGGAATCGATGTGATTAAAATCAAAGATTCCACGTAGATCAATCAGATCCGGAGTGTTTCCCTAGGATCATTATAAAACAAATATTTTGTACCCTATTTAATCTATTTCAGTCAACAAATTTGAATATTAATTATAAAAAGGATCGCTGACGCGTGCAAAACCTATTCGGAGTTATATAAATTCCTTTTCATGCAATTAAAAAAAAATTAAGGAAAACATTCCAATAAATTTTCTACAAAAGTACCATGAGCTTCATAAGTCACATAATACAGTTATTTATAAAATTAAATAATTATTTATGAAAGAGTTCTGTATTTTTCTGTGATAATTTTGTGTAATTTGAAAGAAAATTTTAAATAAAATACCTGAGATGTCATACTCGAGAAATAAAAATAATAAGAAAAGGAGCAAATTTAAACATTTAAAAACTTAAAATAAGTGCATATCAGATTATGAATAAGCCTCATACCTGAATTCTATGATTTTCTTTGTCACATACGTAGATAAATCCTAAGTTATCTGTTGCTACGCCCCAGGGATAGCTAAATTTTCCATCCATTCTGCCTTCGCAACCAAACGCTCGAATAAATCGTCCATTTGGATCAAATACTTGCAGTCTATGATTGTAACGATCAGATACTATATACTGTCCAATTCTGTTGACCGTGATTCCCGCAAGACAATCGAACTCTCCATCGGCACTGCCATAGGATCCAAATTGCTGAATAAATTTACCAGATGAAGTGAACACCTACAACATGAAACAAATAGTATAAATCTTATAACAGGAATATATATACCTTTTAAGTGCGTCATTTCACGTGCAATTTATAACTCATAATTTACAAAGGGGAAAAACAACTTAAATATGTTTTCAGTCGTTTAATAAAAAAAAAAAATGATAATTTTAAAAGATGGTTATTTCTAATGGAACTGTAAATTGGTGTTTTACCATTGCAGACCTAGTATATTCTTCGGGAGCTGGTACCTCTTTAAGGTGCTGCACCATATAGGTGGTTTTCCAATTGCCACAAATAATTTTGACTCCCAGTTTCCTCCCTAGAGGGAGGAACCTGGGTTCTGACGTTGCGAAACGAAACGAGGAATTTAATTCTACTGAGAGCACTCAAGGGATATTTTACGTGCCATATGATTACACGACATGGACGCAGTCAATTTTGTGCATCATGAAAATACACCGACTTGGGCCGGGATCGAATCCGTAGTTGTTTTGGGCAGACAAGGCCAGTGCCAAAACAACTACGTCACCCAGCCGGGAATGATAAAGGTTTCAATATTAAGAGATATAAAAATTTAAATGTTTAATGAAGTGTATTGGTATTTACCCAATTGTGATGAAGAAATGTTTTATACTGAAGAAAATCCTTCTCCAACGTACGCACGCACGCATGGTTTAAAAATAAACGAAAAATTAATGTGGGGGACAGCGATGTTCAATATTTTTGGTAGAACGACCTTACTTGAAACATCAAAGTAACATGCCGACCCAGAATTAAAACAATCCATAAACTAATTCTAATTACTTAAACACTAGCAGAAAAAGTAACATTAAAATTAAGATTTAATTTTCTTTATTTCTTTCAAAACAAATATCAGTGTCAAAGCAAGTACTATAAACTGAAAATCAATTGTATAGTTACCAAACATTTAGCTGAAAAATTGACTATAGTGTTGATTTAAAAATTAAAATTGAAACATATGGTGTATAATATGTAGTAACTTTAAAGAATTCAGTTAAAAAATTTACAAAAGTAAAAAAAAAAACCATTTATGATACCTATGAGTTTGTCTTGCTTATAAGTAGTGATATGGAGATATGTGATTCATACAATGATGATATATGATTTATGGCTCTATATTTCATTCAATTTGAGAATGCAGAAGGGTCCATACGCATTTGATTAATGCCCGAAGTTTAAGTAACAGAAAACCCGAGAAGCTCTCTCATTTTTTCCCTTCACCATTAATTTTTTTCAGCGCGCCCCATCAGTTCTTAGCTACTAGTTCAAGAGGAAACATGAAATTTGTAGCTTTAAATGTAGTCTTTTTAACACAAGTACAAAGTTAAAATGTTCACCAAAACAAAATAACTCCCCCGACGAACAATGTGCCACCTTCACGGTAATTAGAGCTTGGGCATCACTTGTTCACGAGCACGTCCATTGATTTATGGAACCGATGTTACTCGATTCTTTCCGAAGTAAGTATCCGTATCTTCTAAATTTTAGTACAATGATTTCACAGACATAGGGTTTATCTATTTGAAGACACTTTTCAAAAAATAGGAGGAAATCTCTCTCTAGAATTTAATGACATTTCACATTTTATAAGAAACCAATATTTTCTATCAAAAAAGTTTGTTGTATTTGTATATTAAAGTATATTTATTTATAATCAATCTTTTCCGTCACCTTGCGATCTCAAGATAATTTCACGCAACTCTAATTAGGGTCGTAATCTGTAGATTGAATACACTGGTTAATACAATATATGATGCTGTTTTACACATACTTACATTAGAACACTAATGAATTATACGTAAATATACTTATTTATTAATGCATCCAAAATGCGCTCAGAATATAAAAGAAATGTCACAAATTAAATTTTATTTCTTCAACAGAGATCAATACGCTCGTTAATTCTTGAGCAACATAAAAATGTATTCTGAGTAACATAAAAATAGCAGATATTGTTGTTGCGTACTATATGTTCTTATAAGGGAAATATATTTGTAAATAAATCTAGTAATTGTAACTACAATAAAAGATAATATTCCTATTTTTTTGCCATTGGAACTTGGAGATCTCTTTCAAGGACTCATGTTCATGTATAAAAATTTCTTGATCAAGGATATTAAGCATATTATCACTAGGGAACTCTCTAAATCGTTTAATGCCATATTGAAGAGACATTTTATTATATATTACATTTGCAATAATATGTAACAAAATGTATTGTGTACTATACTCTATATCAGGGATGGCAACCTTTTAGTTGTGGCGTGCCAAATCAATCTACCAATATGGTTCTGCGTGACGCACAGTAGGACATTTTTGAAACAATTCAATTCCCGCGATAATGCATGCAGAGTTAGAGAATAGAGGTCAATGATATAAATATTTACAGATTTATTATAAATTAATTATGTATCATTTAAAATTTTTTCTTAACATAAAAATAAAAGCATAAAATATAACTATTTCTTCAACAAAAATAAATATAATTGAAATTGTACATATATTATGTGTTTTTTTAAAATAAAAAAATGCAGCATAAAATGTAATATTTCCCTTCATTATAGTTAAATAAAAATTTTAACAGAACAGCACCTGTACCGCTCTACTTTCATATCGCAAAATTACGGGTGAAATGTGCTACTCCATTTAACACGATTCTGAGAACTCAGCTATTAAAAAATTTCTTTGTGGACTCGAAATATTTTTCATACAAAGAAAGATTTTTTACTTATATACGGAAAGCCAAAAACTGAGACCAGACAACAGGCTATTTTCTCTCCTCAAAATGGTAATGGCATTCAATAATTTACAAAAAAGCAGTAAATTTATATTTAGAATCTTTCAGATTTTTTCATAATTATCCATAATTTTGGAGATGTTTGTTAAATAATTTTTATTACAAATTTATTAACTTCCCTCCATTGAAAAATTGACAAATTTGTTGAGTAGTACATTGATAATTGTATATGTGGCACGTGTACTGTAGGTTGCCGACCCCTTCTCTATATGATGAACTTGACAATAACATTAAAGAATTTTTATGAGAAATGTAAAAGCTTTAAATTTGCAAGTCTTACGCAATAATTTTAGTTAAAATCCACTTAAATTTGTAAATAATACCAGGAAAAATATATAATGTTAGTTTTTGTATTTTATAAATGTTAAAATAATTATAAAATTCCTAGAATAATTCCCTTTTTGGGATGCACATCTAAATTTAGAATTTGTTTTACCTCAGTCCATGCTAAGTTGTAATAAATAAAAATTAAAATTCCGCGAAAACTTTATTTAATGCTTAGGACATTAAAAGAGAAAAAAAAAAATCCGTAGTTCTCTAGATTTACTCTCTGCGCACTTTTAAAAATTAATTAATGTGTTTTTATGTAGCCATTTATGTATAGTGAAGTTCAAATTATTTGATTTCTCCATATCAGTTTTTAAAATGAACACAGACTAAAATATGTCACAGCTCCAAATGGTGTGATAAGAAACTTGAATCGTTTGTATCGGCTTCCTCTTCAGTCTTATAACTTGAAAGATGCTAAAAATGCGACCAGATAATGCATTAAGTTAATCTGATAAAAATTGGCTGGTACTATTCTAAATCTGATAGAAATTCACTGATGCCCAACAAATATATTATAATAAAAATCTCTCAACAAAATTAGTTTCTACTAAAATTATTATTATTTGATCAACACACGCAGCTCGCTTAAATAGAGGTTCTTTTTGCAAAAAAAATTACAACGATTACATTTATTCCTGTAGCTCTCTTGCCCTTTTTAAATTATCTGCTTTTCAATAACTAAATTCTACCATAAACTGTTTTATTACGCTATCTGATTCTTTCGGGAAAGCGTAATATATTTATTTCATAAATAGAATCCATTGGACACATACAAGAGAATAAATTATGGTTTATAGCAGTGATGTATTCTTTCTTCAAAGATATATATTTCACCAAGAATTTTATCTCTGATTATAATAATATTTACCAATACATCATTTAATGTAATTTTATATATTGAATTTCTTTTTACATGCGTAATTACCGTAATATCCGACGTATAACGCTCACTTTTAACTCCAAAATGAGATCGAAATTTACAGGTGTGCGTTATACGCCGAGTAAAAAAAAAATGATAGTTTTAAAAATAAAAAAAGAGAGGAGTATATAGAAAATTAAACTTCTACATATATTGAAATACTGTTTATTTTAAAGATATGACTTGCTTTATGAACTTAAAGAGTTGTAATTCTAGAAGTATGCTATTTTTTCAAAATCCTGGGATAATACCTTCAGGTTTCTTCGTAAAAAAGGGGGTACGTGCTATACGGCGAATGTATCTCAAAATTTAAAAAATGCAGCTTGAAAGTATAGGTGCACGTTATACGGCGGTGTGCGTTACACGCCGGATTTTACGGATATTATTTCAATTGCTTGGTTCTGGAATATTTTACAACGGCTTGATTTTTTTAAATTTTAAATTTCTCCTTCATCATATTACTATCATTATTAATATTGAAACTTTTAGAGTTCAAAGAATAATTTCATACGAATTCGTTTTGAAAATGATTACAATATTTCTCATAAACAATTAAAATTAGCCGTTATATGTATCAAGATAGCCTCACAAAATTGTTTCTCCTAGCGAATACACTTATTTTTACCTGCACTCGATGATTGTTGCTGTCAGCTACAACTATGTTGTTATCATTTCCCACAGTTACACCCCTTGGCCATGTGAAACACCCAATATCTGTGCCTCTGGTACCAAACTTTATGCAAGATTTTCCTTTCTGCATGTAAGTCCTTCGTGGAAGACTGAATCCCCGTGGCGAATTACTGTCTCCTCTTCTCCCATAATCTCTTCTCCTGGACGGTGGAGTGTCTTCATCAGAACTGTTCTCACTGTCACTTTTCGGTACAGCTAGTGAGGCCGAGGTTCTACTCCTGACTAGACCAGATCCATATTTATTCTTCATGTACTGGGACCAGCTATGTGGAGGTGTTTCTTCAGGACTCAATTCTCTGTTTCTCCTTGTTCGATATCTATTCCTTATGGCTGTCAGGACATCATCATCGGGACTGTCATCCGCCGGATGTAGATCGTGTGAACTCTTACTTCGGGCAATCCGATTTTTCCTCGCAGTGTAACTGTCTTCTGGACTTTTATCTCTGCTTTGTCCACCCGCATTTACGCTTGATCGCCGTCGTTCCAGAAATCGACTGTAGGGTGATATTCGTCCTTCGGGTTCGTTTGTAGAAGGGGTTCTACGCCTGGAAAAGTAGTATCTGTTAAATGAATTCATTTTCACGAAATTTTTTTTCAAAATGGAATTTTTAATTGCAATATTATTTTTTTTAAAAAAGTATAAATTATAATAATTTGTTTTATAAACGTACCTTTTACAAGAATAAATAAATAAATAAAGGTTATTGGTGATATTAATGATTAGATAAAAAAAAAAGAGTGGGGAGGGGATCTCATTCTTCCTTTTTAAATATACTTTTTTAACAAGTTGAAGTGGATTCCCAAATTAAAATTTATGAAAAAGGTGTAGAGGGAAAAATGGAAAAGGATTCCACAAATTTTTTTTCTTACTAAAAATTACACAAAGGGATGAAAATGTTAAATATTATTGTTATTAGTAGCCGAGTTGCGAGGTTAATCAAGCTATTAGAATCTAACGGGGAAAAAAATTGAATTGTTTCAGTAATCTGTAACAAATTTGTATTAATAGTAAAAAACAATTCAATTATATACTTTTTGGTTTAATTCTGACTGTAATACATTAAGATATGTACGTTCTTTCACGAAAAAGAACTTGTACTTTTTTAAAAAACTCTAAGTAAGAAATAAAATTAAACATTTAGGCTTTTTAAATGCTTTTCGAACTGACTGATTTTAATTAAAAAAGTTATTTTCTAGCATATTTTTTCGTTTCTTTAGAAAGCAAACCTAAATAACAATAAAAAACAACAATTTGGAAGCAACTTCAAAACGTATATGCAAACATAAATCATAACATGTAAAATATACAGAGCTTTTCAAGGAATCACGAAACAAGATCTCACCTTGACGATGAGATGCTGTCTCGATCCCTGGTAGACTCTTCATCTTTTCGAATGGAATCTCGCCATGATCGATTTCCTGGCCTTTGTAGTTTCTCATCAGGTCGACCTAAGAGCCTAGCCTGAGTTGAAGCACTCTGTTTTCTGGCTTGGGCACTACGTGCAAGAAGTGTGTTGACAGATGGACTAATGTCTCCTCTGTTTATTGCAGTTTCACTATCAACCTCATCACTTTCACTCTCAGAACTAGAGCTACTGTCGCTGATGGGAGGTGAATTGTGATCTGGCCTTACTGCGAGACGAAGACTTGGTCTGTCATCTCTTCGATCCAGAGCACTGGAACGACCAGGAGAAGTCAGATTTGAGCGACGTTGCATTAATGAAGGAGTTTTGGTTTCAGTGGGAGAATCATCCTCTCGATCCAAAGAGGAAGTTTTTGTTAAGAGTGATCGACCCGCGGGTCTTTGGCTGAAAATAAATCAATTGACTAAATTTAATTACAATTGAAGCCTGCCTTTATCGAATGCGTTCTGTTGTTATTGCAAAATATTATAAGCGCTCATTTAAAAAACATGCAAGTATGTTAGTAGAAGCTTATATTGTTTTGCTCATTAAAATTTTAGAATGAAATAAAATGTAAGTAATGCATAATCAGGTATTTTATCTTTTATTTTTAATTTAAAAAAAAAAACCAAAATATGCTTTAAAATTCATAAACTCTTCATTTTTTGTTATACTTTTCACTTTCAATAATTTCAGTCACACAATACATCTATCAACTCTATAGATATATTTCCACCTAAAATATCTAATTTTATCTCTTCTGAATAAATATGAAATCTTTCATGCTTTTTTTTTATCTTAGAATTTTTTGTTCTTAAAATGTTAAAAATTGAAATCTTGTGAACTAATACCTCTAGTTCATGTTTTATATATAACGGGTTATATATATATATGTAACTCAACTAAATGCATCTCAACTAACTTTCTTTTTGCATAGCAACAGTTTTTACTTTAACTCTGCCTGTTACAAAAAAAAAAAAAAAAAAAAAAAAAAAAACCCGGAATTTTTTTTTTACTCACGTGGATTTATTTCGATTAGAAGCTGCTTACATCTGCTGTATACAGTGTGCGCGCTCTTTGATTTTGGCTTGGAGTACATGAAGAATAATAGGACTTAAATGAATATATTAAATAAAACCTACAATCAGCGACTGCCACTTTTTGATCTAGATCACCCACCACGATGCCAACTGAGAAGCAATCCAAATCGTCCTATATATATAAAGGTGTATTAAGTATTATATGTATATAGGGTGTTGCTGAATTCGACCGACAAATTCAGAGGGGTAGTAGAAGGCAGCATGGAGAAGATAAATCACCATAGAACAAGGGTTCGCAAACCATGTTTAGACGGTGAAAATCACGATAATAGTAGCCGTCGGGTTGACGATGAGTCAGATAAAGGGAGTGGAAAACGGATGCTGGGATATACATATACTGCCCGAACGCCTCAACGGCCAACATATCTTGATTTCTTAATGCACATTCTCCTTGAGTTGCTGCAGGCAGTACCGGCCACTGCGCACTAGAATGTGTAGTTCATGCAGGGTTGTGCACCAGCACATTTTTCGATTGCGGTACGTAACCACTTCCATGCTACACACCCCGGGACGTGGATTGGACGTGGTGGACCTGTTGCTTGTCATCCACGTTCTCCGAACCTTAATACCTTGGATTTCTTCTTCTGGGACCACCTGAAATTGTATGAGATGCTGGTGGCTACAATGGAGAACCTCACGTCGCGGATCGTTATCGTTTCAGCTGACATCGCCAGCAAATCGGATTTCTTTGAGCGTGTCCGACAACCTTTTGTCCTTTGGTGTCGACTGTGCAATGGCCTACGCGACCGTAACTTCAAATAATTCCTGTGACAATCACTTGTTGTTACATTTCTCTCATTGAGCTGTGAGGCATTGTTCGCGTTGCAAACGTGATTTACGTCTAATAAATGCATTTCTTACCTCTTATTGCCCCTTTTCATTCCAATATACATCACACCTTTCATAACTGTTTTTGTGACTTACTCTGCCTAAACATGGTTTTCGATCCCATGTTCTATGGTGATTTGTCACTCCCATGCTGCCTACTATCCCCCCTCTGAATTTGTCGGTGGAATTTGGCAGCACTCTGTATAATATTTAATACACTTTCATGATGATATTATGAAATTAAAACTATTCATTTTCAATTTTAATTCGAAGTTGATGCCCAGGTTAACAAGAAGTCCTTCAACCTACGTTTTTAATGTAAAAATTAAATAGAACACTGTATGGAGCACTTATCGCACTCTAATCTCCTATCGGTTATTAAAAATGACAGAACTCGATTTTTGTTGCTCAGTGTAAATTAAGATATTTGATTTTAAAAATTTAAGCTACTGAATTGAGTAAAATTTTTTTCTATTAAACATGAGAAAATTACTTTAAAATATAAACATTTTGAAGTTAACTTCTTATGACACAGTAGGGAAAAATTTTGGTTACGCGTTACTCGTTACGCAATGATGTAAGGTAGGGATGTATTTTCCATTTCGGCGGAGCGAAGTTCCGACTTTTTCGACGATTTTAAAACAGCCATCTAATTTTTACTTTTAAAATCAGACAAAAAAATAATAACAGAATCGGAAAGATCATTTATTTCGGCACGATACGGTATAAATTTTTTTACAAAATAATGATATGTTCTATTTTTTACGATTTTTTCTAAAATGAGTCAAAATTGATGCGTTCTTACGAAAATGATTTCTAAATCATTGCGTATGAGTTTATTTTCGTGTTATTAAAACAATATTCTACACTAAATAAGTTCATTCCTTTTCCTTTAAGAACCAGTCATTTAAAAAATAAAATGCCGAAAACTTTTTTTTGCGTTTTTTCAGAAAATACTCAAAAACTTTAATTAAACATTTAAAAACTTCGTCATTTATTAAGATAATCGCACAAACCTTTTTTCCGTGTGTAGACGTTTATTATCCGTAATCAATGTGAAAATTGAAAAAAAATGCTTAAAAATTACGGATTTTAAAAAAGTTTGTGTTTTTTGTCTAAAACTCTTATTACTAGAATCGATTAAAACAGTATTTTTGGTACATTTTTTTATTTAAAATTTACTGTTGTTTGCAATTGATGGGTTAAGTTTCAAAACTTTAATGTAAAAATTAAGTCCTAAAAAAAATGAAAACTTTAAAAAAAAATTTCTCGATCACACTGTATTTTTTTTTTTTTTTTTGCTGAGAATTCACCTCCAAGTTCCAAGAGTTTGAAAGTTGCGCATGCGCATTAAGACAAATTTCCGGAGTCATGTGCTATTTCAATCTTGGCTCTTTTTACTTGTAAACAAAAACGGCATTCGGTAAGATTGCTTTAAAATATATATGGAATTTCGTAATTTTGAAAATTTCTATTTTTCTGTCTTTTTTTACACAAATAAAACTTTTTTTAAAAAAAACAAACAATGGTCCCTTTAAAATTGTAAACATACTTTCAAATGTTGCTTATGAGATAGATAAACCAAATGATGGGATCTGTTAATTTTCCTATATATTGATTCAAGAAAGTTAACACATATAGTTCATTCTACAAGACTAAAACCTTTCCATTCAAAATCAAATTTCCAATTATGCTAAATTCATGAGGTTAACATATAATTGAATGATACACATCTCTGTTTTTTCTTTGCATTTTATATTTCCTACATAAAATATATTTTGATTTTGTGCTTATGATAGTTTTATGTGTTATAGTTAATATAAAAATGTAGGCATTAATACATTTTTTCATTTTCATAACTCTTCTCAAAACAATATTTCTTCAACATGAAAAGTATTTTACACACGTGAGTAAAATAATGGACAAAACATAACCTTTCTTTTTAATAAAAAAGCTGCATGTTATCTTTGAAAAATATAATTAAACTGATAATCTTTCATTTTTTTTAAAAAAAAGATGTAGTTTAAAATGTTAAACAAATAAAATAAATGGGAACTTCATTTGTCATGTTTTACGTTTCGAGATTCTTAAATGATATTGAATGCAAAACCTACATTTCTTATTTTAGTTACCACAAGCCTTTGATAACAGAAGTATGTACTGAAGCACCCATAAGCATAATGGAAAGATAATAATAATAATGATACTTTTCCATAAATGTATACAATAAAAATTTTTTTAGTATTATGTATTGAAAATTAAAATTTTGTTTATACTTACACCTTTTCCATCTTAATTATTTTTTTAAATACAGTTTTAAATAATATTGATAATAATACATTTGTTAATTATATATAAGATTACTTTAAAATAAAACTTAATAATACAATTCATTACATATAAGCCAAAAGAAGTTAACTTCTACCGCGTGTTCAAACTGATACACGTATGCATTTTTTTAACAGTTAGGAAAAGTAGCGATTTCAGGGATTAGTGAAGTGCGGATAAGCTTAGCCAATCCAGTTGCAGCAAAAGTTCGAAGTTCCAAAGGAAAAAAATTTTGTCGTAGTCCGAAAAGTGAAAGGAATTTGTTGGTCTTCTGCGATTCAAATCAAGGATATATGGAGTTATTTTTTTCAAAATGAATTTTCTAATTCATCAACATTATTAAAGAACATTGTTGAATTTCTTAGAATCACTTGCCTAATAGATGTAATTTTGCCCGCTGATCTGAGAGAGAGATTCGAGTTTTTCATATAACATCGAGCGTTAAGAGAATTTGCTTGAGAATAACATTTTATGCCGCAGGGACTGGGTTCGAATCCCGGAGAAGCATGGATGTTTGTGTTGTAATCCTTTCTTCTGTCTGTGTTGTTTACCCCCGTGTTATACGTTGCGTGGTGCACGGGGTTTATAAATGTTAAAAAAAAAATAACATTTTAGGATCTTTCTAATAAATTTATATATGTTGATTCTGAAGCATGTTACCGAATAGGGGAAGCTTAGGACAAGTAGTAGGGGAGAGAATTGGAAGAGTTATAATAAATATCTTTACATAAGAACACAGAATAACTAATTGTCCCAAATTTTTAAATTTGTTTCATTTTTTCTAGATTGAATATCAATTTACAATTTTCATCTCCTTTCTTTGATGCAACTATTTAAAATTTTTCAGTAAAAATAAAATAAATGTTGTGTGGTTTTATAAAAATTTGGAAACTTTTAAAAATGTAAATGTGTGTTTTAGGTACATAAATCATGTCAGCAATGGAAACGTACCTGCTAGGTGGAAGTCTTGGTGAAACAGGGGGTTTCTGCGTATCTCTATTTCTAGTTGGAGAACTTGGCGGGCTTAAAGACACGTCTCTCTCGGTAGCAGCACTACTAGTTGTCCTCCAGCTTCTCAATCTGGAGGTTGGCGTTTGTGTTTCCTCCCTCGGGCTTTGCCTGCCCAAAGCCTCTTCAGTGGAAGATCGAGAGGGCCTTGTCTTCACCGAACTAGATTCGTCTGTAGTCGGTCGAGAGGAACCATACTTCGAAACATAAGAGCGAGTAGAAGGTTCATCATCTTTTTTCAAAATCGATGGTTTTGGAGTTTTAGCAGAGGTATCAGTTCCTGATGTAGCCTTAAAAATCGAAACACCATTTATTGTATTTTATAATTTTAATTATCTTGAAGAAATATTATTTTCGTGAAATTGAACTCTTTGAAACAATTGGTACTTTGATTAATTATTACTTAAACTCGAGCCAATTTTTTAATTTTTGTTAGTTTTCACATTGTTTATATGGGGGTCACATATAAGTATTTAGTTTTTCATTGCGCAAATATAGGAGGAACTGCAGTAGTATTTGCTTTCGTAAATGATCCTGCAGTTACTCGTATATTCATTCCTGTATCATAATGTAATTATTGATTTCAAATTTCTTTTTTTTTATTACTGTTTACTCATATTTTCATGAGTTATCATGTTATTTGATAACTCATTACTTAATTATTTTAATTCATATTCAATCTTACTGATTTTAACCTCATAGCGGTGCTTTTCTTTGAGATAAAATTTTTCAAACACTAAGGTTTTTAATGCTGATAATTAATTTTCATGATTGAATATGTTTTTGTCTTTATTTTCTGACAGTTATTTAATACCTAATTCAAGACGTTGCTTGAAGAATATGTCTTGTAAAAACACGAGTTATATTTCTTACCTTAGTAGAAATGGTGTTTGATGCGGAATTTGTGGCTGCAGAGGCAGCAGCTGCAGCTTTATTTGCTTTTTTCTGTTTTTCAATTTCATCTTCGCTTAGTTGTCGTGTCATGGGTCTCGAAACGGGAGGTGGAGCAGGAGGAGGCATCTTAGCTTTCCTTTCTTCTTCCTCCTTCTGTTTTTTCTGTTTCACCTCACTGTGGTGTAACCTTTCCATCACATGGGGACTATCTAATATCTTTATGACTCCACTCAGAGGTCCTTTAGTTGCATCCTCTGTCTCACTAACGAAATCTCTCACTGGAGATGCAGATTGTTGATTTCTAAAAGTGGTCTCTGTCTCATAATTTTCAATTTCATCCACAGCTTCTCTGGACGAAAAGCGGATCTTTTGACTACTTCTAACGTCGTCCAGTTCTCTTCTCCAGGAGGATGGCGAATGATCTCGATTTCCAGAATTATCCCACTCACCATTGTCTTTGTCTTTGACAAATCGGTCCCTGAATCTTCTGGATATGGGCTCGATTTCCTCATTCTTATCTTTACGTTTTTGTGACTGTCTTTGGCTGCATAGTTTATGGTCACTTTGACTCCTTGACAAAGCACTGCCTTGAGGAGGAGTCAGAGTTACTGTGGGACCGTTCAAGTTTGAGGAGCTGCTATACATATTACCATTTTGAGTTTCTCCATTAGGAGCAGCATTATGAATGACCTCATCATTCAATTTTACTTCAGCGAAATCTATTAATGTTTTGTGAATGACATCGGGATCTGACCGCGGATGGAATTTTACTTTTCTTATGCAATCTGTTGGATCAGAATCAAAAGCTCTCAGAAAATCTAAGGTTTTCATAAAAATATCTTTATAATCAGTTAATTCCGCATCAGTCCAATCTACTCCATTGTTAACATATTTGTCTACTAGATCACAGTTGCTGTTGACGTTGTTCAATTCAATTTGAAGATCATGCTCTAATTTTCGCATGCTTTTAAGTTCTGTTTTAAGGTAAATGTCTAGATGATGTTTTAATTTTGCTTCGGTTTTTAATAAATCTCTTGTATAGCGTCGTATTACTTCTTCTATTTCTTCTTTAACCTGCAAAGAATACAATTATCCCATTTAATAAATTTTTATAAATTGTTACAATTAATAGCTTACAGCTATATACATAAAGCATTTTTTGTTAAGTATTTTCATATGGAAACTGATTATTACAAATAATAAAATAATTTTTATTTATATTTTCAGTTTTTAATTTAAAAAAAAAAAGGATTTATATGTAACATTAAACACCACACGTCACAGCAGCTCTTCTTTTAACAATTATTTATTTAAATACAAAATAAAAGCTAGAAATTATACTCTTTGTAATATTTCAAAATTATTTTCATACTTTATTGAATTTTCTTTAGAAATATCATTTTTAAAGATAAAGAAACAATAGCTTTTGTTGAATTCAGTATGAAATAGAAATTATTAATTATATAATTGTGTTACATTTTCATCCAAGAAAAGGATTATATTTCTTTGAAACGAAGTCCCTTTTCCCCACTTTTTAAAAATGATTAAATATTAAAATATAATGCGAAAATGCACACACATTCCAAGTATAGCACAATCATTATTATCTTAATAAAGCATAAGTAGTATATCTTAATGATTGTGTTTTGAACTTATAATATTTTTATGCAAATTACTTAAACATCTATAAATAGTTGCAGAACTTTACCTGGCTGTAATTTTTCTGTAGTTTGTCGGCATTTTCTTCAGTCATATGAAGAGATTTAGACAATTGTTCAAGCCCTTCTCTAACTTGCCCGTTAATGAGAGCTATTTCTTTTCTAAGAATTTTCACATGAGCCGCTTTGCACTCCTTACACACTTTACGGTTACAGTGAGCACACATTTCTAACTGTCCCTTTTCTTTGCACGTATTGCATCGTTGCATTGAAGCTGGAAGATCCGGCTCGACTCCACTAACTTGCTGACGAAGCTCCAAGAAACGCCCAAGAGTCACATTATTTGGAAATCCCTGGACTCCACCTTTAATAGGCATTCGATGTTCCGAAGAACATTCCGGACATTTGATTACTTGTTTACCCTTTTCGACACTTCTCGAAAGACAGGGTTCTGCGCAGAATGTGTGGTTACAAGGCAAAAGTTTCGGATTTCGAAACCTGTCCGAACACACTGAGCATTTAAGCAGTTGATCCATGCGAAACCACGGTGAAGACATTGTGATTTGAAATAAAATTGTCGAATTGCAATAAAAAAGCAAACAAATTGAAACTCCCAAAATTCTTATTTGTTCTTAAACGCTTAGAAATTTATCATATTTTATTCAGTTTTAATTTCAAGTAACTTGAGATTGCTTCTATGTGCGTTGTTTTCAATTTAAATTCAAATGATTACATTATTCCATCGTATAATCGTTTCTGTTTACCTGAACAAAAATATTTCAAAGGGAAAGGAACTATTTATAACGCATAGTAGTGAAGGTAGAACAGAATCTAAATTTAGATCTTTGTTGGATATCTTCTAGATTGTGATTTGTTTTTTTAGTGTACGATGAACTCAAGATCTCCAAATCAAAATGTGATTTGGTGACGATTCCATTCAGCATCTGGTATGGTGGAAGGGATTTTGTACGCAGATTCACTGAGCCACCGCATCTTTGTAGCGGAACAACAGGTGTTGGTCTGTGTCCAATTCTTACGGGGAAGAATTCCAGTGATACCAGGATGAGTCAAACGGAGGCTAAAATAATCTATTCTTCAATGCCAAATGCCTGGGTTGATCAGTCTTACGCAGCTTCTTTATTTCTTTTGTGGGCTTTATCTCTGTTAGGAAAATCAAAAGAATTATTATTACTCTCCCGAGAATAATTATTTAAAGTACTGAAATATTAAAATTTTACTGTATTAGAAATTTAAATGTTCGTATTTATAAATGAAAGTTTATTAATTGTCAAGCTCAAGAACGTTTTTTCTAATTTAACTTCTATTCGTACTTTATCAATTTACCAAAAAACAAAAAAAAAGTTAAACCAATAGCTGTGAAATTTAAGTCTGTAAAATCTTGGATTTCAATATTTATTTTTAAAATCTTTAATTTTTTGATCTTTTATTTATCTATAAATCTCTATTAATGTTTCTTTGTATTATTTTTTATTTTAAATAGGGATGCTTCATGTTTATTACGTTTGATTTTTTCCATGGAATATAAATTACATTTGATTCCTTTCGTATAATTATTTTAATTATGTCATTGGGTATCCTGAATCCAAATTTGTCCATGAAAATATGACATTATAAAGTCCTCTCTGAACATCTTTGTATTTATACATAATGTAAAAAAATACCTTTCAATCGATTAAAAATATTTACAAAGATGATCAGTTCTGAAAACGAATGTATATTTATTGCTGAAGAATTTTTATAGATACACTAGCTAAAAAAATGTCTTTGAGTAATGTTTCGAGTTTAGACAACCAAATATCATATAAATTTAAGTTCATTATTTTTGTTCTCCATGTAAGTAAAACATTTCATTGCATAACTTATAGTCAAAGTATCGGATACATGTCTCTTGAACTCTTCTGATACGTATTTTAATTCTCTTATGTCCAAAGAGAAAACAAGCTGACTTTTCATACAATTTTCTTCATTTTTTAAGAAAATATTTTAACAAAAGAGGACTAAAATTATTTTAATATGAGTTTTAGCTGCACGTACAATAATTAAATATTTTAATGAAACTAAATAGAATACCAATAAGCTATCATGCTTCGCAAACATTTATTAGCGATGAAAATTAGCTTAAAACCATCGGTGTGCCTTTATTATAAATAAAATAAAAATGTAATGAAATTATTTGTATTTAGCATTTGGTAACATTTTACTGTAGAAATTTTCGACAGGAAATGAAAATAAAAAGCATGAAAAGATATATAATGAGCTTTATAAAAATTCTTTTCCAAATAGTCAATTTCAGTTTAAAATTTTCTGCCAGATGAATTTATCAGAATTTGAAATTCCTACTCGATTTCAAATGTTAACGAGTGTTGAAATAAAATTAAAAAAAAAAAAAAAAAAAAAAAAAGACTTATACAGTTTTTAAAAAAATTATTAAAATTGTTATATCTGATTGCATGTATCATGATTAAATTATATCTCAGCTCAAATCGAAATATTAATTTCGTTTTTCTTCCAAATTTTTATGCTAAATAAAATGACCAAATTATGAGATTTGTTTTTTGTTTCTGAAAGTCTCCCCTGTTTTCATTGCTTCAATATTAATATTTTGTTTTGTATTTTAATTGTCTCCATTTTACAAAAAAATTAGTAGCTTCAAATATTTACATTTAAATTATATATATATATATAGTCAAAATTCTCTTTTATGAATATAGATGAATAATCAATAATTATCAAAACAAAAACCGAAATTGTAAGATAAACCATTCATAAGATTTTAGAAAGGATATATTAGGAATTCCAAAAGTAATAGAAATTAAAATTCTATAAATATATGGGGATGCAACAGTATTATGAACATTGCTGACTTAGGACAGCTCTTATATATAAAATAATTTACATAAAAGTGGAGTTGGACATGTTTTTTGGCCAGCCACCCTTCCCTTTTTCTGTTAATACTGAACAAAAACCTGTTGAAAATAATGGATAGAATATCTAAATCCATTACAAGAGAAAGGTAACTTACCTAAAAATTGCATTCAAAAATGTATAGCCCGCGCTAAATCTGAGTACAATAAACAAGTTATTTCCCGATTCTGGACCCAAATACAAATTCAAAGTATGGGAATGGCTGAATCAGTATGAAAAAAGTATAGAAATAAAAAAAAATAACTAGTGGGCATAAATACTACCATTACTTGAGGAACACTAGGATTATAAATGTATTTAAATATTAAAAAAATTACTACGGTTAAAATAAAACTAAGAGAATAAGTAACTTTATCTAAAATTAGAATATGCAGATAACCACATATCTATCTAGGAAAAATAATTTATTTATAATAATAAACTATTATATTTTAAGGAATTTTAACCCTTACTATTTAGAATTTCTTTATTCAAATAACTATTAAAAATTAATTGGTTATTTTTGAATTAAGCAATATATAGTATAATGTCTAGTTTATTAATATTTTTTCTGATTTTTTTAAACAAGAAATTTATTGCGTTGTATGTAATTAATAATAATATTTCTGAATATAGAAACATGTACATTGCTCTCCTAAATGTCTTTGTCGTCCGCGGTGGCCAAGTGGTTTAGGCATCGGATCATGGCTAGCGTGTCATGAGTTCGATCCCAGTACCACTAAAAATCCGCCGTGTAGGGGAGCGATGCACGTTAAATCTGTCGTGAGCTCAAACGTCCTCCCGTTGGTGTGGTGTGGTAGCTAGGAGAGGGGGATGCCAGCTTAGGTGTCGTCCGCGTCACTTGACCATGGTTCAAAATTACGCGGACCGTCGCCAAAAGCCCTCGTGTTGCTAATCAGTGCGACGTTAATATTCACTCACTCCCTCCCACAAAAATGTCTTATAATATATATATATATATATAAATAAAAAACATTTTCAAAAGCCAATAATACCTTTTTTCCCCTTTCATTTTAATGTTGAGGAGAGATTTCTTTCCTTCAAGATTTGTAAAGGTTGATGAAACATACGAGTCCTTTTGAGAATTAACAATTTAAATTCAATGTGTTGGCGTGTTAAAAATATCACTGCGAATGAGGGGAAGGAGACTGTACCCCCCTCTTTTAGTCTCAAACAAAAATTGCGAAATCAATTTCATTGGCTGACGAACGTCAGCAACCAGGAGATAGAGAGGTCTTATAGCTTAGGCATAGTAGAGGTTGATTAGGTTCGCACAGGCATAAAACAGAAGGTTTATCATTAGTAACCTTCGTAAGTAACCATCATTAGTAACCTAGATTTTAATATTTCACAAAGGGATTAAATTACAATTGAGTTACAAAAAGAATGTAAATAATTAGCTTTTAAAAATATTTTCCTATTACAAAACCCAATTTTTATTCAGTTACCTGATTAGTTTTCTTTAAATTAGTCTAAATTTCAAATTTCGTAAAATTCTCATGGAAGAATTTTAAATTACGAAGTTTTAAAAATTGGTTTCCCTAACCGGTCAAAACGCGCGTCTCAGACTTTTGAAATTTCTAAGAAACATATAATTCAAATGCTTATGCAGGTCGGTAAGAGTTTTTTCCAGATTTTAAAAATGCAAAATAACTGAAAACATATTATTGTAAAAAAATATAGCTTATTAATCGCAGTTACTAAAACTCTGAGAAATGTAGCATGATAACATTTTTAAATATTTGGTATTAATATACCCCAAGAGAGACCCGTAAGCTCAAAATTTTGCTATTTCTTTGCATAGTTTAGCAAATATTCGTAAAAAAATATCCAATTCAGAATTTGTCTGTGTTATGGGGTTGTCTATTTGTGTGCAAACTTAAAATATAGATACACTTATCATGGTGCTAATAAAGAGGAAAATAGTTATGAATCTTTCTAGTCATCTAATATATGACCCCTAACACAGTTTTCCCCAAATATCTTTGAGTGAGTGAGTGAATATTAACGTCGCACTGTTCAGCTACACGAGGGCTTTTGGCGACGGACCGCGTAATTTTGAACCATGGTCAAGTGATGCGGGCGACACCTGAGCTGGCACCCCCTCTCCTAACTACCACACCACACCAACGGGAGGACGTTTGAGCCCTTGACAGATTTAACGTGCATAGCTTCCCTCTTCAGTGGTGTTGGGCTCGAACTCATGACACGCTAGCCATGATCCGATGCCTTGACCACTTGGCTACTGTGGCCCCCAATTGTCTTTGAAATCAAAGATCGGATTTTTTTCAGAAAGTAGTATTTTTACAGTTTTTTACTTAATTATTTTTTGTTTAAAGTTATGCAATCTTTCCGTAATCTCAATAGAATACAATCTATTTATAAAGTATATAAATAATTATTTTTCTGTTTTAATAGTCTCAATGTAGCTTTAACATATTAAGCAGTTTTATAAAGTTTTTTTTTTTTAAATAAACTAGTTTTTGATATCTACGCAACTGTAAGGAAAATTAAAAAATATACTAAATTTATTACGAATTTACTCAACTAACATGCTATTTCTTTCGTCCTTCCAAATGTTTCGCATTGCGCTAAGCGCGTTTCGTATTAAGTGTATCGTTCTAAGTGCATTTCGCATTGCGCGTTATGCACATTTGTCTCACACAGTTATTCGTTAGAAACGGGAACTGGTATAGAGAATTGAAACATCTTGAGCAGATTTAATGCTGGTTCCTTGGTGACAGAATTGGGCCACTTTTCGAGAGATTTGGATCCTTGAGGTTAGGAATTAACTAGCCTTAATGCTGAAACTTCATCTAAAAGGGCATCTACCGGTAATTCTGCTTTCATTGGTAAAATCATCAAAACATTGACCACTTCCAGAGTTGAACTCTTATCTCGAAAGAAATTTAAGCAAGACAAATTTTTATTCTTGAAAAAATCAAAATAATATAATTTTTTAAAAAATATTTCATATCTTGTTGTTAAATGCACAAAATTTCGTTTTAGAACTTTTTGCTTCCTTTGATTCGAAATAGTTTTTTCGCATTACAAATAAAACCTGTTTCCTGAAAAGCTATTGTCTATGGTTTTTCCTTCAATGGGTCGATGAATTTTGTCATTATTACAGGAAAGTAACAAATTATTTGCTAATTGTAGTAATAAATTCTGAAATAATGAGTAAAATGAAAATAAGCTTTGGAAATGGTTAGTTCATCATCTTTTGCTATTTCTCGTTTTCTTGATTGAAAATCACGTTTCAAATCATTTTGTCACATTCTTCTGAACTAAATGAAATAACCAAGAACGACTGAAGGGGTTCGCAGCTCAACGAAAGTAATTAAATGGCTTTGAACAAACTCAGCCACGGAGTAGGAACACGACGAAGGAGTTCGTGAAAACTAGATTTGTAAAATTCATAATATCCTGTCATTTCTCACTTTTTAGCTAATTTTCCAAAGGCTATTTGCAGGACATTTTCAATGTCTAAAGATAACTGTTTAAAAATATGCTTAGCACAAAAATATTGCAATCAGCTTCTAAAACACGATTATTTTCCATTTGTAAATTTTAAAAAAATGAATCGTTCCTTACCATGTTGAACTGATGCATAGGTTGCAACATAGTTAATTATAACATTTAAGTAGAACATGCATTTTAAAAATCAAAATAATATAAAAATTGCCAACAGCTTCGAAAATTTCATTCTTTTATCTTCAGATATTCTTTTATTTTTAGAAACTTATTCGTAGTTCCGACAAAAATGCGCCAACTTTTATCAATATGAAATAAAATCCGAAATGCCTGTTTTTATTCCTTTTTTACTCACCCTAATTACTATCCCAGTTTCAAAACATTTTTAAATAAATTTTATTAAGTAGCTAAAAATGTTTATAAATAGAGGCTACATCAGTGGTGGCGAACCTTTATGGATCAACGTGCCATTTTTTCCAAAGAAATGTTCAATGAGGTACAAATGTGCCGTCAAAGAATTTTGACTTGGGATTATTGGAAAAATGATAACACTTAATACTAACAACTCAAAACTCTTTATTTACTACGAAAAATTATATTTTGAGCTGTATAGTAGTAATTGTTTTAGTTATACGTGTAATTCAAATTAAAGTAACATTAGAATGGGACTTCTTTGTAGCAGATTAGATAACAAATAACTTATATTAGGATTGTAAGATGTTACTTTTAGAAGAATTTATGCTGATTTAAAGCTATCTTCCAAACGATTTCTTAGTGAGTCTTAAGTGTTTTTCATTTCTGAAAGTAACAATTCGCTAATACAGCTTCTTCAAAAAGTCAAATGTGTCTGGAATCGATTTTCATGTTTCCAAAATTTCATTATTAGCATTTTTACTTATATTGCTTGTTAATCTTTCTGTTTCCATCAATTCCAACTTTTCCCTTGCTTCAATAAATTTTTGAATTCATATTGGACTGGAAATCAATCTCTCAGTTGCATTTCAAATTTTGTCAACTTTCAACCAATCGAATTGGGACAAGTTCAGTTTAACAAATGAAATCACATCAGAGTACATAATGAACTTGAGCGTTTAGAGAAAATATGAGAAAATCTCGCCGATCACTCGCGTTTGTTCGTAATATATCATAGTGAACTTTGTTATTTTGAAGTAAAATGCTGACCGCTTTGTTCAGTGGTGTGCCCAAAATATTGTGTCGCGTGCCATTATTGGCACACGTGTCACAGTTCACCATCCCTAGGCTACATCAATCGAACATTTTACAATGAGTGTTGATAAAGATTTCTATATAACTTTTCTTCATAATTTTTTGAAAGAGCTGCAAATATATCTTTCCTTTTCAGCTTATTTCCTTGTTTGAAGTTGTAATCGCGTGATAATGATATTTTCAAAACATTAAAATGTGCAATAATCTGGAAGAATTTCGCATTGGCATAAATTCATACTATGTGTGTAAGTACATGTAAAGTGGATTTGTTTTTATAAGCACATTACAGATTATTTTACTTGTATCCCGTTATTCATAAAGTATCAGTATATATCCGATTCAGAAAATTTATTCATGCTATAAATGAAAATAACTAGTGTTAAATTTTTAAATAGAAATGTGATGTTTGTATAAAATCACGTTAAAAAGATGTTATAATAAAAGAGAGAGAATCGATCATCTTTTTGTTGCTTTTTCTCTTTAATTGTTTAAAACTTATTAAATATTTGTTGTGATCTATTTTTAATGATATACATAACAACTTATCTATTTGTCAATTAATATTTCTGTATAAATAGCAATGTGAATTTATTACTTTCACAAACATGTTAAATCTAATCCACCCTAAGGCGTTTCAAAATGATGTTATTGTTTTTATTCATTTAACAACGTCTTGTTCTAATGTATTTCTCAACATCTGGCACACGTCCCCGTTCTCCAGAAATTCCAAAAACACTGAGTGATTTCTAATTTTAGAAATTCCGACAGGTGACATTACTACTCCCCCGAAGAGACACCGTATTTATGTTTGTCTCATGAATAGCGTCATTCATTACATCTCTGAAATCTCTCAGGTATGTTTGCGAAATTCTCATCTCTCGCTCAAAGGATATTTTAAATCGTATTTTAGTGATTGCGTATACGTGATGCAATCCTAAGTTTTTGGCTAAAATTTCGTCTCAGCTCTGCGACGCTAAACGGTGCAAACAAACTTAGGAAGATCCACCTTTTTTGGACTAGTCATTGGAGGGCAGTTGTGTAGTAACAAGACATTTTGCTTAAAAGTTTTCAGACTGAATAATAAAAATAAGTAACCTATATATATAATTGGATGTTTGTATATATGAAATCGCCTCACTCCAATACCTTTCAACCGATCACTATGAAAACTGCCATGTATATGTATTTTTTGTGTGTGGAGAAGGCTTTTGTGCTATCTTCTTTGTTGCAGTTCTCCAGCAGCAAAGCAACATCTGCACCGTGCAATAAATCCCTAAGTTGCCAACGTAGTCACCAAAAATGATACCAACTTGTCTCTATCACCAACATTTCGCTATGTTTCCATTCAATCGCCATTATAATGTGAGGAACGGCGTTGATTGCGAATATTAAAATTTTAACATAAAATAAATACAACAGAAAGTAATATTAACGTGTTACACATCCAGATATAAATTATTTCAACTATTTTAAGCGTTCTTTACACAAAATTTGTAACTTTTGCAGAGCAGAGATCCTCTCAGGATGGTGTTTTCAAAAATCGACCCACAAGAGACAGTTACGGAGCGTTATAAGTTTTACAAAATCATTTTTATTAGCTATTAGATCTTCAGACTTAATATGTAACAAATATGGTTTTTCATTCGGCTAAGATACGCTTAAAGTTTTTTTTTGTTTTTGTTTAATTTGCAATTCACGTAAAATTAAATCATTAAAAACTTATTTATCTTTCAATCTGAATTGTTTAATTTTTCAATTCACTCGTGCGAAGAACGGGTATACAAGCTAATTTAAATATAATGAATGAAGTGAATTTTTTATGCTCATTTGCTCTAACAGTTTTAAAACACTTCCCATTTTTAATAATGATATTACAGAATCATAATAAAGTATTGAACTATGCTTTATTTTTTTCATAGGTCTCAGAGAATAAGTGATCAAGACCATAAAAGTTAGATGAATAGGGTACTATTTTTGAGTTAATTTTATGTCATTGAAACGAAGGTAAGAAAAACGTGGTACTTAAAGCTAGGGTACAGCTTTAGTGTAATGTTAATAAAAAACAAACGTTTTCTTTCGATTTATATTTATAGTTATTTTTTTTAAATTCACATTGTGTAAAACTAGTTAGGATTGTCTAAATATAAAACTTTAATTTTATTCTAATCATGGCATAAATATAGAGTTGACGTTTATATTTTTTTATTCGTAACCACGAGACATGTTTATACAGAAATACATTCAGGGTGTTTCAGCTAAGATATTACAAACTTCGAAGAGAGATATGGTACACCTAGACGACTTAGAATGACAGGAATGCCTGGTCGGAAAAGTCTTCCTAAAGCACTAAGGCATTGAAAAGGCTGAATTACACAAAGCTGATCCTTGGCCCCGGAGTTGTGCCAATGGATAATGTATGGGCTGGATTCGTTTCAAAGTTTCAAGAGAGAGTTTTAAAGAGACAATATTCAAATTTCTCGTTGGAGAATTGCATTTCTGGAGAAGTTTGGTCGTTGGAGAGTTTTTCTGTCGAATACAAAAATTTACGACAAAAAAAGAACTGGAAGTAAACCTAAAAACGAAACTCAAAAGCATAAAATGTAATGTATAAATAATCTCTTTCACTGTCAAATGTGTTTGTCTGTCCTGTCTGTGATTGTTATTCATTGTTATGTAGAAAAAAAACATGACAGTTATAGAGACTGCCGATAGAAGTGAAAACTTAGAACTTCTAGTATTAAAATTTGAAATTCCATATTGTTTGAATTAAAATTATCAACATCAATCTGTTTATTTTGTTTTTTATTATTCAAATATATTACGGGCGGTACAAGATCATGACAAAATTTTAATACAATTAAATTGAAATTACAATTAATATACAATCATATTATTGATGGATAGTATTTGTATTTACTTAAATTTCAATGCGCTTGATTTTTAACATTATTTTAAATGTTTGCATCATTGTCATCATAAATTTCAACAATACTTTTCAATTATTTCATTTTGTTCTAAAAAAGATACAATAGGCTCATGGTAACTAAAGTAAGAAAGGAAAGTGTTTGATTCAAATTTATCTAAGTATCGCGTTAAAACCGCATCGATAGTCATTTTATATTTTGTAGTACTGAGTTTTCGATCATTGGACATATTTAAATTGTTTCATTTAGAAATTCAATTAGTATTAGATTTTTATCATCAGCGAAGTTTATATTGAAGTCTCCACTTAAAGTTGTCGGTGCATTATCATATTTTTCGCCAAATCTTTTTTCGAGTATTTCAGAACCTTCTTTTATATAAATCATCAAATTTTGGAATAAAAATTATTGTATCTGTCTCATAGATTTTCCAGGCGAAAAATAAACGGCAACCATTCTCGGAATCGCAACGAGCAACGCATATTTCGCCTATATCAGAAAAATTAACACCAATGCTTCTAGTGAATTTAGTATTATGTCCATATGTGAAGTAATGAAGTGTGAGTATCTTGAGTATTGGGATAAAGAGCTACGCCTGCTGCTGGAACTTTGGGTCTTTTATAACTTACAACAAAGTTGAAATTCGGAATATCAAGTGGTTCTTCGTTATTCATACGAATTTCTGACAAAAGCAAAACATTTGACTTTTTTACGAAAGCATCATTTTTTAGGTCAGCTGCATGTGCCTGCAAACTGTGACAATTAAATGAAAATATCGATAATCCTTTCTTGTTGGAGATGAATTCTAGAAAAGTGTTGATGACCGTTTGTAGTGTATTATTTTGTGACCTTTTCAATTCTAACGTTAGATTCTCTCGATGACTTGTTGATCTTTTATGGTGTTTATTTGCATTAATAACCATATTTTAAACTTCAACACATTAATCTTGAATTATTATTAAACTTTATAAGATTTTTAATTTCAAAATCCACGATAAAAATATGATTGAACAACTAGAAGTCTGTTTTACCACGGTAGTAAGAAAACGTCTAAGCCACTGTGAAATACCAATCCGGATTGCGTGATACATTGCGGAGGAATGCTATTAGAAAATAAATAATACAAAATTTTCAAAGGCCAGAATAAATACGACGATTTAAAATAATTTTAAATAATATAAAATTTGCAAACGCCAAAATAAATGCTAGTATTTAAAATAATTTTCTGTTATTTATTTTTTATCTTACAAATATTAGTATATTTATTTAGCACTCACTACTGTACTGTACAATGATTCTTCAATTAAACGATTCAAATAATAATCAAACAAAAACACTATTTTAACAATGCACAGTATATACACATTGAACTTTTCACTAAATCCATTCAATTTCACTTATAAGATATACACAGCACTATACATCAGCTGTATAGCTACAGAAAAACTGCTAGAAGCATGTCGGCGACGCGAACGCACGAGATTTCACTCCATCACAGCACATACTAAGCATCAGCATCTGTAGCTAAAAAAAAAAATGTCAAGCGAACAGCACACTGCGCGGCGCGTCAGAGCATGTCGGTGACGCGAACCCATAAGATTTTCCCCAACCAAAAAGTGCCCAACGCCGCTAAAGAAGTTTTCACTTCAAAAATCGATTGCTTTTCATATATATGTTTTTAACTAGCATTTAAGGATTTTAAAATTCAGAAAAGAACACATAAGCTTCTTTGTAATAAACTTGCATTGTAAATATGCATACGGGAAAATGTTTCAGCAATTTCTATGTAAAATGATGTACATACTTTGCAAAAAATACACTACTGGCCATTAAAATTGCAACACCAAGTAGGAATGATCTGACAAACAACTAAATCACATGAAAGGAAAAAGAGGTTGGAATATACAAATGATTAGTATTTCAGAGCATTTAGACGACACAGAAGGGAAAAACGACATCTGAAGCAACGCATAAAAGAAAAGTTGTACGGAGCAGTTCTGGAAGAGCTTTATTAGGTCGAAGTTTGTTCAGATTATCGAATTATGCCTCGAATAAGAACTGCATACCAGCAAGTGTTGGAACTACTGTAAGTCTGGCAGAGGCAGGATTGTTTCCTATCGAGAGCATGGATTATTGTTCCGTGATATCACCCGTCGCACTGATCGAAATCCAATAATTGTCATACGAATATGGAATAAACGGGTTGCTGAGGGTAATACTGAGCAGGATCTACACGCCCTTCCGTGTCTAACGCCCGAGAGGATAGAAATATTGTCAGGTTGGCCCTACATAACCTTACAGCCACGACACAGACCATTAGTCAGGAGTAAATGAAGGAGTGAATATTAACGTCGCACTATTCAGCTACACAAGGGCTTTTGGACAACAACTGAGTTGTCACCACCTCTCCTAACTTCCACACCACACCAAAAGGAGGATGTTTGAGCCTCTACATATGCATCAGCCTCCTTTGCACGGCGAGTCTTCAGCGGTACCATGCTCGAACTCCTGACACGTCTCAGCCACGAGTCCGTAACCTTGACACTAGGTTACCATGGCCACCCATTAGTCAGGAAATGGGTATATTTGTGACACGTCCAGTATCCCCTAGTACGGTGTGACGACATTTCCAGCTGCGTGAACTGTCAGCACGGCGACCATCTTTGACAATGCAGTGTAGAGAGAGACGGCAACTCTGGTGCGCCGAACGACAAAACTGGATACAGGAATGGCACAATGTTGTCTTTTCAGACGAGTCCCGGTTATGAGTACAATATTACGATAGCTGTGTACACATCTGGAGGCTCCGAGGAGACCACTCATCTCCTGGTTGCATTCGATATCGACATAGGTTGCATTCGATATCGACATCAAGAATAAGGAAAATATTAAAGGTCAGCCAAAAGTATGAAAAAATTAAATTAAATTTTCATATTTTTTAATAATTTCTGTTTAATAGAAATCATTGCAAAATGTTTTAATTATATAATTACATCAGCGATTCAGTATTTTGTTGAAGTATTACTTTATGTCTCCCACATTTAGGATTTAAATAATAGAGGAGGAATTAAAATTAATTTATCATGTATATGTAATCATATATATATAAGTCAATTACTAAACTGCAATAAATCTAACATAAGGCGAAGCAATATACAGGAGTATATCAAGACAGAATGAGTCATAGTGTAATTCCCACAGAAATATATAAGCAAAATCTAAATCTCAAGATCTTAAATTGAAGGGTTAAAAATTGTTTTGCCTATTTCATCTGGCTGAAAAGAAAAGAAAATAGTATTTGAACACCATTTCTATAAATAATTTCTAAAAATATAAAATCCATAAATACTATTTTAACAGAAGTCTACATACCCACTTTAACGAGAAATCGTAAAATAGCAGCAGGTAAACGCACATGGAAAAATTGTTCCAAAATATTTCAAAAAATCACTTTTAATTTTACTTTGGCAACATGAAAGTATAAAAATATAAATTTAAAACTTATCTTATTGGAAGGAAAAGAATGAGTAATTAAAAAATAAGGAGTAACTGTATTTAAAATTACCAAATAAAGTAACCGATACACACACAAAAATTATATATATATATATATAATATATATATATATACATTATTAAAGTTATGTTTCAAAGTAATGATATTTGTAAAGGCAACTTATAGGTAAATAAATCAGCACAGACTATAACGAGTTAACCAGTTAGAGGAATTAGTTATTCTATTAAATATTTTTCAGTATATCACTAAATTTTGTACCACTGGCGTATACCTAGTCCTGAGTGGGCCCTGTATCGAAGATTCCTTGGGGCCCTCTTTTAAGCCTCTTAATAGTTTACGATTTTTGCTTACATGTGTTGGGGCTCCTGTAGCTAGCCCCGTATCATTGATACGGCGGTCGCTACGCTCCTGTTTTCTACATTGTATTTTTTTTAAAGAAGTATATACGTTTTATTCGATCAACATTTGTTTCAATTTGGTAATATGTACATTTTTACTATCATTCGATGTAAAATTACGTGCAGTTCATTGTGAATAGGCAGTATAATATTTTAAATGCGTTCTTAAAGCTGTTGCTTTGGTATTGTTTGATCTTCTTATGAATTAACTCAGAATTACGTTTTAAGAGTTGTAAATTATAGTCATTTGTTTCCGAAATTTCCTAAAGAAGTGAGCAAGTAAAATTTCTGTAGAGTATGTGTGTGTCGGAACTTGTTAATACGAAAGGAAAGTTTCTATATTTAGTCTTAAATCTCCAGTTTGTTTGTTTTTTCACGGATGTTTAAGTTGAAATTCTCGCAGAAAAGTCAACAAATCAGAATTAGGGGTAATGTTCTCATTCCTTCTTCGAACTTTCAACAGTAGCAAACTAGGGTGATGAAAACATGCTGCGCAACAACCAGTGACAAAATAAGCTTTTATTTTCAGAGAAGTCGTCTTCACTTCGCTCAGTTAAAGATAAATATCTCTACTTCCCTGACGCCTTCAACTTCGAGCAAGCAATTAACGCGAGATTCTTGGCTTCCTCGTGTTATAATCGTACATCTTTAGAGTATTTTAGAGAAAAACGAACAAACTATTTTCTTGTATTGTTATGAAAAATTTATCATATAGCAGTAAATATTTTTCAGAATTAAATTATGAATAAATATTTATATCTATTGAGATGTTTTTACTTATTAAAATATATACATATATTAGCATACTATTTTAATGATTTAAGCTCTTTCGATATTTACTATTAAAGAGATATTTCAATAAACGCATTACCTAGACATTTAGATATTTGGAAGACAGCAATATAACTTTATATAATATTTCGTAAGTGATATCAAGATTCATTTACGGCAAGATTGTCAAACTCAAAGGCTGACTTGGGCAAATAAACAAGGTTTAAATTAAGGTGGGCTGCAGGGAAAAAGAAAATTCGTAGAAACGTAGGTTTATTTCGAACAATACATTATAATAAAGATACATAAAAGAACAAGAAAAATTTAATGTTTATGTCCTGACACTTTACATCTCTTCTCTACTACTATCTTTCCTATTTCGGGAGAAATTTTGATATTTTATTATATTAATTGTGTGCCAATATATTGACTGGGAAGCAAAAATGCTTGTTCTGAGCCGCGAGTTTGACAATCCTGATTTACGGTATAATTAAAATAAACCCAAGATAATTTTCTTTCTGGTCTGAAATTTAATTAAATTGCAATGTCCGTCGCCAAAAGCCCTGGTGTAGCTTAACAGTGCAACGTTAATATTCACTCACTCACAGAAATTTAATTTCACTGTAAAGCAGTGAGTACTCGGTATTTATAAGTGTTTTGTAATTTTCCTTCTCTTTATTTGTGAACAATAAACTGAGTTTTCTGACTTTTTTTTTCATTGAAAGCATTCATAAATCCCTGTGCACCACAAAGTATCACACGCGGTGCTTACAAGAGTAAGTATGTAAAACAAATTACAAAGGAATATCAAAATAAAAAATTTAAAAAAATATTTACAATAAATTTACAGAACTTTTCAAAAGCTCTTTTGGTAGAAATAAAATTGGTAAAAATTCGGAGTCCAATTGATATTAATGCCCTTAAGAGCTAGTCTCTTAGGATCTTCCTTTCGCTGAAAAAATTGAAACACGGAAGTAGCACACGTGTTCTACATTTTCGCCACTAATATTACAATCACAAGAAGATTGAGGAATCAAATTAAATTTGTTCAAGTAGCATTTAAAGTTACCATGACCAGAGAGAAACTGGGTTATTATTTTACCATGTTTTTATTAACTCGCTTTCTTGTCTGTCCGGGTGGAATTTTGTAATTGATTTTAAACTGACTTCCCAAAGGGCTAGAGACTTGAACTTTGGACTATAGCTCAGAAGTGGATTACTATGCATGAAAATGGTTATAAAAACATGGTATATATAAAAAAATTATTAAGAAAATTATTTTGTAATCAGTTATGGCATGGCAATCTCTTATTAACGACTGGAAAAAATTTCTTTGTTAAGCTCCCTTTATTTGAAATGAATATTCTTGTTTCCAAGACTTTACCATTCTTTCTCTCGTAATCTTCTTGTAAAAGGATTTAAGAATATTAACGGCAATGTCAATTTAGCGCTTTCCTGGTTGTCAAAGTTTTATTAATATACATTCAAAATTTAGGAATCATATAATATATGTAAGTGATCTCTCAGAGGTGATGCCTGAAACAAGGGCGCGAAATTTCTTAAGCAAATTATAAAGAGTTGCTTACTTTGGATGGAATAATTGCTAATAAAATACTTTACAGTTAATTTTCTTGCAGAGAATAGAGTTTTGCATTTTTATGAAGCTCTAAGATAAAAAAAAATTCGACATCGTAATAGTTGTCTTTTTTACTTATACTAGATTATAAACATAAATTATTATATTAAAAGAAACTACGTGAAGGTACTTTAGGTTCTTACCAACTGGGAAGAAATATACAGAATTATGAACAACATTCATTTCCTATATCATGAAAAATTATAGTGAACGCCGGAGTTCAAATAAATTAACAAAAAGAATGCATTTCTTAAGACTGCTTTCATTTTCTTCACTTTCTTTATGTATAGAAACAGAAGAAAATCACAATTCACTTATTCATCACAAAATTTCCGAAACTATTAGGTACAGACTATAAATTTGACAGGCATGTTTCTTTAGCTTAGAGACTCACTATGAATGAATTTTGCGGGAATTGACTCTCAAGAGGGGGTAGGGCGTTACAAACAAAACTTCCCGCTTTCGAACTTTTCGACCGACAGACTTGAAATATGCCTGGAATGTTTCTTTTATTGAGTAGAGATCCGTTAAGAACGAGTTTTGTGAAAATCGACCCCCAAGGAGAAGGAGGAGGGGGGGGGGCGAGTATGAAGATGCTAAAGATAAATATACTTCCATTTTAGAAATTCAAATCCTGTCATTAAATCAGGATCCGAGGGCTGTAAAACTATTTCGAAACACAACTGAAAGCTTAACCCTAGAACTTAGATATCAATATGTAATAAAAATTTCATAGTCATGCAACATCATGAAATACCCAGTGAAGCTGGTGCTCTACGGCTAATATATATATATATATTCATGCTACAAAATAGTTTATTTTCAATCTTGTGGAAGATTTAATTCAATCTTTTCAGTTGCTCAACTTCATAATATCCTAATTCAATTCAATTTCATTAGCATAACTTTTTAAGAATAAAGAAAGTATACTCTTTTGAAGCATTAATGTGGAAAAGGGCTGGCTTTGTAATTTTCATTTAATATTTAACTCTATGATACTGTACATAATATGTTGCTATAATTCAAAAATTTATATCAATTTCTAGTTTTGATATATAAGCAATTTTAATATATATTTATATATTTTCTAGTTTTATATAAGCAATATTATAAAGAATTGACATTGCTATTCTTTATAATATTGCTTTTAAGGAAAATCTCTGCTTCTTCCATCTCTAATTATGATTGCATTCTGTCTCCATTTTTTCTCCCTCATCCTTCGGAGAGAAATGCAATAAATATTATTCAACTTAGTGACAAGAGTACAGATGATTTCTCTGTTATTTGATAAACTGATGGCAGAGTTGGTTTCGCTTTTGTTGTGTTCAGGAGTGGTGTTGAATCCTAGCACTTTCAATTTAGAATTCGTGATGAATGCTCAGTTTTTGCAGCTGAACTTTTATGTTTAAACTTCGCCATTAAATGGATCACTGAACGAAATAGTGTCACATCTCAGACTATCTCATCTATACAGACTCTCTTTCCTCCTTGGATTCTCTAGTTAGTTCTAGTGTAGTTCTTCATCTAACAACATAATCGTCAAGATCTAAAAGGAACTTAAGAGGCCTAAAAGATAAAAACATCCCAATAGATTTTGCATTTGTTCGCGGACACACGGGCTTTCTTGGAAATGAGCAAGCCAATTGGCTTGCAAAGGCTGCAACCAAGCGCAAAATTTACATTGCCGTTAATATTGCTAAATCATTTTACAAGAAGATTATGAAAGAAAGAATGATGAAGTCTTGGAACCATTCAAATAAAGTTTTATTTGAAATGAATATCTCATTTTAAAGAAAAGGAGTTGAACAAAGAATTTTGTTTCCAACCATTAATAAGATACTGTCCTGCAATCATTTTTATACTAATTACAAAATAATCCGATTTCTAACTGATCATGGCAACTTTCAAAGCTACTTGAACAAATTTAATTTAGTTCCGTCAGCTTCCTGTGATTATGACAATGGTGACGAGGAAAATATAGAACATGTGCTCCTTCTGAGTTCCAAATTTGAAAGAGAACGAAACATCCTAAGAATGACTTTCAAGGGACTTAATATAAATTGGCCTCTGAATTTTCAGCAACTTCTTTCTACCAGAAGTGCCTTTAAAAAGTTTTGTGAATTTGTTGTAAATATTTGTAATCCTTCATAACCTCAAATGATTTTTTTCCTTCATTCCTTTGTATTGTGTGATTAATACTTACTTCTGTAAACCCTGTGTGATACTTTGTGGTGCACGGGGATTTTACAATTATTTTTAATAATAAAAAATATATGCTTATAATATGACAAAATATTATTATAACCTTATAAGTAATCAAAATTTTATAACTTTGAATTTTTTCTTCCATTTTTTAGTACGACTTTTTTACAACTAAAAAAAGTCACACATTTTTAAGGAATACATTGGATTAAGTATTTATTCTGCAATTTATTATTGTTTTCTATTTCCTTCACAATATTGATTTTTGCCATGAATTATCTTAAAATGAATTAATATCCTAACCTTTCTTTTTCTATCCTATCAAAACATTTTGAACGAACTTCGTGTCATGTAAGATTATGAGTCACGCCCTCAATAAACACCATTCCAAGACTTTTATTTTCATTTTACAGTCGCATTGTAGTTGGCTAGGGCTCTACGCGATCTCGCTTTCTTTTAAAATTGGTTTGAAGAATCCAGCCAACTATTCCCCCTACCCCTAGCTTCTAATTCTGCATAGATACATTTTTAACACCACATTTCACTGAAGCAGAAGCAATGCTATTCAGGCCAAGAAATAAAAAAATGCCTAGCGCTCGTGAAACATTTTCCTTTCATTACAAAGAGTTACATTCAAAGTACATTTCCAGCCATTGCCAGTACATTTAAAAGAGTTATTTTACATACTACTGACATTTCCAATTCAATAAAGTAAAATTAATATTAATAAGTTTAATTTTAAAATTTGGTTTTATACAATCAATATTGTGTAATTATTGATAAGTATAATTATTTAATTTTGTTCTCATTGTAACTGCACTTTATAGTAAGTAACAAAACGTATAAAAGCTTTGGAATTGTGTTTATCGGAGTCTATATTCGTATGCTTCTCACATTCAATGGAGTTCTTTCAAAAATATTCAGACTTAAAATGGAACATAAAGATCAAGATTTGAAAATACAAAGTAAGAATTCGTTTTAAGAGAATTCAGGGCCAAAAACAATAATTCAGATAAATGAATAAGTAAAACAATAGAAAATAAATTACATGGATCTAATACTTAAATTAAATGCTTAAATCTAATACTTAATCCAATGAATTCTTTAGAATATAAGTGGTTTTAGATATAAAAAAGTCGCACAAAGAGATGGTTATAAAACCTTAAAAAAATTCAAAACCATGAAATTTTTATTAAATTTAATGTTTGCTACTCTGTATACATTTCATCACTTTTATTTTATTCTTAAAAATTATTATTACTAAATAACTTATTTCTAACTATTTGATAGCACTTTTTATTATATGTTTAAAACAAGAAGAAACTGGCATATTCCTCTGGCAGTTCAAACTTGGCATCTTGACAAATCGTAGGTGTAATAAGACTTCGAAATTAAACGGGGCAACCCTTCAAGTATTCTCAAAAAAATTAGATTTAAAGTTTAAAACTTCTATTTTATATACTAGATTTACTAACTTGTTGTACCCAATGAATTTTACATTTCGTGTGAAAATCGTTTTATTCTCACAGACAAATAATGGTATAATTTACCTCTGATTATTGGTGTGTATTTATTAATTATATTCATTATCTCATTTTTAACCAGTTATTCATGTCATAGTTTTACGTTTAAATAAATTAAGTAATACAAATTTTAATTTTTAAAAACTTATTAATTGCTTAAAAATATTAATGCTCTTCAATAATATAAATCACGCAAAACCTCATAAAATTTCAAACTACATTTTTATTGCTATCAATACGTGGTAAAATTAAATGATATTAATAATTATGTATTACAATTTTCTTCAACTTTTATTTTTCGTGTTTATAATGTTATACGTATTTTATAATGATCTTAGGGCCGTGAGTAGCCTAGTGGTTAGAGCATCGGACGCCAGACCGTAAGGCCTAGGTTCGATGTCACCAAATACCATCCGAGTACTCACGGAGTACGTGCTCATTAAATCAGTGGGTCCGAAAGTCTTGTGGACCGTTGTAGCAGCAACCACAGGTGCAAAGAGCTGGAGAATATTTCCCTCCCCTCCAGTTCCATGCCTAAATTGTGGCGTCGTCATTTATCGTGTATGAACCGAGCCAAATCGTACTGTCAGCTGCACCGTACTCAAAGCTAAAAGCTAGCGACAGGTGTACACCTAGCCCCTTGCCACGATGAATTTCGTGGGCCTCGATCTGACACCGTCAGACAGGTGGCATTAGAAACAACAACATCATAATGATCTCAAATAAGCTTAATTCATTCACACAAATAAACTTAATCTTATAAATTTTTGAGGAAAATTTTTAATGTGGTTAGCAATTTTATCATTTATAAGTTTTAGAAATGTTACATGAAAATAGTGAATGTCAAAATAAATGATTCAATATATTGAACGATTTAAAAGCGGAAATAACAATCACAAGTTATTCAAAGTTTTGTCCGTCAGTAAAACAATTTTTTTATGTTAAATGCAAAGAATAAATAAATAAATAAAATAAAATTAAAATTTGAAATTAAAGAGGGGGGGGGGAGATGAAATTTAACTGAATGATAGTAATCGAGGAATGGACAGTGATCACTTCGATAAAAAAAATTTAGAATTGTATAAAGTGTTACGGAATTTTACAGGTGATTTTATCAAAAATATTTGGAAAGTTACACACTATTTTCTTGAGTTTTCATGCACTTAAGATCCTTTATCGAGGAGCCAAGTCTTGAATAAACCGATGACCTAAGCATATGAATTTATTTTGTAAGTATGCCAACCCCGAACAAGACCGGATACAGAAGCTAAAACTTGTTATATTGTTATAACAAAAACAAGAATGAATTGTATGGTTCCCATATTTTGTTAAAAAGAAATCTGGACTACAAATGTGTATAAACAAATATTATTGACAAGACATTTTATAATGGTTAGAGACATTTTAGAGACATTTAGAGACATTTTTTGTTATCAATGTAAGGTATATCATGAAATAATGGGGGAAATCCATAAATACACCGTTTATTATGTATTAATTTGAATAGTCAAAATTATATATATATATATATATATATATATATATATATATATCAACTTTTTCTAATGTACTAATATTTAGCAAATGGCATACTTGTAATAAATAGTGAAGAAGAAAAATTTGAATTGTGATTCTTTTTTACTTTTAATGCTGTTAAACAAAGCTTTGAGATGGAATCATTCGAATATTTTTAAGTACTTTCATTTAGCATTAATGAAGTAATTCTAAAGTGCTAAAACATCCAAAGATATGTTAAATGCTGACAGCTCAGAGTTTCCAAATGCTATATGTGTTTCGGTATTGGGTATTGCAGAACATTTTTTCCCCTCAAGATAAATGCAAAATGTTTAAATTTGAGCTAAAAAATTTCCATTAGAAAAACTATTATGTATTATTATTTTTATAACATTAGAGTAGTTTTCACACTAATTTTAAAATAATTAACATATTTTATGTTTCCCTAGTTGTATGTAATTATATATATATATGCTAAAACAAAAATTGTAATAAAAGGTATTGTGTGGGGTTAAAGTCGTGTTTTTCATAGCTGGTGACATTTAAGTTGTATCTTAATTCAGTTAAAATTCTAATGGAAAATAACAAGGATTACGTTTTAATTTAAATTCAATTCAATCTCAAAATCCTCAGATGTCTTTGGATAGAAACTAGGAGAGTAAAATGTTGTCATCCTTAAATATTGTATTATATTATAAAATGTGTCGTCCTTGTTATTTAATTGTGGTCAAGTAGTATTACATAAAATCAACCATTGTATCCATTAGAAACTATTGAGGTATAATAATAATATTAAAGCAGTAGAATAAATACAAATTGCTATACAATATAGAAATAATTTTTGAAACACCGGCTGTCAATAATCCAATAATGTGTAATTGTAACGTTTCTCATCTAACATTCAAATGCTATGTCTTGCAGATATATAATTACCGGGGAAATGGTTAATTATATTAGAGAAAAATTCATGAATTGTGTTATTTTTATTAAAAAGAATAAACTAAGCGTACAGGAAGCATAAAAAGAAATAAGGAGAATGACAATATAAATATCTGACGAAACAAAAAAATAGTGTGATGGTTTCAGTAAATATTATATTATTTTCATTGGCAAAAAGGAATTCAGAACTGGCTTTTAGCCTATAACAATACCCAACAACTCAATTTTCCATTTTCAATTACAATTTTTAATAAACGCCTTCATTAAACCTCTCTCTCATTTAGGCACATAAATCAAAATTAAACATTTTTTTCACCAAAACTGATTTTCTGAAAGCTGGTGAGAATCAGATAGATAGAAAATCAGATAAACAATTAATAATTTTGAGAGATATGTTGGATAAATGATAAGGAAAATAAATTTTTTCATATGTATATTTTTTTATTGCTTTTACAATGAACCGAAGCTACATGCTTCACTATGATATAGTTATTAATGCTATAACATAACAATCAAAGCACTAAATATCTTTTTTCAATGGACACGGAAAAAATTCATAGCCTGTTTTTAACAGAATTATTTGCAAAATTATTGTGGCATTCAACCTACATAAATTGCGCGTTTGATCATATATTAATTATTTTTTCACTTATCAAAAGATTTAACAATTAGCAGAAAATATTTGTTTGTCATTTTTTTTTTATTTCTCGTATAATTTTGAAAGAAAGTACTTAAGAACCTTACAGAATAATTTAAAATAATATAAAAAGCTATTAGTTGATGATCATGCTGAAAATTGACACAAATGGAGTAAAATTTTAGATGCAAAGAGCAATAGAAAATCTGAAATTTGATATGAAAGATGAGATTAAGAAAGATGAAAGATTTGATTGTATATTACTTGAATAATTATTTCTTAGAAAATATCAAACAATATGTAGAAACAATTATTATGTTACAATGCTTTAAAATACAAAAGGTAATAATTCAAAAACCTTAGAAAAAAGCAATACTATAGAAAAGTTTAGAAAATTAAGTAAAGAATTTTCTCATTGGAAGTCGTTTTATATATCCCAAGAAATACGTAAATACCAAATTAAAAATCAGTTTTGTATTTTTTGTATGAAATATACACAAATAAAATGTTTTGTCATATACGATACAGTGAAAGTAAGTTTATTTGTGAAATATTTTTTCCCCTTTTATTCACAAAGGAAATCACGTTCTTTTCTTTTAATTAATTTTATTTTGATATAATTTAATTAAATTTTCTAATTTATTCATTGTTATCTTCCAGTTTTCAATACAGTTACCATCCTATTTCAATTATATAGTGTAATGTATTCACTCCTTTTACCAAATTATCTACACCAAAATTTGTTGAACAAAACTATAGTATATCTTTATATTTATTTTACTTAAAATTGTATTGGAATATAGAAAATACGCAATATAAAAGTACACAAAAAGAAATTAAAGTTTTAAAAATATTTCACACAATTCCTTAGCTGAATATAAAATTAAAATTATAACGGTTATACTCTGCATTTCGCTCGAAAAAAGTTTTTTAGGATAACATACGGTATTTGTTGAAATAATACCTAACGCATCGATACAAGACAACTTATTTAAACCTTCTAGATAATTCATGTAAATACCCAGCAAGTTTTCATTTTACCTACAGTAAAAGGTAGATATAACTCAAATTCCTATCTATATACTAGAAGATTCTCAAGAAAAGATTATCAAAATACGAGTATCATGTCAAAGTTAGAAATGAAAAGATCCAAATTTCTGCAATCATTCATTAAAGCTTTCAATCTTCTTGACCCAATTTGTGGGTAAAATATTTTAAATCGGTATTTTTGAAAAGTTTTTGGAACGAAAAAAATCCATCAAATAATTATGATTTAGGTCATTGCTTATTAAAAAATTGAGACTATTGCATAGTTGATTTTTCAAAGCATAACAAAGTAACTACGCAGAATCCATTATCAAAACCATTAAATAGAATAAATATAGACAATGTTTCAGCCCATTCTGCACTGGCTTCCAAAAGTTAGGGTACAACCTGTTTTTTATATCTAATTTGAAAATGAATGAATCCAGAAACAAGAAATTTGTAAAAACCTGCCCTTTTTGAGTTTTTTGTAGAAAATGGCACAGAAATTTGCAAGTTCAACACAAACATCATTTACAACGAAGAAACACCTTTGGCAGAAAAGTCCATTTTTAGAGGAATTAGTACATCACAGTTTTATGCGGAAGAATATCGTAGAAACGTTTAAAAAATAGACTCTTATAAGCAATGTGTCAACTGCAATGTATTGTCAATATAATTTTTCCATGCTGCCAATTAAACTATCGAACCCCTAAATGGGAAGTGACAGGATATGAAATAATCTTTGTTTCAACTCATGTAATGAGCTTGAGAAAAGGATTCAAAGCAGCAACGTGTCTACCAATGTGGGCCCAAATAAGCTCTAGTAGATTCAGGTCAGGAGATTGAGCTGACCATTCCTTCTCTCTAAACCCTGATAGTCAAGGTGGTCCTAAAAAGGCACAGCTAAGTGAGTTCTTCCGCTATCATCCATCAGAATGAATTCAGTACCAACAGCAGCAACATATGACAAGGCATACCTATCAAGAATCTTTTGTTACAATATGTAAAACTAATCCTCTGTGGAGAACATGCAGGTCAGTGTGACCATCGAGAAAGATCCCTAAATCTTGATTCCATTATCTAATTGCGTTCTTCAATAATTTTGGATTGATTTTATATAGTCTGTTGTTCCTTCGAGATCAGTAGAAGCCCTGAATCGTTCTCCAGAGAGAACCTGCACTCATTTATGACATATCTTGCATAGAGATGTACATTATAAAGGCGCTTTTGCAAGGAGTGGTGGAGGTTTTTGTTCTAGGTGTGACAAAATTATCTGCAACGAACAAAGGCGCAGGAGTGCTTCTTCTTCAGGCCGAAGAAGCTAGAAAACGGTGGTGTAAACCAAAGGTGCTGTAATTGAAGATATATTTTAGACACAGAATCTTCAGATTTAAACATTCCACAGATGTTCGACCTTACTGTGTGACACATTGAGATCTCTAGCATCAATCTGCGACAACACTTCCATCCAACAAAACACATTTCCGCCCACCACTTTAACGGCAAGAGTAAACGACTTCTAGGTATTGCTAAACCCTCTTGGATACTGTCAGCGAAATTACCAACAACTATTGAAGTTCATGAATCATGAACGAAACGTACAAGCAAAATTGTGAAAGTTTGATTTTTTTTTAATGATTTTTTCTCTCATTCCTTTTTTAAGCGAATTTTCTTTTAAAAAACTAAATAAAAGTTTTGGCTATCGTGTTTTATGCGCAAGTTTTCTTGAAATTATTTACTGTCAGTCATTATAAATTACGAATTTTTTATTGTTATTTCTGTTTTTTAATAGTGAGTTTTCCTCTCGAAAAACATGTTGTACCTTAACTTTTAAAAGCCTGTATACTTTTACTAAAATTTTAACGAAACAAAATTTTGAATTCTTTCACATCATTATTTACTTAACACGGAGCTTAAGAAAAAAAAATGAGATGACAAAGTATGCCATGGTTTCTTAAGAATGGGACTTCCGTATGAGTTTAGACGTAAAGAATGGCATTCCTTCGCTGTTGTGACATGCCAGATTTTTTAGCTTGTCCGCTTTTTCACGAAGTTATTCTCAGTGAAAATAGCTTTTCCCTAACATCGGACTGAGTGGGAGATTGTTGTTATTTTATCTTCTGTTTCTCCTTTGAATTGGGTCCAAGGAAAATAACGACTTAGAATTGTTAAATGAGAATCTAAAAAGCATGTTATACATAATGGCATTAATATCAAGTTACAGTTAAGAGGTTTAAAATTGTTAATGAATTTTGCTTTACACGAAGCGTGTAGTGAAGCTTGTTTTTCCCCTTTAAGCATGCAATAAAAAAAAAAACCTGTTTCTTCTTATCAGAAATTGTAGCGACTGCATTTTGCTTCCTGGAAAATGTTTAGTATTGTACACGAGAAAAATCAATATGAACTTATACACATGACAAGTAATGATTAATTATGTCATTTATGTATTTCTTTATCATTATAAGAAATCGGTCAACAGTTAGTGCGCTTAAACTGGAATTTCATTTAAGCACAGTTATTTTGAAATAAAAAGAACCAGTAAGAAAGAGAGACAAATATAAAAATATAAATCAAGTAGAAATCCAAAACGAATTTTGCTTATACTCAAATTTCTTGAAAGAAAAATGAATGGTAACTGTGAAGTTGTTCAGAATTGATACGAATACGTAAGCATTTAAATATTTTGATTACATAAATATGAAAATTATTTGGGATGCATCATTTTTCATAGAGCAATTATAACATTAAAAACAACAATATATTCTGATACATGATTTTATAATAAGGATTTTTTAACTCCTTTTAATTCCTTATACAGTAAAATATTTGGCTGTTTTGACGGGGTGGATTAAATATTATTAAATCTTTAAAATGATTTCGAATTGTATTATATTTGTATTTGTCAAAAATGAATGGCTTTATAGCTGATAAACATTCATGGTAATCAAACAAATAAAATAAATGCACTTATATTCTTAACTCGATTTTATATTAATGTGAAAAATTCCTGTAATTTTAATATATATGTATTGAATATGTAAATTGAGCCATTTAAAAATTTACCACTAAAATGATCTTTTTTTCATTTAGTGGATAATATGTATCCTAAGCTCTAATTGATGAGAATGAGAAACTTTTATAAATGATTTTATAATAATACATTTGGAGAGAGAGATGTGTGTACAACTTTTTTTAAACATACACAAATATTTGAGTAACTCAAAATTAAATTAAAATAGCTTATTTCAATTTTGCATTATTTCTTCCAATTCCGTAGTACATATTTTAACAAACATTTTTTCAATCTATCTATTGAACAATTTTTCTTTCTTGGGTATAAAATTATTTAACTGTAGATATAATTTTCTTTAGAAAGGGCATGGACAGTGAAACTATCTTTTCTAAGATGGATTATACTTAAGAAATAATTTTAAGCAAATTGGCAATTTTAAGTTAACAAAAACGTTTTTTGTCAAAGCGAATAAATTTTTACGTATTTCCATAATTAAATGTTCAACCTTAATAATATTAAAATAAATTTTGATTAAAAATAAACTCCTTTGTTGAATTAAAAAGTCTTCCAATGTTTGTCTATCAATGGAAAGTTAAGTAAAAATAAACTGTAACGTTAGAAATAAATCCTTTAATTAATCGTCTTTGTTTCAATATTAATCAATCAAATAATTGACAATTTGAAGTACAACAATTTGCAACAAATTGGACAGCATAGTTCAAACTGAAAATGCAATTCAATTCTGAACAAATTTGAAGAGGAAAAGGTAAGAAACATATTAATTTTATAATATAATCAAAGTCAAAGTAACATAAAAATCTAAGCACTGAAAGCTCAATACAATTTTACATTATGTACATATAATAGTATTAAAAATAAAAAGTACTCAACATTACTTTGGTTCTTATCGAAATAAATACACTGCTGGCCACCATAAATGCACCCTGAAGGAAGCACGCAAATAACACGAAATTTACAACATGCATTAGCGGAGGTGAGATATGCAAATGATTAGAATTTCAGCGCAGACACACATCACGCACGCCTCTGGCGCCACCTCAAAGCGCTATTTAAGGCTTGGAGATTTCGACGATTTCAAGTTCGGCAATTGTGTTTTTCTTGTGGTTTTTTTTTCAAAAAACGATCAGTTATGTCTCGTAGAAACCAGCAATCAGCTTTTGATCAAGTATCCGAGTTCGACAGAGGAAGGATAGTGGCCTACCGAGATTGTGGATTATCTTTCAGGGAAATCGGTAGTCGTGTTGGACGAAACCAAACAACTGTAATGCGGATATGTGACCGTTGGATGCAGGAGGGTACGACGGACCGACGTGGTCGATCGCATCCACCTCAGTGCACCACTTCACGTGAGGACAGGCAAATTGTGCGCATGGCAGTGACGGATCGCTCAGTCACATCACGAACCATAGCACAGCACATTGAGTCTGTAAGGCATCATTCAGTGTCTGCGCGTACCATTCGACGCCGTTTACAGCAGAGTGGTCTGTCCGCAAGACGTCCATTGCTTGGTCTACCCTTGACGCAGAACAACAGACGTCTCCGCCACCAATGGTGCGATGAAAGAAGGATGTGGGTGGCAGAATGGAATGAAGTTGTCTTTACTGACGAGTCACGCATCTGTCTGCAACACCACGATGGTCGGATTCCAGTCTGGTGACACCGTGGAGAGAGGATGCTGAACAGCTGCGTTATGCACCGCCACACTGGTCCTGCACCGGGTATTATGGTATGGGGCGGTATTGGATATCACTCTCGCACTCCTCTAGTACGCATTGCCGGTACTTTAAACAGCCAGCGCTACATCTCCGAGGTGTTGGAGCCAGTTGTCCTTCCTTATCTTCAGGGCTTGGCCACACACACAGCCATATTTCAACAAGATAAAGCGTGACCACACATGGCATGCATTGTCCAAAGGTTCTTCGTCAATCACCAGATTGAATTGCTTCCCTGGCCGGCTGCTCTCCGGATCTTTCACCGATAGAAAACATGTGGTCCATGGTTGCTCAACGATTGACCGAGATTACACCCCCAGCTGCCATACCAGATCAACTTTGGCAACGTGTGGAAGCTGCTTGGTCTGCTGTACCCTAAGAACACATCCAAAGTCTCTTTGAATCAATGCCGAGGCGTGTGGCAGCGGAAATCTCCAACAATGGCGGCTACTCTGGCTACTGATTCTGGCAGGAACCACACTTTACAGAAGTCTATAAATTTAATTATTTGATACTTGGTCAACATGTTATCTACAAAATAAATTTTGTTGTGCTATCTCTTGTCTTTCTTGGTGTTGCATTTACGTGGCCAGCAGTGTAGGTTTCATCAAATGTGTAACATTTATATATATACATTCATGTACATGTACATTCATACACATATATAATTAAGTAAAAAATTGATTATATTAGCTATAGATTACCAATACAGATTATAATTTAAATTGCAAGACAAAAGAGAAAAGTTTATTAAATCGTTATAAGAACAATTTGTACGAGTAAATAAAAATAATAAATAATAAATGCTCAATAAATTGAATAACATCTTAATATACCTCCGTAATATTGTTCCAACAAAACCAAACAATGCAATAACAAAGTAGCCTACGTTGAGAACAATACTTGGAGCACATAGCCCTGCCGGGATTTAATCTTTTATCGGGTATTAAAAAGGACAGAACTAAATTTCTATTGACCAGTGTAGATTAAAATAATTGATATGGAGAAATTAAATTACTGAATTTAATAAAAGTACTTATATTTTAGGTGAGAAAATTGCATTAGACTGATAAAAAGCTTTTTTAAAAGCTTCAAAAAATAGCATCTGCAGAGATCAGTGAAGTGGTCAAACAATGCTGAAAAGAAATTCAAAATTATAGGTATATGAAATTACTCATTACCGAAATGATTTAAATTTGATGAATCAGAAAAATAGTTTTAAATAGTTTTAATTGATAGCCTTATAAATATAAATAAGTTAACGTATTCGAAAATTTGCTTGAGTAAGTTTAAAAATTAAACTTTCATTTTAAGACTACAGTAATTGTGAAAGGTAGTTAAAAGCAATAATATATTTTGAATGGAATATTCCGTACGGTTTTAATTTTTCTCTATCAACTTATTAAATATTAACTCATGTTAAATGTATTTTAACAACTGAAGATACTCGCATAATATTCTAGTAGATTATTATAAGTGACAGATTTAATAAAGTATTTAATGTGAAATATACAAAACTTGAAAACTAAAAAATAGTACATTTTACACAAGATTAGAATACAAACAAATTTTATTAAAAAATGATAAATGACTTATTTTAAAAAATAGGACTCTCGATATTAGGAAGCTCTAAATCCCATACAAATTAAATTCCTTTTTTTTATTCCTTTTGATCTTATATTAAATCAAGCGTTGTGTACCATAATAATTAGTAAAAAACATTAATTAAAGTTCTACACAAAAATTTAATTAATGAAATTAGTATTATAAAATTATCAAAATAATCGTTACTTTTATATTTAAATCGTAAAAATATAACATATATTTTGACTGTCGTAAAATACAGGTTATATAAGGAACAAATAGGGCGATAATAGCGCAATTACATGAAAATAATAAAAAAGTAAAGAAGGCATGAAAAACAAGCTAAGCAACAAAAAATTTCTTATGCACATTACTTCAAATTTCTTTAATTTAAATGTGATAAACATATACATAATTTTTTTAACTGATAATTCTTATAGTTAAATAAATGTGGAAACCCTTAGAAATGTGTCTAACAAATTTTTTTCAGCGAAATATATATGGTTGCATATATATCACAAAATATTTTGCTATAATACATATATATGTTCAAAATATTTAAACAAATTAAAGGGTTTTCTTATATTATCTGATAGAAATCATTATGAATGAAAATGTAGGGAAGTATTCCTTTTAGCATTATAATAGATAAGGTACGATATACAGAACAATTAAAATTATATCATGCATACTAATATATAGTTTTAATTGTTGTAATTTATATATAGATATTTGCATATAACTTGCTGAATATATTTGTATACAATATAGAATTATTAGCCTTCTTTTTTATGGACTTGAAGCATATAGTTCAACTGTAAGTTCTAATTAAAAATGCTGTTTGAAATGAGAAATTCATTAACTGTATATTCATCTTTTCTAAAATTCTACGCACAGATAAAATTTTGATTTAAGTTCTAAATAGAATAAACTCGAAATGTTATTTTTGCTGTTCGGTAAAAACAAAACAAATTTGTTTCCAATTACTTAAAAAACATTGATAGATAAATATTCACATCTTGATAAATTAAAAGTAAATTCGTTGTAATTGCTTTGAAAACTATAGCAACGCTATTTAAATGACTCAGTTGAGTAAAGTGGCATGAACTTTTTAAGAAGAGAATTCAGACTGAAAATGATATGAAGCTCGATTTCATAACAGCCTGTTATTTATATAGAGCTTAACAGTTTCAAAAATATCCCATGGCATCAAAATAACCTTTTTATGATAGAAAACTAGTTCACGCATACTTCAATGAATATTTCTAATCAAATTGTTCAGCTGCGTAACCTTACCTTTTTATCAGCTCAAACAATGGAATCCAGAAGCTTTGATTTTACATACGATCCTTTCTTGAAACCACACTATCCTCAAATCAAAACCCGTCAACACGCTGCCTTGTTCGTCTCCTCTCGGAGATTTTGCGGTATAACTCTCTTGTTCTTCTAACCTACGTTTTCTGAAACATCTTCGCGAGTCACCCCCAAATCGGGTTGGACTATTTTTAAACCGCGCTGTAGGGATGGATGCTGTTAAATGAAGTTGAGTATGCGCGCGCGGGGATGTGTGTGTATGTGAGTCAGAGTGACAGGTTATGCTGCCTTTTTCTTTTTGTTCACTTCTTTAAAGTTAAAATGAAAGTCAAACGGGAAAAATAGAAGATTTCTTCGTGTGTAGGCGAACTAGAACATATTCAGTTTTGGAATCCGAGGAATTTATATCAGGGATTGAGGGGTGAACTATCATCACGTTTCAAGGCAAAGGGTGCGAGGTGAAAAGATTCAGTTGGAAGATTTTCCCCCTGCGATCATGATTCATGAAAAGACTTATCAACGGTGAACTAAGTAATCAAAGTTGCTACAGTGAAAGCATTGTTCGACTTTTAAATTCAATTTAAAGAAAACATTCACTTAAACATTCAAAAAATGTTATTCCGATTGTAAATGAAACCAAAAACTGGCATGACTTTAAATTCCTTTTATGAAAACGTTATTTTTTGCTTTTAAAAACTTATGGCATATAAAAACCAGTGGTGTGGTGGTGTGTGGTGTGTGGTGTGGTGTTGTGTGTGTGTTTCTCAGCCTTTTTAAAGCTAACTTCCTCCTAAGGAGAGGAAAATTTTTCAAAGCCCCTCCCCCTCCTTTTGTAGAAATCTTGTAATTTAGGATATTAGGAAGGGGGAGGTTATTAAATAATAAAAGGCAAAAAATTTTAGTAATTTTTTTCAGATATCAAATTTGTGACCAGCCGGTGCATGCGCTGAGGTGGTTAGTATCAGAGAAAAATCTTTGTGTCGAATCCTTCCCGATCAAAAAAATGCGCGAGGAGAGCTGTCGCGTAAGTTCATTTTCAGCTTTTATAAATGGTGCAAATTGGAGAATAAAATAATTAATAAGTTTTAGGAGAGTTTTAATTGATTTTCAACTGGGAGAGCATCCTCCAGTCTCCCCCCCCCCCGTAGAAAACCAATGGTATAGGCCAGGGGTCGACTAACCACAGCTCGCTAGCCGCGCATGTAACTCGTTCCAAAAACGATTGTGGCTCTTCAGACTTTTGCCCTTATGTATTAAAAATAATTATGCTTACTTAAGATCATTGTTTTCCCTCATTCTCTCTTTTTTTTAAAGTTATCCATTGAAAACATTTTCTTGTATTTGAATGTACATTTAAGTATTTAACTGGCTTAAGACAGTTACTTCTGTATTAGATTGTCTTTCAATTACAAAGTTTATTGGCATTCGCTGAAAATATTTGAATTTGTTCTAAATCAGTAATAGTTCAATTCATTGATAAAACTGCCACATTAGAAAACACTTCTTAAAGGGATTCACAACAACATTTACTTATTTACATACATGAGTTCGTGAATGCTTATGAATGAACTAGATATACCATTTAAGCCTCCAACAGAAGTAACAGAAACACATTTCATATTTTATGACATGCCCAAGGTTTAATGGATAAGAGTGTTTAAAAACTTTTATATGCAAGAACCATCGAAGCCAATTTTATTTAATATTCTAAACACGAAATTCCTAAATAATGCTCTTATGGTATTATTGATTAGGAAATTTTTTCAGGAAGCTTGAAAGTTTAATTTTCACCAAATTTTTGCCAATGGTTGTTTTTGCAATATAAACCACATAAATAAAAAAAATACCTTTGATAGTTCTTAGTTTTTAAAGGAACGCAAAATGTTATTTTGGGTAAAGTTTTATTTAAATATTTCAAAAATTATTGATTGAAGCAAGGCAGTCCTGCTCGCGACGACTACCGGACCTATCCCCCTCCCCTCTCCAGATGTGTACGTCTTTGCATATCAATGGCTCCTTAATACTTTAGTTATTTTGTTTCACATTCAATTTGGCTCTTTTCTCTCGAAAATTTGCCAACCGCTGATATAGACAAATTAATGGAATTTTATTTTTATTTATGGTGCATTTGGAAATATACATATAAAATTTGTGAAATTGCACTTATAAAAGTTCGAAAGAGATTATCATGGTACTCGAAACTGAAACAGTTAAAAATGATATTTATAAAAACGGACGTATTCATAGGACTAAAAAAATCGACTCTTAGCTTTTATATTAAGTTCTTAGAAGTATTTATAGTTCCATCATCATAAAATATTTAGAAGTAAATTTGTAAAATTAATTTGCTTAACTCTTACCAATCACACACAGTTCGGTCTCGATCAAAAAAGTTTATAAATAGTTGTTTGATTTAAAATTGAAGCAAATTCTGCGATAATTTAATTGTCAAAAAAGAATCTTTGCAATATATCTAAAATATCCATTATTATTAACTGCTACTTGATATTGCAATACATTTAACTAGCCATAAAAGGTTAAAAATAATGTTCAAAATAATAAGACGCTCTATGGGAAAGTCGTAACCTTAATTGAATTAAAGGATGTATACATAAAATCGAGATATAATTTTAATCTAATGAATTTTTGGAGAAGGACCTGTAAACAAAAGATTTCGAATACAAAAATCAACATCTTTAAAAGATTTATTCCAATATTGCATAAAATGCTACTCAGAAAATACAACACACTGAAACATACAGTTATTACAGTTGAATAACGAGAACAATAATATCAAATAGAGCAGCATACGAGATATCAAGTTCTAAAAATACAAGAATTCAATTTCAACCAATCTTCTTTTCGAGATACGAATTGCCTCGAATTGTTGCGAGATCCTTCAATGTATAGTAGATGCAGGCAGAAAAAACTGTTGTCAGATATCTACATGCCGCTTTATTCAAGTAGACAGATAAAATAAATGCACTTAAAAAAGTTGAAAATTGAATCACGGGTCAATTAAATATATTTATACACATAAATAACAATAGAAACACTGAAACATATTGAATTAACTTCAGTTCGTAATCAAATACCCACTTTCATTAGTTAATCAAATGAGAATAATTGCAATTCATATCTTAGTCAAATATTTTCCTTACATTTTGCAAATCTTTTCATAAATAACAACTATTTTTTATTCTAGAATTTTAGGTGAACGCTATGAATTGAACATAACGAATTCAAAATTTGCCTGTTGAATAAAAAAATATTCATATTAAATATTTCCATATTAAATATTCATATCGATTTTAGGTTAGCTAATGGTATAGTTTGATACAAAATAAAGCCTTTCAAATGAATATTTAATTAAAATTTTAAATAAAATAATGGAACACAGGAATTTTAATCACTGTTAAGTTAAAATGTAAGTATTTTAAATAAATATACAATGATGTAAAGGTAAAATTTTTGCTAATGAAAACTGAATGTCATATAATTTTAGACTCTCTCTCTGATAATAGTATTTCTTGCAAATAAGTACTACTTCTGATTTTAAAAATAACGAAAAAAATGCTATTTTTTTTTCTGAAACAATAAATTAAAAAAAATATTAAATCTGAATCAAAGATGACAAACGGTATAATTTCTGAACGAACGAATTAAATTTTAATTTATATTTCACATAACTGGTCTTTCGTTAGTATATTATTAGGTAAGATGAAGAAATATATATATATATATATATATATATCTTTTTTTTTATGCTTTTCAAATGAAAAAATGGTAAGTTAGATATTTTTCAGCTGATTGAGTGAATATTAACGTCCCACTGTTCAGCTACACGAGGGCTTTTGGGGACGGTCCGCGTAATTTTGAACCATGGTCAAGTGACGCGGACGACACCTGAAATGGCCACCCCTCTCTCCTAACTAACACACCACACCAACGGGAGGACGTTTGAGCTCTCGACAGATTTTACGTGCATCGCTCCCTACACGGTGGGTCTTCAGTGGTACTGGGATCGAACTCATGACATGCTAGCCACGATCCGATGCCTAGACCACTCGGCTACCGCGGCCACTATTTCAGCTGTAACTCTAAGACTAAAGGATCAATACTTTCAGTTTTATTGCGAGAAAAGTAACCTCAAACAATACAGCGTTACAGTTAAAATACTTAACTATCACCGAATCTTTAATATAAAAAATAGTATTCATTTTTCAAAAAAGTATTCATAAATTTTATCTTTAATGAGTGTTATTGTTTAGATTTGAATAATTTTGAAAGTCTTTCATTGTACAATGCGGGTGCAGACATTTATATTTCTAGTAAAAAATAAAAAAAAGAATCTTTTTTGATTTTGAAAAATAGTTCTGTATAAATTAAACAGTGGTTACGATCAAGATCTTGCGGCAAACGTATGCCGCTTAGAGGGGCAGATGTACATTAAATATCCCGAGGGTCAAAGTCTTCCCATTGCTATTGTGTGGTTTTTTGGAGAGGGGATACTTTGTTTCTTGACCGGGGTTTCTAAATCATAAGGTCCGTTACCTATAGCCCTCGAGTTGATTTATAGTCTAACGTTATTAAACACTCACTCTAAAACTAACTAAACTCAGTGGTGCAACAGTCCATGAAGGCCAAGGCCTACTGTGCCCATCTCAGCATACGTGACCTTGGGGGATGGGGTGCATGAGCAGATGTTCCGATCAGATAGTCAGTCTAACGCGAAATCCCCAGTGTTTAACTCCCAAGCAAGCTTGGTACTCATTTTGTCAACCCATTGCATGGATGAAAGGCTGAGTCGACGCCCAGTCCGGGATTAAACACTCGCTTACTCTATATCAGTGGTCTTCTAACTTTTTCAACAAACGGAATCCCTTGAATTTTTAGGTGTTTTCGTGGAACCCCTAGGAATAGAAAGTTTTTTCGTGGAGACTTCATTCCATACTATATTTAGAAGAATATATCTCAAAATAATATTTAAAGTAAATTAGCATGTTACACAGGTACTTCACGTAAAGGAAATTAAAAAGTATGACATTTATTATTTAAAAATTCTAATTTAATTTACTCATTTAAAATATTAATTTGTGATAGAAGTGTCACCTACCTATGCATTATATTTAGTAACTGGGGTATGTGCTTGCTTTTTGTTTCGCACAAACTGGGGTTTTTCGAAGTCTGGGTCTATTGAGATTAAATGAAATTGCATAACATATTCTGAGTTTAATTTGTTTTCGTATCCCCCTCTCATTGAGAAATATATATATATATATATATAAACACAACGTTCTCACTTAAACACAATGTTCTGAATGGCATTAAAATGTTTATAGCTGTGTGAGAAATACCATGTATTTTGCATGAATTTACAACATAAAATTTAGGAGCTGTTCTTACTTAAATTTAAATTTTAACACATCGAATCTGTCGATAAGTTGTTTCCTCTCCTTCCTTGCAGGTGTTTTTTCCCACAAATGCAAAAGTGTTCATTTTCCTTTAGAAAACTATTTAGTTTTGTAAGACATTGTTTCAACTAACGAGTATATAATTATTCCGAAGAATTCGACGTAGTAAACAATAGAATATTCGCAATCTAGTGAGATAAAACGTTTTAATATAATTTTATTATAATATAATGTGTGTGTGTGAAAGTGTTTAAAAAGTGCTGCAAAATAGAATTGTTATATGTAAATAAAATTTTCAGTTTTAATGAATAGGATGCACTTTAAAGACTTGTAACTGTACAAACTTCATAGAGAATGTTAATCTATTTTACATACATAGTTATAAGTGTTTCTTCTAGATTTTTATATTGTGACTCGTGTGGAATCTCTGGATATACCTTGTGGAACCCCATGGTTCCGTGGAACACAGTTTGAAGATCATTGCTCTATATAAATTGTTTCACATTTAAAAGTCTGCGCATTTTAGATTTCCTCACTTTATGTTCTTTGTTTCTTCTTGTATGTTTTTATATTGTGTGATTATTTCCTTTTTCATTTGTTTCTTAATTTTTAGCATCAGTATTATAGTACGCGTTGTAATAGCATACAGTATTTTTGTCATATTCCTAAAGAGTTTCTTCTTTTGTTACAAGTATAATGCGCTTAATAATCAATTCTACGTGTGTCTGTTCTTTCAAAGTCACTACACATGATTATTTTTAAAAATATTTCAAAGGTACTTAGGAGACCGAGCATGCCAGAAAGTGAGTAGACTAGAAGAATGAAAGGATCGGACTACAGAACAGACAGCATGTCACTGAATGAAGATCGACGCTCTGCGATTGCGCAAGATTGTTCTGGGTTTCCGAGAAAGACATTTTGTCTGATTTTAAACAAGTTGGACTCACTGCAAGTACTTTGACTGAAACGGACGATGACTCAAAAAGATAATTGCGCAAATTGCGTCGCATTTCATCATTGCAAAACAGTGAAGAGATAGAAAATGCAATGATGGATCTCTTGTCAAGTGTTAAAGGCAAGTTACAAAAATAGACTTAAGAAACTTGAAACATTTTGAAACTTTCATAAAAATCAGTGCAGTAATACTTACAGATTTTACTTTAATAAGTATATGCTTTTAATATTAAGCGTGGAATATTTCTGAATGCTATTGAAGTGCTCAAATATTGAAACAGTTTACGTTTTACTCTAAAATTATTCCTTTATAAATCTGAAATGGTGTGAGATATTAAATAATGTTGATTCCTTGTTAACACTCAAATTTAGCTAAAAACTTCAAACAAAAATTTTGCGAATATATTTCAAATTAATATTGACAAAAATTAACTACCTTTCGTTTTTTCTGAAATTGTATTAATATTGAGTTCTATAAAATGTGTGAACACAAATATCTTCAGAAATTATTTAATTTTATCGTCATCTAATATAAATACTTTACAAACAGATGCCGCGAATCAAGGAACTGGAATTGAACAAGAAAATTCATTAATAAAAATTATTAAACAAAAAGTCGTCCATTAGGTATAGCGGTTAGCGACACTGACCGCTGTGACGTAGGGCTTAGATTCGAATCCCAGAGAAGACATGGATGTTTGTAAAAAGATAGTGCCTTTGCGGCAAGGGGGTACTCTAAATAGCCGTCGACGCGCAAGACCTCTCGGGAGGTTGGTGGAAGGGGAAGAGAGGTGGGAGGCCTCTGACCACCCTAATGGTGTTCTCCCTCAAAATTGGGGTGGAACCGAGCCAGAACGTACTGTCACCTGTAGGGTACTCAAAGTTACAGCTAACGACAGGCGTGCATCTAACCCTTTGCCACAATGAATTTCGTGGACCTAGATCTGACATCATGAGACAGATGGAATTAGTAACAACAATAAAGCAATAAAATGTAACAAGAAGAATGTTTTATCTTGAAATTTTCTATAAGAATATATAAAACTGGAAAATTTCATAGAAAATATTTATATTTTATTTTATTTATATTAATTATAAAATATAACTGAATTTCATATTTATATTTTAATGAATCATTATTAAATTTAAAATTCTCTATTTTAATGCGCAAATGTGCACAAAATATTTAAAGATTTTTTTGTACTTGAAATACATTGTGCATGAAATTAAATCAATTTACTTTTGTGCTGTTCAATATGCAATTAGTATAATTTTCTCATAGAAATGAAGCATTAGCTTTAAAGTATCATAGAATTTCAATGATAAAAAATACACTATTTTTGCAGAAATATATAGCAAAGAAACGAGCTTTAATATTCTCTTCTCATGTAAACAATTTGCATAAACATTACAAGGTTTGAACATTCTAAAATATTACTGGTAAACAAGAAAAGTTATCCATATATATATGTAACTCATAAAAGTATTCAAACATTATATATTTTTAATTTCAACTGAAAAAAACTATATAATTATTTAAGTTGGACCTTACCATTAGATAACGTGGTCTTTCACATTATGTTGCAATCGTTATTTATTCCAAATAATTTTACAGTATTTTCAAATTTTGATACATTACATTAAAAATTCACACAATAACTTTATCTAAGCTAATGATTCAGTTTATGTAATTCTTATCGATAAAATTCTTTCTTAAGCCGAATGTATCGAGTTTGTAGGAAAATGTACACGATGAGGGTTAATGTATATAACATGATTTAATAAAGAACATTTTAGAATCGTTTTGTTTAAAAAACAGTATAGAATAGCTTTTTATTTACAGTAAATTGATTTTTAAGTTTCGAATGATGGAAATAAATTAGTTGGAAAACTTTTTAAATTTCATTCTATATTATAGAAGAAATTTTTTTTATTGAAAAAAAGAAGTAAATGTATTATTTGCTTTTTAAAATTCATTTTCTGAGATTCGTCAAGGAAACAAATAGAAACCCTTGAACGTATAGAAAAGTTATTTGAAATATCTTCTCTGTTACAAAACAATAGCTCATTAGAATTTTAAAACATTGAAAATAATATAAATATGGCACTAAATCGCGCAAACATATATTTTTCTTTTGATGAAATTTCAGAATTCACATAGTTTTATTATTCAAGAGGATTTACTGTACCATTATTCGAATTGGTTCAACTCAAGCTCATGTGAGATTCAAACATTTAATTCACTTTATAAAATGTGAAAAGGGGTAGTTTTAAGACCTTTAAATCTTCTGTTAAAGAAACAGATTAGTACATTAAAAAGACGTTTGAAAGTTTTCATTAAAAAAACTCTTTTTATTCTTTACATGGCCATACTAAGAATTTCATGTGATTTTTCAAATTACCTGCAACTCTTTCAAATTTCAATACGAAACAAAACAAACAAAAAAACTCATTTTTCGTCAAGATCGTGTTTTCCTACATTAGACGCTTAACTAATTATTCCAATCAAACAAATATTTTATATAAAATAACTGCAGCAACAAAAAGAAAGTTAAATTCACTTTTGTTTCAAATTGGAAAGGATCTTTGAACAAAATTAAGTTGTCTCATGAATTTATTACAAGTTTCCATCAGTTTAACTTTGAGAATTAATTTTTAATCGTAAGTATATACCTCGGAAAAAAAGTTTCTTTTTTAAATAATAAGTAGATATTTCTAAGAGAACCCGTTTTAAAACTAACGTAGACACTCAAAGCTCATTCACATTTCTGCAACATAAGATGAAAGCAAGTGTCTATTACCCCTAAAACTCTTTGAATAATTACCCTTCCTATTTTAACTAGACGCGATCAATCACAATGTGACACACGCAGCAAAAATTTAAATACGCATCATGCAAGTTAAAGACGTTTAAACATGATATCCACGAGCTTTTTTTAAAACTTTCAAACTCGGATTCGAATTCTTAGTATTTTATTATACATTGTTAGTGAGCTAGTGTTAGCTGAAAAACTACAATCGCTTGCTTCGGGTGTATGTGACCATCATATGTAATTTCAAAGTGCTTTACTTTATCTCTGAAGAATTAACTGTACAAAAATAAACGCAAAAAAATCAGATATGTGAACTGTGCTAACATATCATCTGAGAGTAGTTTATACACTGGTGGAAATAAAAATCTCAAGACCAAGAAGGAGTTGTGCTAGATAAACTAAATTTGGTAGGCATGTTTATACATCATATACTTTGATTCAATTTAATCTTTAATTTCTGCCCATAAGTAAGCCAGTAGTAGCGGCAACTTTGAGCTTGCGAATCAGGTGTACTTTAAATACGTATTGTAAAGTTTGTGAACGTTATTTATCTCTGAGATTTGATGGAGGGAGTTGATGTTAGTAAAGTGTGTCTTTAAGAAGACGAAAAAGCCATTTGCAACAGTTCAGTGAGTCTTAACGAGGTTGTAAAGTAGGGCTTAGAAAAGGTTGATTTACCCCCCCCCCCCGCGATATTGCTTAAAGATTTGTGGTAGGTATATATCCACTCTGTAGGATTGCTTGCAGCAGGGGTCCCTGGAAGGCACATTTCACGAAAACCGAGGTCCATCCACCCTCGGGTCATCACTGACAGAGAAGACCGCCGTATTCGCTGTATAGATATGGAGCATCGTATTGCAACCTTAGCAGATATTGCAGCTATTTTGGCGAACTAGTAACAGTTAATTGTTGCAGATCAATTGTTTGAGGAATAGCTAAATTCCCAGATCTTTCTCCAGACGAACACGAATGGGAGATCACTGCACCGTAACTCCAGCGCCTTCCACAACCAGAAGTAAATACCTGTATATTGACTGACCAAATGCAACAGGCAGATAATTCCATTCCACAAACTGGTAACTCTACGCTACATTATATGCACGTTTGCATGCTTCTATACAAACTTCTGGTGGTTACACCGGTTATTAATGCATCATCATTTCACACTTGAAATGGCTCTTCTAGCTCTTATCTTAACCTGTGATCGTGAAACTTTAATCAATTAAAACATGTAACTTAGATAAAAGTATTGCCAAGTTTCCTCAACATTTATTTTTCTTGGTGTGGGGAGTTTTCTTCTTCCACACACACAATTAGATATTAAGAGTAATCAAGCTTATAGACTGATGATACAAAAACACTACACCAGAAAGGCATAGGAGGATTACAAAGAAATCAGAAGGCAAGAGAAAAGAATATTAAAACAAAAAAAGAAAGCAGTGGGAGGATATATATACAGAAATAGAGCACTTTAAAAAGTAAAAAAAAGTAAAGTCACTTTTAAAAGTAAAAAGAAAGTTCTGCAATGTAATGAAAAACGCAAGAAGAGAGATTTGTCCAAGAACTCTCACGTTTCGTGATGAAAACGGAAACACATACACTGAAATATATATTAAGGAGAAGGAGAGAACATCTCAAAACGGCTCTTGAAGGAAAATATACATTAGAGGAAAAAGAGGAAGATATAATCAACACCCCATAAGATGAAGACATAGAAACACCTTCCATAGATGTTGAAAGAGCAGTAAATAAACTAAATAACAACAGTTCGGCTAAACTGGATGGGATCAAAGTCAAGCTCCTGAACCAAAATGAGCCTAAACTTATCAAGGAAATACGTCGTGGACGTTTGGACTGTGGGGAAAATGCCAATTGAATGGGAAAATGGTTCTATTTTCCAATATACAAACTAGACTGTAAGATTTATAGATGAATTAATTTCTTGAGCCCAACATACAAGATATTCTCAAACATGCTGGCAGAGTAATTGAGGAATACCAGTGTGTATTTCAAAAAAGAAGAACAACCACAGATCAAATACACAACATTCGACAAATACTTGAGAAGGCCGGAGAATATAATATAGATACTTATATTTTTATTGACTTTAGCACAGCTTACGATAGAATCATTAGAGAGAAATTGTATCAGGCAATGTTGGAGTTGGGAATCTCTGAAAAATTGGTTGGCCTGATAAGAATGACACTTACAACTGAGTAAAATGTAGAGTAAAGTTGGAATCAGACTCATAGGATGCACACATTCTATACTGAAAAGGGACTGAAACAAGGATACTCCCTTAATAGCACAAGAGAAGGCAACTAGGCAACTAGAGACTCTGGTATACAAACTCGGAAAACAATTTTTGTTAAATCCGTACAACTGTTAGCATTTGCAGACGATATTGATATCATGGGAAGAACTAAGGCAGATATAGTAGAGGCTTTCGGTTTACTCAAGACAGCAGCAAAAAACATTGGTCTGACGGTCAGCGAAGAAAAAACTCAAGTGTTGTCTTCGTCACTTGACAAAGTGACAATTACCCTTGCGTAGCTTTAAGTGTGACGTTAATGAACACTCTCTCTGTGGGGGAAGAGCTGTCTCTCCCCTCATTGTGGGAAGATCAGAAGGAAGACTAGCCACATTCAAAAATAATTTCAATTTATTTTCAATATCAACAACAACGCAAAATCTATTAACCAAGTCCAGAGAAACACCCAAACTCTAAATATGAATTACAATAGCGAGGCCGACGAGATACGAGAAGACAAAACAAACAGATCATTTACGTCCACACACACAAGCAATACCTTTTAATTTTCTTAGCGACCTAATCTAATTTAATTTCTACAAATAGTCAATTTTAATATTACAATATTCAGTTACTAAGTATCCACGCCTTACTTCACGTTTAATCAATTACTGCTAAACGTAGTAGTCTAACCTCTCTCTCTCTCTCTTTATATATCTTAATCTCATCTACTCTCTAACTCGAAAGTTTAATCTTTATATACAAGACTTAATTTGCATACTCACATCTTCTTCTTCGCAGGAAGGTTTTCAATAAATTTAAGTTTAAAGACCATTTTTCCCTAAGAGGATTTGTTAGTTGAAAAACAACCCGTGACAACTCGAAATACAACATAAGATATTCATAAGGGCATAAGATTTCCAACATAAAGATATGGCTGTTTTGAATGATATACATCATTAGAAAATTAAGAAACAAAATAAAATAACAAGAACGTTACTTTTCATGTGATGGGAAGCCGCAACTTGAATTTATTTCCCACCGTGCTTAACCTGACTTATGCCAGTCTGGTTCCAAATCATTAAATTCAGGTAACAACCTAATTAAGATCAGCTAGCGGCCTAGAAATGTCAAGGTAGTTAAAATTTCTTCTTGGCACCCGTTTGATGACAGAAAGAAACATTTTTAACTTACGGCTTTCACAACAACACTCCATTGTTTATTATATTCTAAAGTAGGCCGAGTTTTGACTGTCGTTTTATCTCAAAATATTGAATCTAACCAAAGTATAAAAAAAAATTTTAAAGTAAGATTTTCTTCAGGATCGTAATTTTAATTTGTTTAAGGTATAACATTGACCCACTAGTCTTAATTAGTTTTACTTATTTTTTAAAAAAATATAGATGTTTAAAAATTTATTATTTTTTAAAGTTGTTATATTTTTAGCAAACGCGTTTAAACCCATTTCATTATTGCAATTTTCAAGATGTGTTTTTAAATTAAAAGGGACCAGTTTCAGATTTTTTTCTCTTCTTCATAAAAAATGTTAAATTCTATTAATTAATATGAAACAGAAAAAGTGAATTCAATGGAATCGATGCTTCTTAATGTATATTAAAAAGAAGAAAAAAAAAATCCCAACCGAATTGATAAAAGAATGAAACAAAACATTTAATATGAAAGACAATTAACATTTGAAACAATTATGTGTTAATTTCATGAATTATATATAAATGGCTTTGAATTTCAAAATAAATTTAAGACTCTATGATTATTTATTTTTAAAATTAATTTAAAATGCTTAATTAATTAATGAACTTTGTTTCTTTTTTGATTAGTGCAACTAAGGCAACGTACCTTAGGATATGGATGAATAAAAGTCCATCTCATTTAAACTCAAAATAAGATTGCAAACAAAAAACACAGTAATTTGAGTGAAACATGGAATACATTTATTGGTCTTCTTACCATGCGTTTTCACTTTGCTTTGGGCATAATACAAAATGCAAACAAATTAAATAGTTAAACATCTCTCTATAACAGGTAATTAAATGTTTTACAAAATTTATCCACAAAGCTTTATACCACTCAAAGCAGATACATACATTGCAACAGTTAAAAGTTGCCGCTTAGTAATTCGATTTTTCAGAGCTGTTGAATTTAAAAAATGCATTTCTCAATTTAGGAAATGTTTTAAGAGATTTTTGACTCCAAAGAAGTAATCCCACGTAATTTAGAACATTTGTTTCAGTCCAAAAATAAATTTCACAAATTCAGCTCATCAAATTCTGACAAACTGAAACTAAATATTTTTATATAAGTTTTTTTTATAACAAATACAGATACATCAGATAGTGTAGTAATAAGAAAGGAATGAAAGATTATGAATTATTATTTTTTTTGGCACAAGAGCCAAATTTGTGTGTGTGTTGTGTGTGTGTGTGTGTGTGGCTTATCTTAACCAATCACGATGTTTCTGTGTTATCTAGAATTAAAAAGGAGGATCTGTTAAAGAAAGGGGAAAAACACAAAAAAGGGAGAACCAAAAAGAAGGGAAGATATCTATCAAAAATATCTTGGGGATACTTCACTTGTACATATCGAAGACTGTAAACTGACATAAGTAACAGAAACAGATAAAGGATCGCGTTCCCATTGAATCATAAACCTAAGAAGTTATGAACCTAAAGAAGGTAAGTGCTTCAGTGTCGAATATGTAGCCCTTTGGATTTGGCGCGGCTTTGCTTTATTACTCTCGGAACGCCTATAGCTACATACAGGTAGTTTGGAGACTGATTCTGGTAGCCAAAAAAATTGGCTTCGCCAAGGGCTTCGCTATTCAACACTCTAACCGAAGGTAAGCTTATGAGAAATAAAAAAAAGGGCATTTTTATTAAAATGCGGATTTTTGATTTTTATATGTAAATAATAAAGATGGAAAATCAAATGAACAGATAATGAAAACTGAAACAAGAAACTAGAAATGTTAAAAAAATTCTATGAGATGATAAAGGCAGCAAAAGAATTTTAAAAGACATCATTCCCATTATATTTGGAAATATTTTGATCTCATAATATAAATCTTTGTACTTTATTGAATATGATTATAATCTTATAAATCAATTTGAATGTTTGTTTACATTTATACCTTTTAGAAATATACACCATTGATGGTTTCGTTACAAAATTCTTAGGGAGCTTCGCTGATGTTACAAAGAAGCCGTAAGCATACTTTCGGCACACAAAAAATTTACAAATTGTTTTTGATGATTTTTTTAAGACTCTCTTTTTCAATCATGCTGAAGCAACAATTTACCTAAGGTAGAGTTTGCGAGTGCACGTGCGACGTAGCACAAAACAAGAAAGATTCATACGCATAAAACTAGATACAGTAGAACGTCGTTTATCCGAACGTTTATTATCCGAAACGTCAAATATCCGAACTAAAGTCCGGATACGTTTTCGAACAGTGCAATGCTAAACTTTTGTTTCCTATGAGGCCAAAAGTGACCGGAAAACCCAAGGAGAGGGATATTTGGGGAATTTCAGTTGTGTGATTTTTTTAACATCTGCGCGGAATATTAGGTCAGTTTGTGAGGGGGTGTATACGGGCTCTTTTGTTGAGTTTTGTTGATGTAGAAACCTGGATAGCATGCGATGCAGAAGACTGGGGATTTCAAATGCTAAATAATGACGAGATAGTGACTTCAGTGCAAGAAGAATCCGATTCTGTCGATGATGAAACGGATGAAGACGAGGACAACAACAGCAATAGCAACAACGAAAGTAGCAAGGGTCCATCAAATGCTGACGTGTTTCCTGCGTTAGAGACAGCCATGGAGTGATACGAACAACAATCAGTGCTGTCTTAATCAACTACTGCTACTGAAGAGAATCAGAAACCTTACAATGGAAAAACGATGGTGTAGAATGGTACAGCGAAAAGTAAGTGATTATTTTCCACAATCAAGGTAAAATTGCTTCGTTTTGCACCTATTTGGCTTTTTCTTCAAGCACGTTTTCCGTATGTTATGATTTTTAATATTTGTATAGTGTCCAGTATCATAGACTGCATGGATCGCATTCGGTTTTCGGTTATCCAAACAATCGTGTATCCGAACGGCGTCCGGTTCCAATTGATTAGGATAAACGACGTTCTACTGTATGTTGAAACGATGTGTGATGATGGATTGCACACACACATTGAAGATACTTTTTCGAAATTTGCTTTAGAATTTTCAAAATCCAATTTTGAAGTGTTTCTTCATAGGCTCTGGTAATATGACGCCACGTTCATCTCTGAATAAATTATCCTTTGAGAATAGAGATTTTTATTATATGATTGTTTTCTCCAGAGATTTTTTATTGTATATTTTCATTACCACTATATTTATTTATCGTAATATTTATTCGTTTATTCTTTAGAATAAAAATTAAATTTTGTTTCAAACTAATCATCGTAAAATATACTATAAATTGTACACATTAGAAATATTGTGTTTTCACAAGCAAATGCTTGAAATTTTTATTGAATTTTATATTTCTAACTTGATGCAGAAGTATTTTTTACGAAGTATTAAAAAAAGATGCATTTTTGAATTCTTTCTTAACTTTTTGTTGTCTTTTCATTTTTATTGTATCACTTTTTTCAGACGAGCTCGGGAAATTCTGGGTAATTCGATTATATTTATATGATTCCGTATGCTTTTTTATTAGTTGATTCGTTATTTAATTGAAAGTAAAAATTTTCAGTTCACTTAAAAGCATTCAAAATATTAATTAAAAATTTAATCTCGTTAAAAAAATTTTTTTTTATCCTTCCATCTCGATTGTTTTATTTTTCAATTCACCCGTGCAAAAAATGAACATACCTATTAGTACAATAAAAACAGATTCATTTATGTATGAAACAATCTGTATTTCTCGTTATTTGTTAGAAAAAAATTAAAATTCCATTCCGAAGAAAAATTGCAGACTTTATTTTTTTTTATATACTTAATAGATAAAAATTGAATAAATTAACTAAATTTCGAATTTTATTTTTACGTATATTTTCTAAGTTATCAGCTGTATATGCTCAGACCCTAGAAAAACTCTTGATAGTTCGAACTAAAGCAATTCATTTTGGTACACTCAATATTTCGAGGCAAAATCTGTGACCGATCAGAACGCAATACGCGGTAATTCGAAGTGATCTAATAAAATTCTCGACAACTCAAACACTCACTATCATGTTTAGTCCTGTAGTAAACAGGTTGGAGCTTACATGTTTTGTGTTGTATTTTCTCTGCTTGTAATACAGTCTCTTTAATGACCATCGGAATTGACTCCGATAACAATGACAGACGCTAAAGTGTCACTAAACAAGCTATGCAACTTTTCCCTTCAAAATCATGTTGATGCGGACGTTTTTCAAGCTTCGTTTATTGTAGAAAAATCAATTGAAAGAGTTAGATTGAATGCCCTAAAACAAAAAAAAAAAAAAAAAACAAAAAAAAAAAAAAGATAACAGAAGTTTTTGTCAAAAAAAAAAAAATCTATTATGTACAGTATGTATTGTTTTCATAGTTGTTTTTAATGCACGACTTTTAACTTCTGTCCAATATTTAAACTGTATGATATGTACTTTTTAAAAATACTTTTAAAATAATTTTTTTATGAACAATTGTTGTTTTATTACACAGTTTCAAATTTAAGTGTGTTTAAAAAAATTTCGTGTATTTCGGGAGTTTTGTCCTACCCTCTTGATAATTCGAAGTTTTTCATTGATCCCTTAAACTTCGATTTATCGAGAGTCGACTGTATAATACATTAAAGAATACAGTACATAAGGAATAAATTTGGTGATCTGGAGTATTTACCTTCCCTCAATGTCACGACGTACTAGATAAAATTTACCATGCAATTAAAAATGTATAACACTTGGCATGCGAAAGGCTGGCCATGGTTTCAGGATTGATGAATAAAAAAAGAAGCAATCAAGGAAAAGTAGGGCGTTAAGTTGAGAATTTTGCTCTTTAGTAAGGGGTAGATAATCAGTCTTACAGAATAAGATTTCGTTGTTTCTTTGCCAACAAGAGGACCTGAGCTGGAAAAAAAATATGAAAAGTTGATGCTGGATTCTCTCTCTTTTTTTCCCATTTTATTTTAACACCTTTTACTTTCACTATCTGAGATAATGGTTGCGATTTATTTTCAGTTAGAAAAAAATATATTGTTTAATTTGCGTAGTATAGGTGTTTGTGATTATATATGTGATTATTCAAGCTTCACGTTGCAATTAATTTCAATAAACAAATAAATTGATTATATCAGAAACTTGAACCAATCTGAATTATCGAGAAGAGTAAGCCTTGAATACTGAAAAATATCAAAGATAAAAGAATCCCATTCATCTACTGAGTTAAAATCCATTTTGAGGAAATGTTGCACTGAAGTTTGAGATTAAGAATTAGATATACAAAGATCCATATATACATATGCAATGAAACCTCCCTTAATGAGCAAAATTCGTTCCAGAATCTTATTCTAATCCTGAAAATTTTTTCCCATATAAACTAATGTAAAATACAATAACATGCCCCATGCCGAAAAGTATACTAAAAAAATTGTTTGTAGAGTGTTAATTTATTTTAAAGAATTACATGTATAATTTTTTACGGAATGTTTAAAAATTTTCATCTTTTCTTCGTCTTCTCACAAATAGATGTTTTTGTTAATAATATCTGCCTCATAATTGCTTTTTCGTGTAACAGTATCAGCAGCAACTTTCAACATTTTAAAGAATGCATGACAGTCTCATAGGTATTCTTATTACTCTCTTCAAAGCAATAGCTAATGAATAATGCTCTTGAGAATAGTGCAAATCATCAACAAACCAATTGTATATGCGTGCTAGATCAGCTCTGCTCATGTCTCATTCTAATTTTCTTTTCACTGTCTTTTTCGATTTTTCCTTCGGGGACATTTTTACAAGAGTTTCCAAACTTTGTTTACATATTACATGTCTGGAAAAGTGTGCTCTCATAAGAGACACTATGATGTTCTCAGAAAGAGCGATAAACGTGGATTGGTACGGGATCCACAATCCGAGACTCCCTCATATCTCCGTTACTGGTTACGCAAAACGACGCTCGTTCAGTGAGACATTTCTTTGCAATTTACTTAACTCGTTATGTTGTGAAGTGCTCGTAAATAGAAGTTCAATTTAAAGAGCGATGTTTTGCATAAAGAATGACGATTATTTTAATCAGATCTAGTTTCGATTTTAAAGATTTTTTAATTCCATTGATATCAAAGATAATATTAAGGTAATTTTAGAAAATCACTGTAATTATAATCTTACTATTAATTTCTAAAAATTTAAAACTCTCGTATATTTAGTTTAAAAAGAAATTATACTAATTTTAATGGTTTTCTTTATAAACAAATGAAAGGTTTGCCTCAAGGTGGACTTGCTATCAATAGTTTGGCTAATTTATATTTATATTATTATGAAACAATGACTATTACATTTTCAGATTTATAGATGATTAAATTGTTTTTGGTAAAAATAATAATTTTAACCCCAACATTAATTTTTATCGTGATTATTTAAACCAAGTTAAATTAACAATAATCCTTTCAAAACGGAAGTTTCTTTATTTTTTAAGGATTATCAATTTCATAGTAATATATATGATAAAAGGAATGCGTTTGATTTTAATATTCTTACAGCGCCCTATTGGAATTCTAATATATTAATTTCTATGTATGGAAAGATTATTTTTAACTGTATTAACCGTAATAATATACTAATTAGAGATAAATATAATGTCATTTTAAATTTTAATAACTTTATTAATCATTGTATTGAACATGGATACCCTATTATTTTTCTCTACAATTGCATTGCTAATGGATCTAAGAAAAATGACAAAATGTTATAATATTTGCTTTTGTTTTCAATTTTTTTCTCATTAATTTTATGTAACAAGTTTCTGAACTGTCTCACTAGATGGCGTTTACATGTTTAACAAAGTTAAATATGTTTTATTTTATATTAGAATTATTGTGTAGGCGGTTCTTTTAATTCCAATAAATTTCCTAGCGAAATTTTAGGTTTTTAAGTATGTATTTGTATAGATTTAATTTTATTTGTCTTGTTTTACTAATTTTTCTTTCATGCCTGTGCTTCTCAAACTTTCAACATTTGCGACCCAATATTCAATCATTATTTTCATCGCGCCCCATACATCCCATACAATAACAATCCCATACAATATTCATCCCATAGAATAACAATGTATTGAATTCAATAATAATATACTTTGACGCTAAAGCTACAATACGACTTTAACCTCTTAAGTGCCACCGGCGTATATAGACGTCTCAGGCTCAACCAGCGCGTTAATTGCCCTGGACGTATGTATACGTCTTTCCGAAGTGCGATCTTTTTTCAGTGCATTGCTATCCATAAAACTATTCCGAAGACTTTGGAGTGCAATAATAGGACAGATTTACTTATTTCAGAGGATTTGCATATTTTTTCCTTTTCTACCCCTCCTCCCCTTGGTACAACACATGCACTCGCCTAAGTGTTAAAAAATCTTGGGATTGGGGAGTGAATCGCGTAATGCTTAATTGACAAAGGAATTAATTATAAACCGTAAAAATTATCAAGATAAGTGTTAATTTTTGTATATAATTTTGTATATGACAAGACCTTGGGGTCATTGGTAAAAGTGTTCTTAACTAAGTAATTAGCTTAGTTTTCTTAATTTAGTTCTTAAATTAATTATAAAATACAGTGCGCGTGCACAGTACTGATATATTTATAAGTGTATTATATCAGTGTGAAGTGTATTTTATTTTTTGTTATGTCAGAATATATTTTATTTCTTTATTTTGAGTAAATTAATAATTTTTTTTAAATAATCTTTTGTTTTCGACTTTCCAATATACTCGTGCCCCCCCCCCCTTCTTTCGTAGGATTAGGGGACCGCGCCCCACATTTGAGAAACGCTGTTTTATGCGGTACTACTCTTGCTTACTTTTGTTGTATTGGGAAATATTAACTAGATGTTGTGTTGATGTGGGAAGTGTTATTATCTTATATATCAGTGTTTTATACAAAGATATTTAATTATATATTAATAAGTTGTTTATTAAATTTTCTGGTTAAATATTATTAAATTAGCATTAATGCATTTTATTTTGTAATAATTATACATATTAATAATATTTTCTTCTTTCTCTATGGCACAGTAGTATAAGCAAATTAGAGGTGAATGTTGGCTGGCCAAAAAACATGTTTAAACCTGCATTCTTGGTTCCTTAAGCCAAGAGTTTGCTATTGTACTACTGTGGCTAACATTTTATACTGTTCTGACTAGTTATACTTAAGTTTAAAACTATATTATTAGGGAGTGTGGAATACAGATTTATAACAGGGAAAGAAATGAAATGTTCAAATTCTACCTTGTGATATCGAACTGAAAGGAAATCTGATATAGGATATGATGGTCCCCTTTCACAGCCAGACGGGTAGTACGATGTTACCGGCTTACTGGACAAGAGGCCGTTGAGGAGTCCCAGCGGCAGTCGAACGAACACGTCTGCTTCGAACAGTTTTTATCTGTAGAGTGATTCTAGGAGCGTATTAGGTATATGCATTTGCTCTCCCATTAGCTTTCCAGACATGATTTATAAGGTCAAGGTCAGGAGATTTGGTTGGCAAATTCATGAGGCGAATATCATCGTAGGTAAACGTCGATCAACTGAACCCTATGTAGACGAACTTTCTCGGTCAATAATAGGTACCCAGGAGGAAGTGTGCTCCTGAAAAATCTAATGTATGACTTAAAGATCTCATAACAATCGTGGAACCGTTGTCAAACTCATGCGGTGGTGGGAACGTTCCAACATATACATACTTGCCTAAGTCATTACACTTGTATCGTTAAGCATTGCTATGTTCCTCCCCTTGACAAGGAAGGGATAGTATCGTGTCACAGGCTCTCTCCAGATACAGGTGCGTCGAGAATCAGTGTCTTGGCTGAATTTTGACTCATTTTTAAAAGACATGGAGTCCCACTGAAGATGTTGTCTGCGCCATGTGAAACGTGTTCCTTATGTGCTGCAGCGAGTGAACTTCTCTCACGAAGCCTTTAGGCAATTGTACACTAAAATCTCGAGTTCCTGATAAAGTATATAGCTTATTTGAAAGTCACGAAACTGTAGCAGTCGTATGTCGCCATTTTGAAAATGCCGATATAACGATCCTCATTTGTCGTAATGTATTTTGGCCAACCTTGTCCAGATCATCTCAATATGAACCCCCCCCCCAAAGGATTGGGAATTACTACCAGCCTTAGTACACATCATCCACATTCGTTGGACATTCATAGTACTTTGAATATGAATCAGAGGTTAATTGTTCACGCGATGGTCCCTAAAACCACGATGCCATGTTGTCGTGAGATGGGACTATCTACAAATACAGCTGAATTGGGTATCATTTCACCTACTTTGTACACGAAAACTCTCAAGGAACAACAAAAAATTAACTCGTACGAAAACACAACCCTGTGCAATTTCCTCATTCACGTCGCTTTAGCCTGATGCCAATGCAAAAAGAATCTTCTGTGCTGCGGGATCAATAACAGTCCTCTAAATGGGACCTATTAGTACATGCTACAAACAACTGATCCACAAGTCGATATAGGGACACTAAGTGTTACAAAAAAAATTCGATTTTAAATCTAACTAAGAAAAAAAGTTATCATTTACCTTATTCTTCATTCCACTAAAGTGCATAGTTCAGGATGAGCTTTCCTAAGAATACTCTATTATATTCTAGTATAAATACTCCAGCTTTTAAGAATGAGAATTCATTGCATGATCCAAAAAATAATTTAATGAAAAAAGAAATATAAAAAAAATAATAATGCATTTTGAGTTCCGAGTTCTAAAACAAAACACAACTACACTTAAAGAAAGCATAAACAGTATAAAAAAAAATGCACTCACACAGCACCACTTAAGTTGAACTACAAAAGTAGCTAGTTCTTTGACTTTGTTCGCGACAAGGGTTCTTGCACGTTTTGCAAAATGACGGCCGACGAAGCTTGCAAGGCAGCTGCCATCGCTTGTTGGTGGATGCGTCGAACCGCGTATGCTGACATCGCTCTGGCTGCACTGGCACCCTTCAAACTTTCCACATTTGTCCAATCATTGTCCCAATCATTTTTGTCTCAGGTGGTGACCATCGATGTGTCTATGTGGGTGTGAGGTAATATTTGACTATGGAGAAACTACCCTGTCAATCTAATCTCTATATCCCTTGTAAAATCGTCAGTCTTCTGAAACTGCCACCATTTTGGATGGCCTGGTATTCTTTGCTATTACACGTGTCCTTTGACACAAGAAAAAAAATTCCACTTTAATTTCCAGGGCAAAAATAACGATAGGGATTTTGCCCCCATTCTGCAAATATTTCTCTTTAGATCCTAATCAACGTATGTCAGAGAGCTGAGAAATTCACATTAAAGGAGTGTGCCTACCCTGAAATTTGCATAATTTTCAGACTCTACTCCATTTTAGTGTTGCATTTTCAATATCATATGGAGTCAATTAATTACAAAACTAGTTAATTTTACAAAGTTGTATCATCAATTGTGTGTACAATTGTAATATATATTATTCATAGCATTAAATGAAATTGCATAAAAAGTTACAGATCATACAATCTCTTGAAGTTAGTATTGTACACATATAAGAGTAGATAGTTTCTACAAAATTTTTAATTTTATTTTCATTACTAATAAACAAAATCAACAAATGAGCTAAAAAATTTTTAAAGAAAAGAAATTTATAAGGGAAAGAGAAGAACTATATGAACCAATTTAAGTGAAATTTGATAAGAAAATTTTTAAATGTATTAATGTATCTAAATTCGAGCTGTGCAAAAATAAATACGAATATTCATATTTCATATGAATAATTTATATGAATATGAATGAAGAAAAAACAGGCCAACATCTTTACATATTTAAGTGTACCAGTACAGTTCAGTAAAAAATTACACTTAAAAAAAATACATACACTTAAAAAATTTCACACTGGAGTAGCACTTTCAGTAAAAAATATCTGCAAAAATAATAAGAAAATATATTGTTTACTTTAAACACTATTAATATCTTAATATTCTTACAGAAGAATTAACATAAGTTACAGATTCATATATATTTTGCTCAGATATACACTTTTTTCATTTTAAAATCTTTTTACAAAATACATAAAACAGAAGTCTTACAGATCATAACTATAGCGACACCAGGACAATTTTAATATCCTATTTCAAACATTTGTAAATTTTATCCTTATATGCAATTTTTACTTAAAGGGATTTATGGTTTCTCAAATTTTATTTCTTATACAGGAAGCAACTATTTTTTTTTAACACGCTTTTAGAAGTTTCACTTGCATGTAACGGAATCTTAGAACTCGATTTTTACTCACTTGAAAAGATCGGATTAATTCGAAATTTTTCACACTTGTCAAGGACCGATGACAATACAATAATTTCATAATTTTGTTCCATTGTCCTCATCAGGATCGTCAGGAATAATGATAATCAGATTTGGCGACAATTCCATATACCACTTCCAGATTTGGCAATTTATTGCATATACAATTTTCAAATTTGGCGACTAATTCCATGTACCATTTTCAGATGTGGCGACTAAAAGAATAAGGTGTAACCCTAAAGCGAGTGTTTTTAATTTAAAGCTAATTTTATGCAAGTGTAAAATACACTTGTGGAACACACTAGACACTACAAATAGAACAAACAAAAAAAAAGTGTTCTTTATGTGAGAAAGTGGAGGGTGGGTGTGTGTTAGCAATTTCTAACCATAATATAAACAATTTTCTGAAAATGAAAATAAAAAAAGGCTCGTGCATGTGAAAAAAATTTTCTTCTAACTGCTAAATATTTTTTATTTTTATAAAGCAATACGTTTAGAAGTGATTATACGAATTAACGTTATAGCAATACGTTTAAAAGGGATAACACGATTGACACTTAATATTATGTTTTTATTAACTCGCTTTCTTGAATGTCTGTTCGCGTGGAATTTTGTAATTGATTAAACTGTGTGACTTTCCGATGAGTTACAGATTCGAAATTTGGACCATAGCTATGAAGTAGATGACAATGCATGGGGGGAGTAGATGGGGTGCTTTGTACAACATTTTTACATTAACTCCGTATTTCGGAATAGAAGTTAGAAACTATAACAAGTTAAATGTTTATAAAACACCCCACGTTTTTACCCCAATGACATGAATTTTCTCGTTCATCATTTTATTCTTATATTAAGAATTATTTTTTTACTTTTTAGTTCCAATCAGAATAAAAGCGTGTTCTTTAGTTTTTTTTAAAAAAACTATAATTTATTAATATGAGCTATTTCGGAATGGGCAGATTGCTCATAAGAGTTTTTTAGTTATTCGAACTGAATTATTGAATTGTTATTATTAAGAGTTCGAGTTAAAAGGTGATGTCAAAACTTTCTACCAAAATACATAAATATATGTATTTATTTGCGCTCTGAAAATGAAATTTACATTGTTAGTTTCAATATAAAACCAAAATATATGTTAAAGATCCATCAAATTTTATTAGTTGTTTCCAATGTTTTTTACCCTTTAGTTTTTTCTTTCAATTAAAAAATATAAATTAATTCATGTTTGAAACTACCTCATTTTTTTTTCTTTTTACCTCTTTATCATTTCAGCAGATTCTAAATATTTTTCATTCTTATCTTTGATTATTAGCCTTTTCTCCAATTATATCTTTCCTTTAATGCCAAGCCTAATTATTTACCATTTTTTCAGTCTTGAATCCTAACTTTTTATGATTTATAATGGATTTTTTTTTTTTTTTTAGTTTTATTTAAGCAAATATTTTGTTATTCAATTCTTATTTGCTTAACCAAACTGAATCATTTCAAACGCTTAGATTTTCTTTTAATGAAACATTCTAAACAATGAAACCACAAGTTTGTGCTGACCTCTTGTGGAAGCTTTTGCAGAACATTTTCTCTTGTTTCATGTTTCAGTTATAATTTTTAAAAATTTTCTTAGAAATTTCAGTTTGATAAATATTTATTAACCCTACTCTTACTAGAGATTACAATGTTATATTCCACTTTGGAATTGTAAAATAATTTCTAACGCAAGTTAGCACTTCCTTGATCAATATTTTTGTAAGTATGAAAATAGTTGAATATATATATATAAGATTATCAATTGAGGAAAAAAATAATTTTATGTGAATTTTTTAGTTATACTATATATTGAAGTGAATATAGAAATGTCTAGGGATTTTCGAATTAGTTTGAGGAAAATAATTTATACCTGTAAACAGTGTAAGAATCCAATAAATATCTTTAAAAAGAATTAATGTTTTGTTGTAGATGATAATGACAGTAACGATTCACATTTGATGATTTGATGAATGTATTTGCACCACATTACGTGAAAATGCATTGTTTGTTTGTTTTTTTTACAAAATATGCGCGTCATAAATGTTAAAAATTCAATACAGCTTTAGAAATTTTATTAATGAATGTGTTCAAATAGAAGCAAAATATATTTAACATTCATAACGAATTTATCACATTTCCTGCGCGAGGAATTTTATTTAAAATTTTGAAAAATTTCAAATCACATGCTGCAGGGAGGACAGTTTTATAGATTCAAAATCACATTTCAAAACACATACACATTTCTAAAATTTATGAAAATAGTAATGAAAAATAAATTAATATATTTTTTAATTTCATTGATATTTTTTTATAAATATTGATAACATAGATGGAATAACATGTTCTAACTCACACATATATATGATACCAAATATTTATAGCTCTAAAATTTGTTGCGAAGAAAAAAAAATCATGGAAAATATAAATAAAGTAATATGAGTATGTGGAAGATCAGAACCTGCGATGTATTGGTTCGTAAGTACGTAACATACCACTAGACAAAAGCGATCACTCCTGCCCGGAGGCTGTTATAGGCTTACTCAGATACCGCCACAATACTTCCCCACCAGTGAGTCGGTGGATAGGCGAATGAACGAGATATTTGTTGTTATGGTGAGCATGGGAGTTGTTACTATTGCGTCAAGCGAGTCTGACGACTTTGCTGCGTCGAGTAGGTCCAACGACTTTGCTGCGTCTTCTTGCGTATAGATGGCGTCACGACACATTAGAAGGTTTACGTTTCTTCCACAAGTATGTAGCGCAAATTCTATCTACTGAAAGCGTCCATGATTTAAATGAATATTTTATTTCTCTACAAATTTTGTTTGGACAAAGTGTGACGCAGAAATTCCTCGCATCTAATTAATACATTATTTTCCGATTTTTGCATGCATGATATTCTTAAAAATATAAAATGGGATTTATGAATTGTAATTTTATAAAACATAAAAGGTATTTCCTACGATATAGTCAAGGGTAAACAGAAGTATATGCTAAAACAACTGCGACCAATGTAATTATAGCAGCGATGCAGGGCCGGCCTTCTGGGGCGGCGGATGCTATGTACCGGGGCCTTGCGATTGAAGGGGCCGCAAAAATAATTCATCAATTATTTTTGCGTATCTTATTTAATCCCAAACATCTTGTGTTCCAAATGTTGGCGGGCTTGGCTTAGCTGGGAGCGCCAATATGCCAAAGGGGTTAATGTAGAAGCTTCCCTAGAGGCAGTCCACTTATTGTTGTGTAAGAGAGAGGGTCGCTTTTTTCGTCAACAGCGGGGTCTACGCAGGGGCGGCTCTAGGGCCAGACAAACCGGACCCATGTCCGGGGCGTCATTTGGACCGAATTTTCAAAATACTATTTTCTATTATGGAAAATTTGGTATGAAAATATTTTCTAAAATATTATTCATACTTTCGAGAAACCTAGTGATTTTAGACTATTAATATACACTCATGGACAAAAAAATTAGCGCACCAAGAAATAAAAGCGGGATTCTAAAGTAACTTGACATGAATGTACATGTCGTTAAGATATGCAAATGATTAGAAATGCAGCGTGATTGCGCATTACGTATAGCCGGTAGAGGGCGTTTAACGTCGTTCTCTGTGGAGAATAAAACAGGTAACCAAAGCTTGTTTGAGTGTGCTGAAGCGTTTACAAAGGAAGCACTGAGGTAGACATGCCATTACGCAGTTTTCAAAGACAATATGAGCAGCTGTCGCAGTTTGAAAGGGGGAGAATCATCAGCATGATGGAAGCTGGGTGGTCAGCTACGTGAGTAGCTTTTCAATTAGGCCACTCTGATTTTGTTATGAAGAAGTGTTGGGATCAGTGGATCCGAGATATGCCATTTACACGAAGACCAGGCTCAGGATGCCTTCAACAGACCAGTGGTCGAGAAGACCGCCACATCGTAAGAAACGCACGCGTACAGCCAACTGCTTCATCGGCCGCCATCCAGGCACAGGTACCACCTTCACTAGGGGCCCATGTGTCTTCTCGAATCATACGAAGGTGCCCGGCTGAAGGACATTTGGGATCGCTGCGCCCATTACGCGTGCTGCCCTTGGCACCCACCCATCGACGTCTCCGTTTTTAGTGGTGCCGCGCACGAGGAAACTGGACTGCAGCGGAATGGAACCAGGTCGTCTTTAGCGCCAAATCCAGATTCAATCTCAGCAGTGATGACAATCGTGTTCGTGTGTGGAGACCCCGAGGTGAACACCTCAATCCTGCCTTTGCTTTACAGCGACAAACAGCTCCCACAGCTGGTGTGATGGTATGGGGTGCCATTGCCTACAATACACGGTCACCCCTAGTATTGATCCGTGGCACCATGACAGCGTAGAGGCATATCCATGACATCCTGCAACCACATGTGTTGCCACTCCTTCAACAGGACAATGCTCGGCCTCACAGGACAAGGGTGTCACAAGATTGTCTCCGCACTGTTATTACCCTTCCTTGGCCTGCCCGATCCCCAGATTTGTCTCCAATTGAACATATCTGGGATCATTTGGGATGGCAAGTTGGACATCCTACGAGTTTGAACGAACTAGAGGCAAGGGTACTGCAAATATGGAACGAAATGTCTCAAGACATCATACAGAACTTCTATGCCTCAATGCCCGATCGTATCACATCGTGTATTCGCGCTAGAAGGGGTGGAGCAGGGTATTAAATCCTCCGTTCTTTTGCCTTTTTCTCTGAAATAAATTATCCTTTTTCTTTGATTTTCTAATCATTTACTTATATCAAAGTATTCATTACGTATGTAAAATTTCGTTTCATTTTGACGACTCCTTCTTGGTGCGCTATTTTTTTTTGTCCTATTAATGCATATATATATATTAAGTGTGTAAAAAATAAAATCACATAAGTTAATAACGATTTTAAACAAAAGGATTATTGAGGTAATAGAAAAGTAGGTTCTTTTAATGTTAATGAAATTATTTTGTATATATGTATCCATAGTTATAGATAAGAGTATATGGATTGTAAAATTTTAATTTTGGATTAAATTGAAATAATATTGTTGAAGCGAAATTTTATTTGTAAGAGAATTTGTGGTTCTAAAAGAGTTATAAAAAAACTGTGGCTCATTTGTCTTGTTAATTGTAAATTTGATTATTATTATTATTTATTTATTTATTGAAATTTTATAATGTCTGAGGGAGGGCATAAAAAACTATCTAGTACCCAATATAAAAGAAAGAAACTTGAAAAACATGTCCATATTAAAAAAAAAGGCTGGAAGGTTACCGAACTCCTTACAAGGCACCAGAAAAAAAGGAGAAGGCAGTTATTTAATTAGAATCTGATTTAGACTTTCATGATGCGTAAGTTACAGATGAAATAAATAGAACAATAGAGGAACTCTCTGATTGTGTAGAAACTCATCCTGGAAAATCCAAATATCACGACAATTTAACAATGATATTTAGTTCAGATCCAGGAATCTGGCCAGTTATTCTATCAAATGCCGGTAGATGTTTGGTAAAAGGGCCCCTCAGCTATTGACACAGTATGACTTTTCTTATGACGACACCAGTCGAAGACTTAGCTCACAACATTATACAAGAATTTTAAAGAACGGGGGAAAGGTTATGCGTAAATTGTTAGTCTTATTCTATTACAAAAAACTGTGTATATTTTTTTCTTCAAATTTTTTGACTATGTTATTAGTTCCTTTTCCACAGAAGGTTTTAAAAGTCGGAAGTACCTCGTCGAAACCCTAAATGAACATGGAACATCAAAAAACCATTGTCAAAACCAAAAGTTTGGGATTGAATTTAGTCAATGATTACAATGCTCTCAAACAATTGACAGTGACTCGCAAAGACTTATTAATGCGGAGACTAATTATTGGTGCGAGGTGCTTCTACGCATTGTATTGTAGCAATATTAAAAATTATTGCTCAAAATTGTTTAGCTCTTCGGGCAAAGAGTAATAATCTTGGCAATTCCTATAATGATAATTTTTTACAAATAATTTGATCCAATAATGGAGGAACATGTCCGAAGTTTCCTAAAAAAGGAAGAAGTTAAAGTGCACTATCTAGGGAAAAATGTTTAGAACGAGATAATTTCTCTTTTATATGAGAATATTAAATTATACATTGTTCATAAAATTAAACGAGCTAAATATTATTTGATAATTTTAGATTGTGCCGCTGATGCCAGCAAGATCGAACAAATAACATTTATGGTAAGGTATACATGTATTGAGAAATCTAATTCTAACGAAGTTATCGTTAAAACAAATGCGAGGTTTTTTTTTGTGTGTTTTTTTTTTTGGTTTCCTTCCAGTTGAAAGATTAACTGGAAGAGAACTTTCAAATTTAAAAGTTGAGAAACTTAAAAAAAATTAGGGCTAAATTTGCTAGATATGCGGAGGCAGGCCTACAATAACGGAGCGAATATGAAAGGCAAGAAATCAGAGGCTCAATTTAAAATAAGAACGTTAAATCCGCGAACAATCTAAGTGCCATGAAGTAGCTTCTCTTTAAATTTGGTCGTTAATGACATGGCAAAAGCATCTTTAGAAGCCTGTCCTTTTTTAAATATGGTTCAAAAAAATTTTTTTTTCCATCAACTTTTCGTTGGGTTATATTATTAAAATGTATAAATGGCATAAAACTTTAAAGTTACTTTGTGCAAATAGCTGGGAAAGTTGAATAGATGCTATTAAACCCTTAAGTTATCAATTGGGAGGCTTTTATGATGCCTAGTTTTTTTTATGCTGAACTTGACAACTCTATAAAGGATGAGGCCTCTGGATTATTAAATTCTACTTAACTATTCAAATTCCTATGGCTATCATTATTTGATATGAAATCTTTAATTGCATTAAAATCCAATAAGCAAGCTATTGCAAACAAAATATTACGATCTACCATCTACTATGGAACTCTCAAGAAATTGTAAAGATTTTTTTAAGTATCTTCAATTGCGGATGTGACTTTTGATAAAATGCACTGTGATACAAAAGAACTGGCCGTCCAGATTGATATATCTGCTAAGTTTAATTTGACGCAGCCACGTCACAGAAGTTCGACGGAAAAATGTAAATTTTAATTATGAAGCACAAGATGATCCGATGGAATATCCTAAATTAAAATTCAAAATAGAGTTTTATTTTCTTACATTGGACGAAGCAGTTAAAGCCTTGGAATGCAGATTTAATTTAATGAGTACTGACAGTAATTGTTTTCAATTTTTGTACAATATATATGATTTAAGAGATACCCTTAAAACTTTAATTAATTAAAAACTGTAAAAATTTAGAAATGATGTTGACCGACGGAGAATCATTGAATGTAAACGCGCTTGATTGAGCAGATGAAATAATGTCAGTTTCAGCTTTAGCAGGCAAAAAAGAAAGCCCAGTTGAAGTTTTAAAATTTATTTCAGTTTTAGAATTTGCTCCAAATCTTGCTATTGCATTTATTTTACTTTCTTTGCTAATAATCTTGGCAAGTGTAGATATTAGTTTCTCAAAATTGAAATCAATAAAAAAATCTCTTACAGTTCACAAATTCTAAAGATAGATTAAATGGCTTAGCTACATTGGCTATTGAACATGAAATAGCTGAACAAATTTATCAGAAAGTTTTCGGAATTAAAAATCAGAGAAAAAAAACAGTGGTAATTTTTATGCTTTCGTTTTTAATATATGCATATATATATATATATATGTGGGGGGGGGGACGGCGTCTAGGGGAAGGTTCGATTTTAATGTTAAAATAAGCACGCAGAGTTAAAATAACCTAATTTATTAATAACACAACTAAAACATTTACTATTTACAAGGGGTCTTAAATAATTCGAGATAGCACCATACTGATTCCGAAAACACGTACTCTTTCTCAAACAACGGAGAGACCGATTTCCTCTGACCTGCCTTCGTTCAAGCTTTGGTGCAACTCCCAGTTTTTCCTTTCTGCCCCCTTTATAAATACATGACCTCATCGTATCGCGCAGCTAAAACTCATGTGGTTTTGATTAGTGGTGCCCTCTCTTACAATAAAAATCAAAAGAAGTAAAAGAAAACTTGCACTCCTTTCCTACAAGTTCGGCCATCCTGGGAATCACTGACCTCAGTGATTTTACATACCGTACAATAAAATATCGGCCTCTGCAAAATTAATATTAATCGGAGCTAAAAATTCCAATATAGACATTCAAATTTGAAAATAAGGATACAACTCTCAAAAATGAAATATTAATAGCAAAGAAAACAAAACACATTAATACACATTATGTTCTTTTAAAAAGAATAGAAAACCCTTTTTATAAAAATACATCATCATGGGGAGTAAAATTTCATTAAATCAGCAGATGAATTTGTTATCTTAGGTCCCTCATGATCACCCACTTTCTCTAAATCATATCTATCTCTAGGTTTTACTTTAACTATTCCATATGGTCCCTTCTCATGTGCTAACTTTATTATCCCAGTTTTCATATCTCTTGGTACAACTATCAATTCACGACCTTCAACATATTTGTAAAGTATTTCGTTTTTATCGAAAAAGTCTGAATTGCTGTTTGTTTCAATCAGTGACCTTAGACTCTGAGTGTATTTATCCTCTTGTTGTGCCCTTTTTAATCTTTCGGTTAGAGTATCGTTAGTAATTATTGCGACTGGATATCTGCTAAGGGCATCCACATGTTGCATTCTCTGGCCGGAACGATGCACAATTTCATAATCAAACTCTTCCAGCAATAATGCCCATCGCGCTATACGAGTAACCAAATCCTTTTTGTCCATAGTCTTTTGAAACGCTGAGCAATTCGTTATGACTTTGAAATGATTTCCCATAAGGTAGGTACGAAATTTCTTTAAAGCGTTGACAACAGCAAGAACTTCAAGTTCATAGCTGCTATACTTCTCCTCTGCCGGAATAGTTTTCTTAGACATGTATTGAACAGGATGCAATTTTCCATCTTCTGCCTCTTGGAGTAAGATGGCTCCGTAGCCTTGTTGACTTGCGTCCGTGTGCAATTCGGTTGTTTTTCCTTGCTGGAAAATACTTAATACTGGACTTTCAGTCAATAATTGCTTGAGCTTTTCAAATGCTTCTATTTGAGGTCGTTCAAAGACAAATCGATTGTCGTTTCTAATTAGATCACTCAAAGGTTTCGCTATTTTAGAGTATGACGGAATAAATTTTCGAAAATAGCCAGTGAGTCCTAAAAAGCTTTGGACTTGTTTGACAGTCGTTGGTACAGGAAACCTCTTGACAGCTATCGTTTTTGCAACTGAAGGGCGCACCGTTCCATTTTCGACAACGTGACCCAAAAATTCCACCTTTCGTTTTAAAAACTGACATTTTTAAAACTTGATCTCCAACTCATATCTGGATGCGACCTCAAACACCTTTAGTTTTTCCAAACCTGCTTTCTCATCTTTAGCTGGAACGATCAAATAGTCCAAATAAATTATTACGATGCCTTTTCGCATGAGTTCCCTAAAAATGCTGTACACATATCTTTGGAATACGCTTGGGCTTGGGCTGAGACCAAAAGGTACCTTATTAAATTCGAACTGCCCGTCTGGTACAACAAAGGAGGTGAAATGCTTGCAATCCTCATTTCCGTCGACATGAAAAAACCCATTTTTCAAGTCTAACGTGGAATACACTGTGGCGTCTTGCAGCCTATCCAATACGTCCTCTATCAGTGGCAAGGGGAAGCGATCCCTGACTAGTTTTCGGTTCATTTTCCTATAGTCAATGCATAGTCTGTCGGTACCGTCTTTCTTCTTGACTAACATGATTGGACTTGCATATTCAGAAGAGCTTGGTCTCACGATTCCCTTATCCAACCATTCGTCGATCTGCTTGTTGACGGTCTGATTCTCCAGAAACGACATACGGCGTGCTGTTTGGTAAACTGGTATATCATCCTTCAGGATAATTTTCATGGATACATTTGTCGTTTCGGTCTTCTTAGGTGTATAGCTGTTGATTAGTTCAGAGAGTTCCTTTCTTATTCGAGGATTGATAACATGTTTAACTTCGATTTCGTCTTCAGTTCTTGCTTCATAAACCTATGTATTCACAAACCACACCTTCTCTTCGTGTTTACGGAAATAAACACCTTTTTTATCAAAGCCAACAAAAGCTTGTTCCAAAATGTCCGATCCTATCACTGCCTGGAACTCCAAATGCACCGCAGGCACGACATGCCATATTACTGAATATTTCTCTCCATCCAATTCGATTTCTCGTTGGAACGATCCTTTTGTTTTGACTTCGTACTTTCCCAATCCAGATAACACAACAATGTCCTTCGAGAGCTTCGATTGCTCGATGATTCCTTTGCTTACATCTTCACGAATGAGCGAAACTGAGCTTCCAGTGTCGATTAGAGCCTCAAAAGTCTTGTTTTCGATGGTTATTTTCCTGGTCTTAATTCTGTCTTACTGAATTCGAGAACAGATCTGGACCGGAGAGCTTGAAGATTTATTGATTTTCGTACCCTTGTTGCGCTTTGTACAATCTACGGCATAGTGATCTGGTCCCCTGCAGTAGCTACATGTTACCTGTTTAACTCTTTTATCGCAATTTCTCGTCGATTGAAAGCATTTTCTATCATTCCAATTATTTCCAAGGTGAAAACGTTCTTGCCTTTGAGAACAATTATCTTTATTGTTCGATCTCTTAGCAAATGAGTTTAACTGCTTTGGCCCTATAGTTTTTCGGACGTCCTCATAATCTTCAAATTTTTTCGCTAGCTCAATAGATGAGTTAATAGTAGACCATTCGTCCAAAAAGTGTTCCTGAAAATCATACGACGCCCTCTTCTTCATTTGATCGGCTATGATTAATTCTCATAATTGGTCGTAGGTGTTAACTTTTAAGCCCAAAGTCCATCAATCAAAATACGTCTGTAATTCGTGTTGAAAACCTTGCCATGTTCGTTCATCGGACTTTTGGTGAAACAAAAATAACTGACGAAATTTTTCCGGAGATAATTTAAATCTTTGTAAGAGTAAGTCCTTTACATGATCGTAATCATTACACTTATCAGTTGGTTCTCTTGCGATCAGATGGGCAATTTCGACGGGTATTAAACCTATAAGTTTTTGAACCCAATCTTTTTTCGGTAAGAAAGTTAGTTCTGCATGACGCTCAAATAAGGTAAGATTCAAACCAATATCTTCCTTCATATTAAACTTATGAAAAGTTTCGTGAAACAGTTTATTCGATGCTTGAACGTTTTCGGTGTTATTCGGCATACCGGCAGTCTGTTGCGCTTGTATTCGCAACTTCTCTAATTCGTACTCTCGTCTTTCTCTCTCATCCTTTCGCATATCCTCTCTCTCAGCCCTTTCTCTCTCTTCTCTTTCTGTACGTTCCTCCGCTATGCTATCAAGCATCTTTTTAACATCGTCTTCAACGTAATCTGGGCTTTTTACGATCAGCTCCTTTAACTTCAATTTTGTGATACCTGCTTCGATAGTAAGATCCAAATCCTCGGCGAGTGACACCAAATCCTCTTTCCTTTTCGCGGGTAAGAATGCCATTTTTATACTCAGAATGGTGACCCAGAGAACAACTTAAATTTTTACCCAAGTTAAATGAGACAAAACTATTAAAATGACACGCAAAAAGTTTACTCACCTAAAAAGAAACAAAAGATAATTTAAATAAGATGCAATTATCAATTATAAACAATTATAGACAAAAATGGACTTTTTAAAGAATTCCCGGAACTTAAATCCTTTTACAAAACACAACAGTATTACAGTTAATATCAATTTTATTTTTTATTAAAAAAAACAACGCGTTCCTCTCATTTATCAAAAATAGATTACTAAGAAAAAACACAAGTACTCAGTTATTAATCAAAAACTAAAAGAACATCAAATATCTATGTCTGCAATTAAACCAATAATAGTACCTAGTACTTCAAAATTCAATTTCAGATTCACAGAACAGGAAATATACACACAAAATCTTTTATTTAATTTTCGCCTATTACTCACACAATACCAAAAAAAAAAGGATACTAGCACAATTCAATGTAATTCTGAAGACACTTTACGTTGACTTCAATGACACAGGAAATCTTGTTTCGTGTTGATAACTCGATATTCGATGCAGTTCCAAAGGTTCTCTCGTCAGTGTTGACCTCAATGATCAAGGTAATCCCGTTCAATTCGTTCAGTATCTCGTTGAGTAGCTGGGCTTCCAGTTTTGGTTGACTGTAGCTGACGTGGAAATTCGCCAAGATTCCGTGTTTCTAACCAAGTCAATGGACCCCTTCCACCTGTAGACTGTTCTCGCTGAAGTATTTCCGTATCGCTCGTAAGACTTCCGTATCGCTCGTACAATTTCTTATCCTGCTGAAGGCTTCGCCGGGTCTCTATTCGATGCAAGGCAAGGTCTATGTACCGCTCAGGAAATCAAAAATCGATGAGGAGGTAAAACTTTTAAAAAATGCTCTTAGATAAAACTTTGAATAGTTTAAAAATTCTCGGTCGAACCCCCAATTTGTGGGACGGCGTCTAGGGGAAGGTTCGATTTTAATGTTAAAATAAGCACGCAGAGTTAAAATAACCTAATTTATTAATAACACAGCTAAAACATTTACTATTTAAAAGGGGTCTTAAATAATTCGAGATAGCACCATACTAATTCCGAAAACACGTACTCTTTCTCAAACAACGGAGAGACCGATTTCCTCTGACCTGCTTTCGTTCAAGCTTTGGTGCAACTCCCAGTTTTTCCTTTCTGCCCCCTTTATAAATACATGACCTCATCGTATCGCGCAGCTAAAACTCACGTGGTTTCGATTAGTGGTGCCATCTCTTACAATAAAAATCAAAAGAAGTAAAAGAAAACTTGCACTCCTTTCCTACATAGTTATATATATATATATATATATATATATATATATATATATATATATATGTTGTATACGCTCAGGCGACACCAGCACCACTCTCTGTAAACTCTGGATGTAAGGGGGAGAAGGGATAGACTTACTTTTCTCCCAGCAGCGCGTTCCTAGTCAGGTTTAACAACCTGTAGATGTCATTAAATATCCTTAAACCTTAACGTCTCTTTTTTTATTCAACATACCCCTAGACACCACCCTTTTTGTTACATATATATATATATGTGTGTGTGTGTGTGTACTGTTAACTCCCTTTTTCTTCGCAAGGAATATTCAAGTTTTATAGGTGTGCACTTATGAACAATTTTTATCTTTTTTAATAATAGTTTTTTTTTTACTTTGGGGAGAGGAGCATCATTTTTTAATTCTGTCCGAGGCGGCAAAATTGCTAGAGCCGGCCCTGGTCTACGTCCCCCATAATAAACCTTGTATTGGAATCGCAGCTATTTGTCGTTCTTGAATTTTCGTTTCGTACACCTCTCTCCCTCTCTTGCTACATTTTTTGGCCACTCCGAAGCCGGAGAAGGCTAGTATTTAAATAATTTAAAACTAGTAGTTAGATATGTCTTCGATTTAAACTTTAAATCGTAAAAGGGGCAACATACTTGCCCAATTAACAAAACTATCTTCGAAACCGTTAGATAATCTATCGGACTTTGAACTTCGCATAGTGTTGGTCTCTTTACAGGATATAAAGGAAAAGTTTGAAGACAAACAAGCCTATTTCGGAATTGACAATGATGATGAGTTTAAGGATGTTGAACCTATACTAAACCAAATAGATGAAGACATTCAAGATTTCCAGGTTAGTGGGAAATTACTACTTTATAAATGTACTGAAGTTAATAAATTTAAAGATAATAATAGTTCAGAGCATGCTAATAATGTTCGGCTTCCTGAAATTCCGCTACCACAGTTCGATGGACAATTTAGCAATTGGTGTTCATTTAAAAATTAGTTTCATAATTTAATTCAAAATAATCCCAAGCTATTGGACACTCAAAAATTGTTTTATTTAAATGCTTCACTTAAAGGTGCTGCAAAGCAAGTACAGTCACCGAATGATACTTATGATTCTTTGCTAAAAGTTCTAACCCTTTGCTACAAAAATACTAAACTCATAGTGGATAGTCACATCCAAAACATAATAAATTATAAACCAGTATTGAAAGAAAACCCTGCCGAACTTCGTCTTTTAATAGATACCTTGCAAAGAAATATTCGCGCTTTAGAGGCATTACAATTTGAACGTAATAACTTGATATTTTGTTGATACATCTAATTTGTGCAAAATTCAAAGAAACTTATAGGCAGTTTCAATTAACCGTTGACTCGCATGATGTGCCTACTTGGGACACATTTTAAACTTTTTGGAAAAAAGGTATCAAATTTTAGAAAACTTAAATCACGTGTGTTTTGATTCCAAACCCAAATTAAACGCCACAAATGGTAACGGAAGAAACAATTCTCCATCCTACAAGTCAAAAAACTTTTTAATAAAATCTGCCTCTCAATATTATATGATTTGTGAAGAAAATCATTCTTTGTATAAATGTCAAGTGTTCTTAAAAATGGAAGTATCTGAACGTTTTGATTTGTGTAAATTTAAAAACCTGTGCCTGAATTGTTTGAATCCAGCACATAAGTTGATTAATTGTACATCAAAATCGAAATGCTCATTTTGTAATCGCAAACATCATTCCTTATTGCATCGAAATAATATACACCCTACAACGGAAAAAAGAAATCAATCGTCTCTTGTAAATCATTCTGCATTCGTATATTTTTCCTCTCCCCCCAACAACGCATTTCGCAATGGGTGAAAGTATGACTACGAACAGCGGGGGAACGATTCAGAATTTCGTTACCCAGTTGAAAAAAACTCACGTTCTCCTTAGTACCGCATTTGTTTAAATTAGATGGTCGTGGTGAATATAAAAAGCGTAAAGCAATATTAGACTCGGCATCGCACGCGTCATTTATCACAAATAATTGCGCAACTTTTTTGGTATTAAACAGGAGTAAAATTAATATTCCAGTTAGAGGATTAAATGGTGCTACAGTAGCTGTTGGTCAACAAGTTAACACAGTGCTATTAAGCAAAAATAACTGGTTCGTGACGGATATTGAATTCTTAGTAGTTCCTAAAATTACAGATTTAACGCCATCTCAGCAAATAGATATCACTAATATACAATTGCTTAAGGGAATAACATTAGCAGATCTTCAGTTTTTCGAACCTTCAAAAATTGATATTTTGCTCGGTACAAAGATATTCTTTTTTTTAATTTTTTATTTTTATTTTTTTTAACATTTATAAACCTCGTGCACCACCGAACGTATAACACGGGGGTAAACAACACAGACAGAAGAAAGGATTACAACACAAACATCCATGCCTTCTCCGGGATTCGAACCCAGTCCCTGCGGCACCGCAGTCAGCTTCACTGACCACTATACCGGATGGGCGGCAAAAAGATATTCTTTGAAATTTTAAAACAGAATCAAATTAGAATAAGTAAAGAAATATTGCTCCAAAACACATATTTTGGATATTTAGCTACTGGTAGTGTGCAAAGTAGTTCTAATAAAATTATTTGTCATTTATCCGTTGAAGACACTCGCTTAGATGCCACTTTAAGATCGTTCTGAGAAATTGAAGCTTTGCCAGAAAAAACACTTGTCGATGATGAATTGAAATATTGCATGGAACATTTTGATGCTGCGTACACTAGATATAGTAATGGTCGATACATCGTCCAGATGCCCATAATAAAAGACAAAGTTCAACTCGGTTCATCTAAAGATCTAGCCGTTAAAAGACTTAATATCACTTTGATTCGATTAAATAAAAGCCCAGATGTTAAAAAATTGTACAATGATTTTTTAGATGAATATAAAAACCTAGGTCATGTGGAGGAAATTAAGGAAGATATTCTTCCAAATCCTCATTACTACATTCCTCATCAAGCTGTACTAAGACCTTACAAAAGTACACCGAAATTACGAGTAGTCTTTAATGCTTCCGCTAAAACTTCGAATGGTATCTCATTGAATGATACTTTACTGAAAGGTGGAACTGTTCAAAATGATCTGTGGTGTACACTTCTTAGATTTCATAAGCACATAATTTCATTTTCAGCTGATGTGAAAAAGATGTACAGACAGGTGAAGATTCATCCTTCGCAACAAGATTTGTTAAGAATTGTTTGGAAAATTTCTGCTGATTCTCCTATGAAAACTTATCGTTTAACAACAGCGACTTATGGTACTACCTGTGCTCCATTCCTGGCCACTCGAACTCTTCTTCAGTTGTCAGAAGATGAAAAACAAAATTTTCCTTTAGCATCACCTATCGTCAAAAATGATTTTTAGTCGATTATGTTCTTAGCTGTGCACCAGATTTGGAAACAGCCATTGAGATTCAGCAACAATTAATAGGAATGATGAATGCTGGTTGAATGCACCTATACAAGTGGTGTTCTAATAGTCGTCACCTCCTTTCGAAAGTATCAACCGATGATCAAGAATACGTAGTTGGAAATGATGATCATACATCAGTGAAAGCATTAGGATTGTCTTGGAATCCTAAGAGGGACAGTTTTCATTTCACATTTGATTACAAAGATGTTCCCTCAACCTTTACGAAAAGAACAATGTTGTCATTTATTGCTAAGCTGTATGATCCTTTAGGTCTAGTTGGTCCTATCATAGTAAAAGCTAAAGTATTCATGCAGAAATTATGGTTGCTAGGACTTTCTAGGGATACAGTAGTTCCTGACAAGGAAAAAATTGAATTTGAAACTTTCGTTCGTAATTTGCAGAATATCGAGCACTTGAACATTCCTCGTTGCATCATTCAAAGAAATAATACCTTAGTAGAAATCCATGGATTTTCGGATTCATCGGAACAAGCATTTGGAGCTTGTGTCTATATTCGTCGTAAAGATTGTTTTGGCAATCTTAGTATCCATTTGTTATGCAGCAAATCTAGAGTAGCACCTGTAAAATGTGTTACACTACCACGCTTAGAACTTTTAGGAGCTGTGTTATTGTTGAAACTTGTGAACAAGGTCCTAGAGGCAATGCAAATGACTATCTATGCAGATTCCACTATTGTGCTATCATGGATAAGGACCCAACCCCATCGCTTAAAATGTTTCGTTGCGAATAGAGTAATTGAAATAACGGATCTCACACAAGCAGATTTGAATAGCATCACATCAACTCGAAGGACAACCCAGCTGACCCACTTTCAAGAGGTTTGTCTGTAGATGATCTGATCAGGAATAACATTTGGTGGTCTGGTTCAGATTTGTTGACTTTACAAATAATTGGGACTGTTCAAACACTGATCCTGTTTATATGAAAGAACTAAAGCCTATTACGAACACTTTTGTCCAATCAACAGTGATTGACTTTTTTGATGACTTGTATAAACTTTCTAATAACTATATGAAATTAATTAGAATTTTAAGTTTTTCGTTTAGGTTGCCTGCAGAAGAGTTGCAAAAAAAGAATGTAGCAGACATCTTTTTAAGGAGTAGAGAACCAAATCATGCTCGTGATGTTTTAGTGCGACAGGTTCAAACTCAGGAATTCAACGCGGAACTGAAGGCATTAAAATTGGGTAACAATGTACCACCGTAAAGTAAGTTAAAATCTGTAAGCCCTTTTTTAGATGAAAATCAGATTTTGCGATTTGGAGGTATATTAATTAATTCTGAATTAAGCGAAAATGCTAAACATCCTATAATATTACCAAAAGGCTATAAACTTACCCTTTTAATATTAGATTATTTTAATAAAAAATTCTTGCACGTAGAACCAAATACTCTATTTCATCTCGTAAGACAGCAATTTTGACCGATTAACGGCAGAAATCCGTGTAGACAAATCGTGCGTAATTGTGTAATTTGTTTCAAAAACAAGCCAATTTAAACCAGTCAAATCATGGGTAACTTGCCTAAAGAAAGAGTAACGGAAACATTTCCTTTTTACCATACTGGTATAGATTTTTGTGGGAACATTTTTGTTAAATTTAAAAATCAACGTAAAGGTATTTTGAATAAAGTTTATGTAGCTGTATTTGTATATCTCGCAACTCGTGCGATTTACTTAGAAATTGTGACTGAGTTAAATTCAGACGCTCTCATCGCTACTTTAAAACATTTTTTTTTTCTCTCGTCGCGGAAAATGTGCAAGTGTAATTTCTGATAATGCCCCGAATTTTGTAAAAGCATCTAAGGACTTAAGAAAATTGCATAATCTTGTTATGAAACCAAATGAGAAAGTGTCTAGTTTTTTATCCACTGAAGGCGTACATTGGAAATTTATACCTCCCAAATCTCTCAATTTTGGAGGAATTTGGGAAGCTGGAGTCAAGTCTTTTAAATTTCATGCAAAAAAAATTATTGGTAAATTAGCTTTGACTCTAGAAGAGTTTCTTACAATAACGGTTCAAATAGAGGGAATTCTTAATTCTAGACATCTTATTCCCCTTTCAGCTGAAGTTGAAAACTTTGAAGTTCTTACACGTGGTCACTTTCTCATCGGGCGTTCAATTAATGCTATTTTCGAACCAGATGTATGTTATGTAAAAACAAATAAACTTGACAAATATAGAAAAATTAGTAAAATTGTTCAAAATATTTGAGAATCTTGGAAAAAAGATTATCTGAATAATCTGCAAGCCCGTAATAAATGGCAATTTGAGGAATCTAATTTAAAAATTAATACTGTTGTATTGTTAAAGGAAGATAATCTTCCCATAGCTCATTGGATTATAGGAAAAATTGTCCAAACGTACCCAGGTACTGATGGCAAAATTAGAGTTGTGCAATTGAAACTAGCAAATGGTAACTTTGTTAAACGACCTATTTCAAAAATTGCTATTTTACCTATTGAGTAATGTAAATATTGAAAATTAATTTTTATTGCTCTGATTATTGATTGTATTTCAACTCTTTGTATTGCTCTTGATTGTTGATTGTATTTAAGGATGACTATTTCTTTTGATTTCGATTTTATTTTTAATTCTTATTATACTTTATATTGTTGATTATATTTTGTTCTTATTGTGTACGTTGTATGATACCCTCTGTACAAATTTTATGTAAATGTATCATTGGTCTGAAATGTATATTTCAAGGCCCGTCGGGATGTTGGCCAGCTTGGCTTAGCTGGGAGTGCCAATATGCCAAAGGGGTTAATGTAGAAGCCTCCCTAGAGGCAGTCCACTTATTGTTGTGTAGGAGAGAGGGTCGCTTTTTTCGTCAACAGCGGGGTCAACATCCCCCATAATAAACCTTGGATTGGAATCGCATCTATTTGGTCATTCTTGAATTTGCGTTTCGTACACCTCTGTCGCCACACCAAAGGGCCTCGTTGTTCAATTTGTCTTCTCTTCTCAATAGTACTTTTTAAATAATTTTTAAATCGGCTTAAAACTGAAAAAGATATCTCACGTGATGCATTCTATATCGATATTGTTAAAAATATTTTTAAAGGTATCTCTACATTAGGATTTCTCTTGCAACTAGATAAATTTCGAGTAAGAGTCTTCATTGTGTGTGTATCTTTGTTTTCTTATAAAAATACAGTAAAAACTGATCCACAATCAGTACAGTCAAAATTAAGATTCAATATCGTCTTTGTAAATTTCCTTTAGTTTTTGTGAAAGTTTCTTTTTAATTTCAGTTAATAATCTCTCGTCAAAAAATACAGTAAAATGTTCTATAGCAGTTTAATACATATCAGTTCTTAGGGCAGTGGCGTAACGGAAAATAATTGGGCCCTCCGCAAGATCAGGTCTTGGGCCCCAAGCCGGGTCTTAGAAATATATACTTGCTAGAAAAGTCTGCTCTACCTAGTACTGCTTACATAAACGACAAAATTTTTTTTTAAAAACCGGAATTTTAAATTTTTTTAAAGTTATAATTTATTTAGTTCATTCTAAGTATTGAGAAAAACAAAAGTGAACTCGGTTTGCTTTCATAGCTTTGAAAATAAGGACAAATTTGTAGCGATACCAACAAAAATCAAGTAGAAAAAGTCTGCGTTCACTGTTTTAATAGTAACTATAAAAATTATTTAAAAAGGATAATGAGCTGTTTAAAAGCTGGTTGGATAACCCTGTGTGTTGAAAACTTCCTAAAGTCGTTTCGGCTTTGAATTATTAAGTCTAGGGGTATCTTCAGAGCTTATATTCTCTCATTCGTCCTTAAGAATACTCTTTTCCAGCAAGTGTAAATATATATATTCAAAGGATTGCCAAACCATAACATAATGTACCTTTATACCATCACGTAAAAATATTTATCATTAAACTTTTTCTGAATGCAAAATCAACCAGAGTCTGAGTAAACGAAGTAAATAATGTATAACAATAGAGAGTATTTATAATATTTATTAAAACTGGAAATCTCTAACGATAGATAACCTGGGAACTTGAATAAAAACGAACACCCAGAAAGACACGAAAACTGCAAAATAATTTTAGATTTAAAATTCTTACGAAAGAAAAAAGATATCGCTTACCTGATTCTTTATTTCTGAATCCTGGGATGAACTTGACCTAAGTTCAATAACATTCTAGTGCAAAAACTGCAACTTTTAATAAGGAGAGTTCTTTGCATGAAGCAAAAATGAAATAAAAAACTGATACATTCCATTATGCTTTCTTCTCATTGTGCTTCATTTGATTGAATACTCATAAATCTATCATCAAATGCTCTCATTTAAAATGCTCTCTATGCTTTTCCAAGTATCGTAATACTATTTTACTTGAAAAAAGCATAACAGATGTACGTTATTTACGACTTTGCAAAATTAAATTAAAACACAAGGGGGGGGGGGACTAAAGATGCCAATAATTTTCTCTGCTGCTTCTTAAAAAGTAAATCATGTCTTCACCCCCCTCCCTACTGCTAATGTAATGTATACAGTAATAATAGCAGTGTTGAAATTTTTGTAACTTCCTAGCATTTTATCCTATTCTCCGTCTGACTCTTTTATTTGTTAGTAATTAAGGTTTAAAAAGAAAACCCACAAAAGAAAAAGTATTTCTCGTTGCCTGGATTACAGCAAATGAAAAAAAAACACTTTTTTGATCTGGCTATAGGATTAAAGATATGTAATGAGTGTATGAAAGTTTGGATGATGAATGAATAACGTTTGATCGCTGATTGGAAAATTGCTTAAAAATTCGATTTTGAAAGATGTGAAGCGAACTTTGAGAAAATCTACGTTCATGGCGTCAGTCAGGCTTTGGGCCTCCTAGAAGCCTTGCCCCCCCCCGCAGTGCGGGGGTGCACGTTACGCCACTGTCTTCGGGATAGTTCTACTCTTGCTCTATCGCTTATGACAAAAAGAATTCACTATAAAATTTTTCCTTCTTTCAAAATTCATAAGCGACTTTTTTACTTTCACCGAAAAAATTTTTCTTTTGCTGCCTGTGAGCTTGCCCAGTTTCCTCTTCAAACGAGAGTACTCATAAATCAGTTGTTTCGAGTTTTATTTTTAAAAATTACTTTCTGAAATTTCGGATATAGTTTTCTAGAGATTTTAGTAGACTAGATCTTTTTAATAATTCACAATTACCTTAATGCAATTGTGACGGGTGCTTACGCGTTTCACTAACCTTCTCATAAATTCTATATTTTATTTATTTCAACCAATCTCCACCGGGAGCAAAAGGCGTGATTTATGCAAATGAGATATTTTATATAAGTTCGGGTTTAGCGAGTTCGAGAATGAAATGAAAGGGGGAAATGAAATGAAGAGAGAGAGGAGAGTGAAATGAAATGAGAAGTGTTATTTTAAATGTAAACGTTGTGAGAGTCTACCGTATGTTGTGGATATAATTAGTTCATGAAAGAACTGTGAGATAATTGAGAAAGAAGTCGCCCATTAAAAGAATACAATCCAGATATTAAAGAAGCAGCTAGACGAACCTGCCATATCATAAGAAATCAGGTTAGTTTTATTTGTCCCAATTAAGTATAAGTGTGTAGCTTTAAATGTACGCGTCGACCCGTCGTTTCAGATAAGATTCCGTCGTTCGTGATTATTGAATCCTTCTCATTCTCCACTGTGTTTTATTGTTCTTAAAATTGAATAGTATTTGTGTAATCTCTTAATTAAGAAAAGTCAATAAATAAGATTGATTTGTTAAGATAAGTAGTAATTTATTATGAATTCAACACATCCAAATTCAGGTAATAACCGAAGGGGAGTTGATAATATTAGAGGTAGCGATAGGCTACGACACTGGCGCCCAACCGAAATACCGGAATTAAGAGCAAGTGCAGGATTTAGAGTTTTGCCGGAATTATTTTTTTCGGGTAAAGAAAATGTGTCTGAGTTTATTACAAATATTGATGATAACATAGCCTACTATGAAATACCGGTGAATCTGGCGTGTGCGTATTTAAAAGGTCCTTTAATTGGGAGAGCGTTAGACTGGTTTGAGGTAATTGGTTTTGAGTGTGTAAATGAAGAAGCGACTGCATTCGCAACGCTTAAAAAAAAGTTGTCGGATAGTTTTCCAGTAGTACGGAATAAATCAGAGTTAGAGGCTCAGTTTTTTTCATCGAAGCAACGGAGAGGTCAGGCCCCGTCAGACTTTATTTACCAGCTATTAAAAGTCCATAAGACTTTAAATTTGAATTATGATGAGATAAAATTGGTCGATCACATAGTAATGCGACTAGAACCCCAAATTATGGATTATTTAGAAGTTCGAAACCCCACAACGAAAGTTCAGTTGTTAGAGTTGGTAGACCGGTATGAGGAACGTCATAGCTGCAGGGAAAACCAGGGTTCGAGTAATAATTTTGCTAGACGAGGTTGGGATATGAGTAGGAATCCTGCGGAAAGAAGGAATAATGGAAATTGGAGAGATACAGGAATCGGAAATTGCGAGAAGTAGTGATCATAATGCAGTAGCATCAGACAGGTCGGATGATAGGCAGCCGAGATTAATGCAATCAGAAAGTGATGGGAATTGTCGTAGAGGATCAGAATCAGGAAATTTGGAAGGTAGTAGAGATATAGTTACGAATGGACGCGATGGAGAGGAGGCGAGAAGGAAAAAACGTGTGCGAACGGAGTCTACTGTTTCTTCGGGGGGTGATGGGTATAATTTTAGGAAGAGAAAGCCACGTTGGACGGAGAGAGAGAAAAGAGGAAGGCCCGAATCTTGGGTTGAGAACATACAGAGGAAGAAGAGACCGGAGGCCCAGGTATCCCGGGACAAGAGAAAGTTGGCCTCGTCAATGCCGTCTCGTCTCTCCAGAAAGCGGTATAGAAAGGTGGAAGAGAGGAATTCTGAAGAAACAATTCCAGTACCATCCCGCAGTGAACAGAGGAAATCGGAAGGAACAATTCCAGGACCATCCCACAGATTCAAATACAACAGACCCCATCCAATTCAGCAGGAACGGAACTGCCCTTACAACCTTCGGATCCGACGTCGAGTGGACAGCAGCCAGAATCAAAATCTCACAAGTGGAAGGAACGCCTCAGCAGGAGCATATCAGCTTCAGCGGACTCAATGGAAGAGGAGACCCAGAAGGTGGGAGCGCAGAGAGGACAGCCCTAGGACAAGATCATCCAGTACAGAGGCCGTGGTTGGAGACAAAGCCTATGCAGATTGGATCTAAAGACTAGCCAGGTTGTATAATTCTAATTTGTTTATTTTTCCTCTGACAGACAGTTCAGAGTATTTTCTATGTGGGCTAGTCTATTTTTTTTGTAAAATTAGCGTACAAAAGTCACTGCGTTGTGTGCATTTTCATATCGATTGAAAAAGCTTTTGTATTTAATTTTTTTCCAAACTGTGGAAAAACATTTGTTGAATTGCAATTGTTTTGCTACACTTTAAAGACGAGGCTTTATATGTGAGATTACTTGTATTGTTTGTTGTAATATATTCTATGTAAAAAATGTATATATTTTTGTGTATAATTTTTAAGATGTATAGGTAGTGTCTGGTTTCGGGCCGCGGCGTAATTAGGAATACTAACAAAAACATTAACAGCGCAGCGCGATTGATTGGGAATTTTTTAAAAATGAAACCAGATAAAGGTTATTTTGTTATGAGACTATATATATATATATAATATAATGTACGCCATATTTATGTCAATAAGGAAGTTGTATAAAAGTTCTGTGCATTTAATGTCATGTTTTAGAAAAAATTGACAAGGTTTCCTTTCAGGGCAGCAGTCCCTGGACATAGTGATGAGATGAAAGATTGATGTCGTACGAAGATATTATTGTAAAATTTTTTTATATTTATTAGCACTTAAGTAAAGTGCATGATCAGGGTTTTTTCCTTAAAAGGTTTTCCCCTGATCTTCGCCCGAATGGGATGCACTGTAGAGAACGTATGTACAAGATCAATAAATTAGAGTGGAGTACCCCTTTGAGTAGTTATTTCTGTGTGCTAGTTTAATTAAAGTTTCTAACTTAGTGAGTTAAAATTTTCTGCAAGTTCAGTGTTTTCAGGCATTCTAGAGTTAGAGTTAAAATTTTGTGCAGGCTCAGTGTTTTTCAGGCGTTAGGTGAATTACGCGAGTTCTTTCAGGTCGTTTAGACCTTCAATAAGTCACGCTTTTTTCTCGGAGGGGGTTGTGACGGGTGCTTACGCGTTTCACTAACCTTCTCATAAATTCTATATTTTATTTATTTCAACCAATCTCCACTGGGAGCCAAAAGCGTGATTTATGCAAATGAGATATTTTATATAAGTTCGGGTTTAGCGAGTTCGAGAATGAAATGAAAGGGGGAAATGAAATGAAGAGAGAGGAGAGTGAAATGAAATGAGAAGTGTTATTTTAAATGTAAACGTTGTGAGAGTCTACCGTATGTTGTGGATATAATTAGTTCATGAAAGAACTGTGAGATAATTGAGAAAGAAGTCGCCCATGAAAAGAATACAATCCAGATATTAAAGAAGCAGCTAGACGAACCTGCCATATCATAAGAAATCAGGTTAGTTTTATTTGTCCCAATTAAGTATAAGTGTGTAGCTTTAATTGTACGCGTCGACCCGTCGTTTCAGATAAGATTCCGTCGTTCGTGATTATTGAATCCTTCTCATTCTCCACTGTGTTTTATTGTTCTTAAAATTGAATAGTATTTGTGTAATCTCTTAATTAAGAAAAGTCAATAAATAAGATTGATTTGTTAAGATAAGTAGTAATTTATTATGAATTCAACACATCCAAATTCAGGTAATAACCGAAGGGGAGTTGATAATCTTAGAGGTAACGATAGGCTACGACACAATAATTTGCTTGAATGCTTTGAATGATTTTGGGCGACAAGCCGTATTTGGCATGAGTCAGGCTAAGGCAGGCCCCAAGAATTTCGCCATCTCCTCGATGTGAGGGTTTCGGAGGGTGTACGTTACGCCATTGCATGATAATGGCTGCATATTGATTAGAAGAAGAATAAGTCAGGGTTCGCAAACAACCTTTCTGTGGCCTAAGCAAACTATACCTGCTCCTAGAGTTATGGTCTGGGCGGAGCAATATTCTTTGATTGCTGGGACAGTCTAGTCTCAAGGTTAATTCACATACTTTGACTGCAAACTTGTACGTCAGTCTGGGGATTGTTGCTCTGCCATTTATAAACATCATTCAAGAGGTGTTTTCCAACAGGAAAAGACCTCTTCCATGTTGTTACCTAACAAGCTCTATTAGAGTTTCAGGGTATTACTTTGGCCTGCTTGATCCCCAGATTTTTCTCCAATCAAGCCCCACCGGGACAGCATTGGACGGCAACGACAGCGTTATTCCCAACCAAAATTAACAGCCATGCAGTTCCATTCCGCAAACTGATATCCAATACTTGCATGCCACAATGATCGCATGTTTGCATGATTGCATTTAAAATTCTGCCAGTTACAACAGTTTTTAATGTATCATCATTTCACATTTGAGATGACTCGTCTCACCCTTATATTAACCTGTGACCTTGAAAGTTTAATCGATTAAATATGTTACCTAAACAAATGTATCGACGAAGTTTCATTAGTCATCAATAACTTTTTCTTGATATTGAGATTCCCCCGCCCCCCTCAATGTAAGATGTATCCGAGATTAACTAAGCACGGGTGTGAATTAAAAACGAGCTTGTTTGACTTGAATACTAATCATTTGTTCGATATAAAATTTATTTAAAAAACGCATGCGAAAAATTTGTACAGATTGCAACAATACAGATATACGGAATAAAGATGGCTAGGGCTAGCGCGACTCAAATAAGTAAAAATCATAACTATAAAAAAATTAATAAAAAAATAAAGAGCAGCAGCAAAAAAAAAAAAAAAAAAAAAAAAAAAAACCATCCACAGCTTTATGTAGTATATTATAAGGTACTTGGAAAAAAAATTGAAAAAAAAAAAAAAATATATTTAAAAAAGCCGTAGAAATTTAAAAAATGTCTAAGAAAACTTGAAATAATTTAAATTTTACAAATATTTTGCAAGAAATTTAAAATATTTTGCATAGAATTATTATTAAATATTAACCTTAAAAAAATAAAATTAAAACCAATTATCAAATATTAAAAATAAAAAAAATAGTGAGGATGGTACTATATTGCCTTAAAAACGTTAAAAGAAATGATTGGCCTACCCTTGTAATGCCTTTTATCACGCAGATACTCTGAAAGATAGTTCGAGGAAAGATTTTTCAACATTCCTGTCGTTTTTTTAAACTGCCATCCTTTCTTTTTTTTTGTTTCGAAACTAAAAAACAAATTAATCCGGAAAGGGATAGACCATTTATTTCACCAGATCATATGGTTTTTATATATTTTTAAAGCAAAAGGGCGATATTTTGCCTTCATAATAATTTTTTTTTGTAAAATGAGTTAGTTTTGTTATGTTTACAGAGACAAAATGTTCCAAACGCTCAGTATCTCATGCTCATCGTCATTAACAATCAAACCTGCTTCCTGAAAAAGTGCATTCGTTGTTCTATTGTACCCTGTTGTTTAAACAACGGTGTTATCAAAACTTCCTTACGATTTTTCGAAAATTACTCGAGACTCGATTTAAATATTTAATGACCTTAGTATCTGAAAACAGAATAGAATCAGAAATTTATCTTCGATGTCAAACATTATTATCCGTGTTTTGACCAAAGATTGAAAAGTTTGCAATGTGTTTGCAATGTTAACTGCAATAGCAATGCATGTTCAAGCAATACACGTCGTCCTTCACGAACAAAATTTAATTGCTAAAAATCTGAATAGTAGAAATCAAAGTATTTGATTCTTTTTCCATTAATTTTTTTTTTTACTTCCGTAATTTTACTCTGTAATGGTTTAAAAGAACAGAAGAAAGAAGATTTGAATCTAGTAGTTCTTTGGTACTAAAATGTGTACGAAAAGAGGAGAAAAAAAGGAGCCACTATATACATTTTTGTAACTAATGCATTCGAATTTTTCAATTTTTGAGCCGAAATTCTTAAATGTATCTTGAATGAAACAAATTGACAGAAAAGGAATGTGAGTCGCGAAATGTGATATTTCGGAAAAAATAATGAACATAAAACACAATGTACATAAAATAAATTTTGATAAAAATAGCAACATAGAATGAAAAGGTTGCCTTTGTTGCTCCATCCCCCACAAAATTTGTTAATGAAAAAGTAAAAATATTACACACACACACACAATATTATTGATTAATTTTTTTAAATAACTTCAACTTTTCTTTTTCTCCCTCTGTGTGAAGAGCCAATCACAAAATTTTTGTACTATCTGCGACTTTTGCTGAAGAATTATTGTTTTATTGTTGTTTCCATGTGCGTTTGTGTTTATTGTTCAACTTTCAAAATGATTGCGTCTATAACAAAATGAGAGCCTGATTACTATTAAAGCCATCATGAAATGGCCTTTGACGAATTTAGATTTGGTCCTGAAGAGGATCTTCAGGTATTTAGTAAAAATATATCTTGGACAATATCTTGAGGAATATTCACAAGACAAATTGAGCTATGGATTTTCTTATGGATCAGGTTCTGCTGAGAACATTGTATTCAATATTGAGGTAAGATCTTTAATAAAAGAACGTTATTATTTAAATTTTTCTTATATCTTGAACTACATTGAAATGGGATAATTATCTCTGTCTCATTTCGACCAATTCTCACACATAAAAAAACTTCATGTTATTAAATTGCGTTATTAGTGGTTATTCGTTGCGTAATATTTGGTATTCGTTGTAAAAATAGCACCAATTTCAGTGTATTCTAGGACTAAAGTGTAGAATAATCTGAATTTATTATTCTGGAAAAAGATTTTCTTTTTAAAGCGAATTAGATCGTATAAGTATTTGCAGTGACATTCATTATTGGACATGAAATAATTTTTGCATAAACCAAAGTTCTATGATTTTTTTTTTTTAAAACTAAACTTGTATGATTAGTAAATTTTTATCGTCGATATATGTACAGAAAACTATTTAAAATATATTACTTTTATTTGGCCAGATAAACATTTTTCTGGTGTACTCCCAAAATATCGTTTTGCTTTTTAATCTTTGATGAAATAAATACTTTTTGTTTGAATAGACTAATTTATGTAATTGTGTTTATTTTTATAATTAAAAAAAAATACAACAATTTGCTTCTGTGAGAAATATCATCAGTTTCTTTGATAAGTATTTTACATGGATGCATTGAAATTAGGATTATTAGTATTTGCTAATGTTTTGTATTGAAGACAAAGATTTCTAAAAAAATTTAGAATTTTATGTTCAGTGTATTTAAATGAAATCATAAATTCACTATGGCTACTGAAATTTGCTTTTTATTATGTTATGTTACATTTTATGTTATTTATTGTATTCTACAATGGCTGTAATGAATATCTAAATAATTAATGAAAGAACCTTAAATATTTAAATCATTACTTAGGTTTATTATGAATCATAAAAACTTATTTTGTAAATGATTATGTTTTTTGATAAAATATAACTAAAAAAAATTGTCTTTGCAAAGAAATACAAAAGAGACAACAGAAACTCTTTGGGGTCATTCTCTGTTTCATACTACAAAATTCACATTTTTTTTTCAATTTACAAAATTATTTTTTCTATGTATTTTAAAATATAGTGCATTAAGAAAAATATTAATGTTGAAAAATCATTGCGGCTCTGTGTTATAGTTATTTAAACTGCTATATTGTCTTAAATCTTAATATAGAGAGGTAGGAAAAAAAACTTTTCTCATGTTATTTTTCTCTTGATCATTTATATCTTGTATTAAATTTTCGTAAATTTTTCTTCCTTTTTACTATTTTGTATTGAAAATTTTTTTTACTGATATATTAGTTTTATTTTATTTATAACTAATGAGGACATTTATATTTTATTTTTTCACTATTTATTGTAAAACATTTCCTCTCTCCTAATTCTAAAATTTATTCTTTGTGAAAATATTTAATTAAACAGTTGACAGTTAAAGTGTAGAATAGGGGGGCGCCTTGGTGATGTTAATTTTTCGTGACCAGAATTGATAGCCAAGCAACATAATTTAGCGAAAGGTTTTTCAAGTATTTACAAATGGTAATTTTGCAATAAAAATAATGAAATATTAATGTGTAATAAAAAATATTTTTAAAACTATCAATAACGCTTAAAAATAAAAATTGTATTTTTTTTAATTAAGTAAAAGGAAATTATAAATTAGAATATTATAAAAAATGGCTTGCCTGTTCTCAGGAAAGTTCTAAACAAGGGTAAATTTCTTTCACACGCATTTCCTTACATACCTTTCTGTAAAAACTCATCCAATGCTGGACTGTTTTCTTCCAAACCTTAGGTTTAAAAGAAAGGGAGTCACAGTTTGACTTTGGCACCCACATATTCGTCAACATCAGAATCTGGCATATACTCAGCTTACTTTCTTCGAACCAGCTATTCTTCCTTGCAGATCTTTTTATACGATGCACACACTCTTCTCTTTCGGCATTCCCAAATATATCCATCTCTTGAATCCTGTAATCAAACACATAGCTTTCTTGCAAACTGAACATTCAGCATTTGCAGCAATCAACCCTTTTTTCATGCTCCAATGTATCACAAACAATTTTCCCTTTCGTTCTAAATCATGAAAAAAAAAAAATGCAAATCATATCTTTTAGACATACTTTTCAGGATAAGTCGAAGGAAAAAATGAAAAACATGAAAATCGAATAATAAAAAATGGCAGAAAAGTTCAAAATATCCTCTACAGATGAAATCCAAGTGTGAAATGAAAATAAAAATGGAATTGTTAATTTGAAAATCATCTGCTTGTGTTGAAAACATCTGCAATTTTTTAAATTAACCAATAGCAATTTATTAAAAAGAACATGTGACCTTATCTGCATAAGACCACAAATCAAAAATCAAGGATTACCAAATTATGCAGTCTGTCAAAATGAATTTATCTCACCATGATATCTAGATAAAAATCCCCAAATCCAAAGAGCTCCTCCTCCTATTCTACACGTGAGCCCAGTGGACTATAAAAAAAATGGGTACTCGCATATTATCGCAACCTATTGACAACATTATATGAAAGGAAGGACCTGGTTGCTAGTTCAGTGTGTACGACACAGAGGAAATCAAGGTTGGCAAGTTATTAACAGAGTGGCTGATTGTGACGATAATATGTGAGTACCAAAAATGTATTTTTCTATTTAAATTATAAGTTTTTTTGGGTCTCATGCATGTGACGAAATTACACAAATATTTTTTCTGATAACTAAAGAGAAACAAAACATCCATAGTCTAATGCAGCAATACTCAACTTGCAACCTTCCAAGCCTTTTTAAGTGGCCGGATCATGGCCCATTGCTCTGAGAAATTCACTTATTTAATAATATTGTATTAAAAATTTGGGGGGAAATTCTTTGTCAAGAAATCAAATATATAAATTTTGCTTTTTGCTGTTGGTGTCGTACAACTAATATTCTTTTTCTTTTTAGAACGGTTATGGTAAGTGATAACAGGCAACAATGGAATAGCTACAATTTTATGAGTGGAACTAATTTTTAACTTTCTTTCATACCTTAAAAGCAAAAAATATTCAAAGAAAATATTTCGTTTCAAGACGATTGGGAAGTTGACTATTTTGTAGTGAAAAACAAACATGGATCAGTAATTGTTTGATTTGTCACAAAAGTGCTGTATTTAAAAAATACCAATAAACAGGATTTATTCAATAACACTTTTCCTTGAAGATCTCTTTCAAGAGGTGTTAAATGGGCTTTCTTGAATAATCTTTGCAACAACAACAAGTAGGCTGCAGTAGCCTAGTGGTCAAGATTATGACTCATGGCTGACGTGTCATGAGTTCAAGCCCAGTACAGACTGAAGACGCCCTAGTAGGGAAGTGATGCACGTTAAATCTGTCGAGAGCTAAAACGTCTCCCGTTGGTGTGGTGAGATCCATGTGCTAAAACAGCAAATAATGAGTGATATATCCTGTTAAAAGCTTATCGAGACAGAACATCCAATGAGACATAGATTAAAGACAGTATCTTTTGGCAGCAGGACAAAGAGTTTCAAGCCAAACAATCTGATATAGGCTTCATTCAGATAGCCTGTGTGCGTGTAGGCCAGTGATGTGTATTGTGTTGAAAGCAAGACACTATGCAGCCTGAAAAAGGTGAACTGCTGAACATCAAGATTGGATGTAAAGTGATATTACTGTTTACAGAGGAGTCCCGATTCAGTTTTGAGTGGGAAACCAGACGTGTTTTGGTATGGCAAGAAAAGGGCACTCAAAATAGCCTATATTCATTCAGAAAAGATCACATTATAGATTAGGTAGTTTTATGGTATGGGCTGGAATCAACATGGGTACCGACTTGCTTATCATTCAGATTGGTAATTCGACGGTGGCATCCTGAGACATCATGTCTTATCTTACACTGCAACCTTCAGCAATTTTTTTTTTTAATGCAAAATAAGCCCAGACCTCATACAGCTTGTCTTGTGGGGAACTTTCTTGAAGCTGAAACAATTCATATATGGAGTGAGCAGCATGCTGTCCTGATTTAATCCAATCCAGCATATTTGGGACACAGATGATGTGTTTCTGCTTGACCAAGGCTTCCGGTTTTTGTCTAAGACTTGGCGATCACACTTCATCTAGAATGGAACTGTATTAACTAAAGTCTCTTTGATAAACATCACATCCATGCAAAATAGGTGTGCAGTAGTCTTAGCAGTTTGGAGGCATCAAACATTACATTAAATAAGCTATATCATTTCCAAACAATCAGTTTTTTGCAAAAAAATGGTTCTCCTGAAGCATCATTTCATGTTCTTTATACCATTCCAAAGAAGTTCCCATTCAGGTGTTTTGTTACTTCTTTTTTCTGTATTCCATTTTGTTACACCTGTATTCTCCATTTTATGCCCATGCATGACATCGTGCAATGGTTTCTTGGATTTTTTGCATGCTCCCCTAATTTTTTTTAGTAGTGTATAAGTATTCAGTTGATCATATTTCTCAGTATTTACCAATTGTATTGTCAACCAATTTCATCAAATCAAAAGGCATCACCAAATGCCACAGTATGCGCCAGTAGTGGAAAACTATTCTCCATGTAAGCATGTTCAAACACAATACTAAGAATTCTTACATTTGTCATCGTCTTTAGATTTGGGGAAATTACTCGACAGAAAATTAAGTAAACACCCATTTTTTTAATTTTTCAGCGTGCAATTTTCCATTAGCAGTTGCAGAATTATCAGCAAAAAAGTCAAGGCAGCAATTTTAGGTTAACATTTTTATTGAATGAATACGAATGTAACAAAGCAACAGTTTACCGCATAGCATTATTTTTAATGGTGAGGAATTGAATAAATCATTGCCATTAGCTGTACTTAATGTTAAAAACCATGCTTGACTATGAATTATGTTCCAATTATTCTGTGTAATATATAGTTAAAATTCTCACTTCCACATCTAAGCACTCAAATTACAATTTTTTTAACTATTTATCTAAGAGTTTGAATATCCCTCATGTTGCCTTAGAGTTTGAAGTTAGTTAAAAATCAAATCATTTCGAATTTAAATAGGTAGAAAACACTAAAATATATGTGCATAGAAAGAAAGGGAGATAACCTGAGTATATATTTTAATAAATTTGTTCTGTTTTCCTAATTTTTCTTTCTCCTTTTTTAAGCAGCAGAAACTTGCAACTTCATATCATATTTCTTAAATGTTAATTGTAATTACTAAGTTTTCAAAATGAACTTGTAGTGGTGTCCATATTAGCCAGTAACAGCCTCCTGGCTGAAGTGATCATTTTAATCCAGTGGTAAGTAAGAAGGTTACGGAGTGAAAGGTACTGAGATCGAATCTCCTTCATTGGTGACTTTGATGCTGAGCAAAAATCAGAACCTTTGCGTAGCTGTCGTGGTGCCATCTACTCGCTGCAAGTGTTTGTTTTTGGTACTTATGTGTTAGTGTTATCTCAGCCAAATTTGCGCTGCTCAAATTATGCCATATTCCACCAAAATTTGACTAATGGATGGTTTTTCAAATAAAACATGTATAAGAATCTTTTTTTTTTACATCAAGGTATGATTCCTGTGGCACAAATTTTGCTGCAGTTTTTTTGTAAGTATGTAATTTACATAGAAAAATATGTATGAGTAAACCAGGGGTGGGCAGACTTTACCAGGGTACGGGCTACTTCTAATTTTTTCAAGGTGCTGCGGTCCACCTAGTGACGTAGATGTAGTGAGCTAAAAGAAAGTTGCAATACAGTTGGACCTCCATTTTACGAACCTCTATTTTATGAATTTCTCTACTTCACAAACTTTTTCGTGGAACCAAGAACATTTTACAGTTTTCTTCGTAAAATAGCCTCCAAATAGCGAAGTACATTTTCTATTCAGCGAAATTTTCTCTAATTCGATCCCCCCCCCATATTTTTTAAAACACCAATTTACTCTAATCTGTACCACACTTTTCCCCCAATGTTAATGCTACTGAAAATCGTGCGTGGCTTAGAATTGAAAGGAAAAAAATGTGTTGGATGGGTATTTAGAGCAATTATATATATACAGCTTCATGCATGTATTTAAAAATACTAATAAAATAACTAATTATTCACTTCTTTCTGTTTTCTTTTTAAATTTAATTTAATTTCATAAAATTGGATATCAATAAATCATATCTTAGACTATTTTTCAATTTTCACAAAATTTTGTAGAGAATTGGGGGTGCGACTTAGAATCGATGGCGGCTTAGATTCAAATAAATACGGTATTTCCTGACCTTTTCGTATGATGGAACGATTATTAGGTCTTAGTGAAGGCAGTCACTCCAAAATGTCTTAGCGGTCCACCGGTCGATCGCGATCGACTTAATGCCCACCCCGTGTGTAAAATATGTGTTATATTCAAAATATTTCTAAAAAATATGTGTTATATTCAAAATTAGCTAGATTTATAAATTATTTAGAACTTGAAGTTATATGGTTTTTCTTACAATTATTCAAAAAATTTCTGCTATATTTGTGCTTAAGACTATGATACACAAAATCATCAACACATTGACTTCTATGGCACTTTAAAATTGCAGTGTAAAAAGTAATTATTTATAAAATTCATGCCAAGTAATTATTCAAAAGTAATTATTTACAATATGCCATGAATTTCATCATAGCTGCACAAATATGGCATGTAAACTTCAAGATAGCTCATAGTTAGCATCTTAGACAGTAATACAAGTTATGAGCTATCTTACAGTTGACAGTCAGTGTTTTAAAATTTTTTACTGAACTAGAAATTTTGTATTTGAAATTAAAAAAAAAATATCAAAAGTATTTAGAAAATAGAATTGATTTTTAAAATTTCTTTTGCATATTGTGTGAAATTTATATTTTAATAATGTATATAATTATTTCAGGCATTGAATGCCAAAAGTGAAGAGTACAAGCTTCCAGTGGAATTTCTAAGTTGTACAATTGATTTTATGTCAATTTGTGTACCATGGCTGAACTTTGCTACAAAAAATTCAGTTGTGGAAGTAAAAGGACTAAAAATAATTGTACAACCAAAAGAAAGACCTGATGCAGGTAATATCATAGAATTAAAAAAAAAAGGTTTTCTTTTTTATATTCAAATTCATTCAATATTAGCATATTTAACACTTATGCAATGTATTAGTATATGCAGTGTATTGGTATATTTTTGAGTTCACATATTATAATTACCAAGCCACACTTATCTATGTTTGTTTATAAAATACTTCTGACTATCTGTGCCTTCTCTGGTAAGATAGGCTGATTAAAATACTACTAATAATAAACATAATGTTTTACCCAACAGCAGGGAATGAAAAATTTGCATTCTAGAAGTTGTGCTACTTATAAACAATGACAATTAAATTATGGTTGCGGACGCCATTTTCTTCACTCAAATGATCCAAAGGATCCCCAGATGAGTGATATGTTCATAAAATATAATAATATCTTTTTAAATACAAATACTCAGCTTGATTTTATATCACAGCTCTCTTTATTAGCGGAAAAGGAAGATCAAAAACTCAAACTATGTACACAATGTTGCCATGCAGCACAAGCTAAATTAAAACAAAAACAATAATTTCTTGGATATAGTTGGACGGTTTGAAATAAATTTACAGTACGTTACATACTTCCACCTTGCAAAGTGAAACTGAACTTTGCAATCTAAAATAAATTAAACTTTAACCATGCAATACATTGTATAGATATATATGACACTTAATTCCTCCTGAAATTTGAAAAGAAGTTCACAAGTCCAACTTGCGAGGAATTTTTATGGTCCTTCCCAATCTGGTTTTGGTAGGGGGTTTCTCCTCAGAATTATCAGTACTTCCAACAGGTGAATCGGGAACATAATCAGTTGTTGAATCCGAAACATGGTCAGTAGATGATTTAAGAGTTTTCTAGACAGGTAGGCTTTTTTTCCCTGATGCCTTTTAAAACACCAATTTCAGCTTTAGCTGATACTTCCAATGGATATAGCCTTCGGAAAGGACGAATCCTCTCACCATGGGAGGTTCTAATTCTAGCTACTCTGGGAACTCCATCCTTGCCAGGATAAACCTCCAAGACAACACCAAGAGGCCAGTCAATTCGTGCACATTGTCATGCCCAATCAGCACAACATCACCCACTTCTAAAGCATCATTTTTCCTTGTCCCTCTGTGGACCAGAAGAGCATGATATTCATTTCTAAACCTTTGTCTTAGATCTTCACGCAACTTTTGCAAGTATTTGGTGTGTTTTACCAATGAAGATCGATTTACTTGATCTAAATCAGGAGTTTCACAGTTGCTATTTCCGTGAATGAACATTGCTGCGGACAAAGGTAACAATTCATTTGGATCTTCATGTATGTATGTCAAATGCCTAGCATTGATTATTGACTCACAATCACATAGGATGGTCAGGAGTTCTTCATAATTTACAATAGATTTCCCTAACACTCGACGTAGAAGCTCTTTGAGCATTCTCACAATACGCTCCCACCATCCACCCCACCATGCTGCTGTGGGTGGAATAAATTTCCAAGTGATTTTCTGGGCAGTTGAGTACACCACAATTTTATCCAAATCTAATGTTCTCAGTGCATTATTTGTTCCTACAAGGTTAGTACCATTGTCACTGTAAAGTACTGAAATCCTGCCTCTTCTTGCAACGAATCTTCTCAAGGCATGAATGAAGGTATCAGTAGTGAGTGATTGAACTAGTTCAAAATGCACTGCCCGGTAGACAGCACAGGTAAACAAAACAATCCAGGCCTTCGCTTTTGACTTAAGATAAAGAGGACCTGCATAGTCTACACCTGTTACTTCAAATATCTTTGTCTGGGTAACTCTATCTCTAGGTAGCGGAGCAAAGGGCACTTCAACATGCTTAGCTTTATAACGTTTGCAAATCACACACTCAGAAAGAACTTGCTTTACTAATCTTTTGGCTCTTCCAAAATTTCTCTCTAAGTTGTGCAAGTAATATACGAAGAACCTGCATGCATTGCTTTTACATGCTCTTCTCGAATTAATTTCACTACAACATCATTGGCAGGTAAGAGAATTGGGAATTTGAAATCTTCCTTCTCATAACTGTCAGCCAACTTGGTTCTTATTCTCAGAAGCCCATCTCCATCTTTAAAGGCTTGCATTTTAGCAAGAAGTCTCTCATCTTGAAAGGCATTTGACTGCAGGGACTTGAAAACCAAAACCTCTGCTCGTTTGAATTCTTCATAGCCTAAGCTTCCCTTTAACTTCATTGCATTTGAAACGTTATGAATGAAACATAGAATCCACACTACTACTCTGTTGTTTCTATTATAGGTGGAAAAATAATCACTCTTAATATCGGTTGTTTGAACATTCATCATAGATAGTCCAGTTATCTTAGGGTTTCACTGCGGAATGAGAGATAATAAGCTGAAAACTCGTATATACCTTTATTTTGTCACTCTAAATGTTGTCTCATAAAATCTCGTGTCCGCGTCTTAAGATATTTAAGGTCAAAGGTAAAAAAATTCGTTTTTTTGCAAATATCTCATTTCCTATGGCTTTAATGTTATTCACATTTATTATAAATATTGTAGAGAATAAAATTTTCTATAACTTAATTGAAACATTTTTTTATACATCAACCGTTTTTGAGATAGAGGGCGCTAAACGCTCAGCGCTTAGTTATCTACAGCAGAATGCAAGGTCGACCGTTAGTCACATGATATAATACGCTGTATATAGTCTATTAACCTTAAAATATACATAGTTGTGAACATTTGGCTTTTTTATTAATTATTATTTCACATTTAGTAATAGATTTCATTAAACAAGTATGTTTCTTTTATAACTAACTTTTGAACTACACTGTTCGTGTAGTTCAAAAGTTGTTGACAGATATGCTTAAAGTATTTTATAATTATATTCTATTATTATATATACTAGTTACATTTAAAGTAGAAAAAAATAAAGTAAGTAATTTTTAATTATATTTTTACTTAAAGATATCGTTTTATACAATTATTACAATCAAAATTCGAATGTAAGGAAGTTTTACAAAAATTTTAATTATAAGACAAACATGAATGTTAATTTTTTACCTCTTATTTTTCATTGTCTTTCGATCACTCGAAAATTTGCAATTCATTCTCATTATTTTCGTTGTCAAGGATACTTTTCTCCAAATCTTGAAGGATTTCGGAATCAAAAGTACAATCTTCATCGAGATTGCTCTCATTTCGTGAAGCATTGAAGCAAGCTTGCCCATTACACTGGCCACAAGCTGAAGAATATTGCAACCCCAATTTCCTACATCCACAGCGTGAACCACTACCATTTTTGCAGTTGCAAAATATGGTATTGAGTAATTCACCTGGAGCAGGCGGTAATATTGTCGTAATTAGTTCCAAGAATTCATTCCGCAGAATCCAACCCCATTCCTGGGGTTCTAAATCATTCCCTAGCCAAGTTTGATCTTGATAATATACACGGCTAATGTGTTGCTGAGCCGCTGCACTTGTTGGTGGAAGATTGGATAACTGCACGGGTTTGTTGAGCTTTGTTGACTTGATGAATTGTGTATATCGTAGATTATCAATACTGTTCTCAGATTTTGTAGCATTGTATATCTCCAACAAGACTCGTAATCCATTTTCATGTAATGTTTGTACAGGACAGTTTTCTTCTTGGAATACTTGAGCTAGTTGATCCAAGTTCGGAGGATTCTCTAATATTCTAATGAAAGCTTTTTCCCGTTTTTTTAAAAAATGCAGATGTTGTATCACAGCCACTAAATGCGTGCAGAAACAAAATGTGCTTTTTACAATGAGGATATTTATCGAAACTTTTGGAAGAGGATATTTGAGTTTTAACATTCCCTTTGCCAACTTTTTTAACGAACACTTCTTTTTGATGCGCTTGAGTACGTCCAATTAAAATGACGAGCAAATCAATATCTTCTCTTACTATGACGGCAGTCCTGTGATGTTCTGATTCTCCAATAGCTGTTTCTACGATAAGAATATCTGCATCATCTTTGGCCTGTTTTATCATGATATCAACAGATTCTAATTTCCCAATCAACATGTTAATAAAATTGTTTTTATTACATCGATTCGACAAAAATTTCTCTTGGCTAATTGATACTATCATTGTTTCGTCGAAACAAACATCATTCGATTTTGATAAAGCAGCAGTACTTCTTAGCTGTTCCATTGCTTGTATGTTTTTGCTATAGTCTGAGTATCCATCAAATACAACTACAATTTTAGAACCATAATGTTTTTGTAAATATTTTACGTATTTATCTAAAATTATTGAAAAAGTATCGTCTTTACTCCATACTGCGTGATGCAGAAGAAACCCACCATCGATAATGTATGTTACATTATTTTCATCAAAGTCGAAATCGACAGAAGTCATATTGTCATATAATGTCACTTTCGTGGTTTTTCACATGCCATAATTATCAAATAAAGGAGATGGATATGGACTTAGTTCAAATTGAAGATATTCTTGAACATTACATTCAAACTGTTTGCTTTCAGTTATCCTTTGGAAGAGTAACAATAAATCAATTGAAACTCTACAACCGTTAATTTTGACATTTGTTGACAATCGAAAGCGATAAAACCTTATCGGATCGTTTTAACTTTATTTCATTAAATTTTAAACCAGTTATCTTTACCATTGATTCTAATCCGATTTCATAGGCTTTGTGCCAATTAATTTGATTATTTCCAACCATTACAGAAGCTAAAGATACCAATTGTTGTGTATTTAGAAAGGGATTATGAAGTGTAAACAATTCAACTAGTTTACTTACATCAGTATTATCTCTTTTGAATCCTTAGCATTAACGTACTGTTCAGTAGAGTTTAAAGAAATGGTATAACACTTCACCATCTCCTCGCAAATTGTATTTGTAGTGTACATAGCAAATGCCAATTTACATAAAATACTTTCTTGCGTAATTCGACAGCGAAATACTACCCCTTCTGTCTTCATAGATTTCATTAGACTTTGTTCGATAAACATATCTTTCCATGTACCAGAATTAAATTTCTCTGTTCGTTTCACGGTGAACAATCCATTTTTAAAGTTCTTAAAGGTCTGTCCATCCATTGTATTTTACAAATCGATCATATTTTGAAGATATAAATGTGCAGACGTTGCGTACAAAAAATGACCACTAGCATGAAAATACAGCAGCATTCTTTGTACAGCATTAAGATATTCTTTGAAAAGTCCCAGTCTTTGAGCGCGAATGAAGTCAATTGCTATTAATACGATTTCGAAATATTGTTCCCATAATTGTGCTGTAGGACATCGAGCTTTTAATTCATTCAGTTTATTCTGAAATGGATCAATAAATAAGTTTGAGTTACCTACACACTCTTCAACACCTTCATAGGAAACATTTCGGCAATTGATTTGTCCAGTTAACTCATTTAACACACAATCTTATTTTAATGTCTTCGAAGATCATCATTGATAATGCAAGTCGTAATAATGTATAACCTCTGATACTTCTTGAATAAGCGTGACCATTCGACATTTTATCAACTGAATTTTTTAGCATAGATTTTACTTAGAGCTTCTTTAAGTCCATTTCCATCCATTATATATTCTATGAATCCAAGAAAGGACATGAGCATATAAAATCCTCCTAATTTAACAACTATCTTACAAAACTCTGAGTTAGCATCTGATGCAGCAACTATTTCACGAGCTTTAGAGTAGAGAGTTTGATCAAAAGTAATTAAACATGTTTTTTGGCCATGTAACTTGGCAATATTTGCAGCACAATGAAAAGTAGTATAAATTGCGTCTACGTTACTGGCAGAAGGATCAATAAAAGGAAGAAACATAACCTGAGAAGTAGAAAAATCCTTATTATATTTAATGAGCTGTTCGAGAAAACCATTCCACCAGGAAATGAGGAAATATTCTTCGAACAGATAAGGGTTATTAAAAAATATACTTGATTAATGAAAACTATTAACAAATGTAATGTAATAATTAATAAAAAATGCCACATTTTTATAACTATATATATTTTTAAGGTTTACAGACTTTATACGGCGTGTTATATCATGTGACTAACGGTTGACCTTGCGTTATGCTGTAGATAGCTAAGCGTTGTACGTGCAGCGCCCTCTATCTCAAAAATGGTTTGATGTACAAAAAAAGGTTTCAATTAAAGTTATAGAAAACTTTATTATCTATAATATTTATAATAAATTTTAATAGCATTAAAGCCATAGGAAACGAGATTTTTGCAAAAAAATGAGTTTTTTGACCTTTGACCTTGAATATCTTAAGTGGCGGACATGAGATTTTATGAGACTTTTGAGACAACATTTAGAGTGACAAAATAAAGGTCTGTACAAATTTTCAGCATATTATCTCTCATTCCGCAGTTGACCCTTTTTTTGACTAAGATGACTGGGCTAAGAGATCACGATAGCGCTTCTTTCTTTATTCACTTCAACCTCATTGACATCTACTTCCACATCACTAATAGGCCATTCTTGAGGCAAAAGATGCAACCAACTGGGACCTTCCCACCATTTCGAGCTACAAAGCTGCTTTGCTGAACACCCTCTACTCGGACAGTCTGCAGGATTCAGAGATCCAGGAACATGCCTGCAGGCTTTGACAGGTGTCAACTTCCAAATTTCTTGAACACGGTTGTAAACGAATACACCCCACGGTTCTTCTCTCTTCAACCAAGCTAATACTGTAGTAGAGTCTGTCCAGAAATAAACGTCTGTTGGAAACTCTTTCAAGACAGTTGTAGAAAGATGAGCAGATATAGCAGCACCAAGAAGTTCCAGTCTGACAATTGTTGTTTCCTTTTTCCACATGGTGCAATCCTAGTTTTACTCTGTACCAGTTGTATGTGTACAGTGCTACCAATATCAACTCGTAGGAAAACAACAGCAGAATAGGCATGTTTGCTTGCGTCACAGAAAAAATGTAACGAAATATGCTGAAATCCACTATCACAGTGTAACCACCTTGGTACTTGAACATGCTTTAAGTATTCCAGCTCCTTTAGCCATTTCAGAAAATCTTGACTTGTTTTTATATCTACTTCTTGATCCCAACCAATTTGAGATTTCCACAAACTTTGTAGCCAAAGTTTTGGTAGTAGCAACACTGGACCAGTGATCCCCAAGGGGTCAAAAACTTTGTGTGAAGCAGCAAGAATATTTCTTTTTGTGATTACCTCTTCCATTAGTTCTCCCAAATCTGGAATATTTAATGATAGGGTATCACAATGTCTGTCCCAAATCATTCCCAGGACGTTTGTAGGACTTGCTATGGGATCAGATGGGTTAGAGTGCTCCCACCCTCTTAAGTCAAATTTTCTTTCAGCCATGATCTCCGTGGCTACATCAATAAATCGATCTAGCTCTGACTGAGTTTGGACACTTGCCAAACAATTGTCCACGTAAAAGCTGCTCATCAATTTTTGTACAATACATTCAGGGTATTTCCCATGGCCTTGCTTCGCTTCTTCTAACTTTTTCTCCAAGTGGTACTGGATTGTTGATCCAAGTAAGAATGGGCTGCTGGAGACACCAAACACCACTCGGCAATACCTATAATCTATAAGCTCTCCTTCTTCACTGTGCCACAAAAATCGCAAGAAATTTCGATCTTGCTCATAGAGGCTTATTTGCAAGAAGGCTTTCCGTATATCAGCTGAAACACCAAATCTATACAATCGAAATCTTGCTAACATGGAAAGGATCAATTCAATCAGGTTTAAACCCTTTTTCCAAACAGTCATTGAGGCTGACCACTCCCTTTTGTTTTGACGAAGCATTAAAAACGGGCCTAATTTTTGTAGTACTGTTCGGCTTCACCACATGTCGATGGGGCAGATAGTGAGAAACAGACTTCAATTCTTCTTTGGGAACTTCTTCGATTATGCCTTCTCGTTTCCATTCCTTAAAGACATCACCATATTCTTTAAACAAGTTTTCCTTCTTCAGCTTATGGGTTGTCACTTGTAACCCTTTAAATGCCAAATTAAAGTTGTCTGGCAGAGGTAAATGATTGTCAAGCCATGGTAGGGAGACAAGGAATCGCTCTTCTTCATCAACCTTGACAGTTTTTAAGAAGTGCTCCATTGAGGCTTTATAAAACTCCTCTTTGGTTTTTTGTCCCGAAGGATCTTGTATCCCCAAGGAATCCAACTCCACAACTGGGAGATATCCATCTCTTTCACAAATAGGGAGGCCACCAACATAGCATTGCATGAAGAAATCTCACTGTCAGGTACTTTACCTGACAGAGTCCATCCAAGTATTGTCTCCATGGCAACAAGCCCACAGGATAAAATTCTGCGCTGGCCTGTCATGAGCTTTCCGATTACGTCTGATCCAAGAAGCATTTGTACAGATCGTGTCTCTTCCCCTACATCTAATAACTGGATCTTCATTTCATTAAGTTCTGAAATCCAAGAACCTGGAGTGACTAATGCAATGTTGTCGCATATAGATGTCTGATCTAATACTTCCAGGTTATATGTAACACTATTGTCTTGATTTCTTAATCTTATTCTATAACAAGTATGTTCACACTTGTCAGATTTAATCCCCCCAAACAATGAGTGCATCAGAATTTCTTTTCTGAGTGGGATGTATCCCATTTTTTCAACTACATTTTTTAATACATAAGACTTTTGTGACCCAGAGTCTAGAATTGCCCTAACTGGGATTTGTTTTGTTACCTCACACCATTTTTAACTTCAAAGTTTGGAGAAACACCCTTGGACTAGAAGTGTTGTTGGCCATATTAACTTACACTTTTGGACCCTTATTTTCACTCCTGTATGAATCTTGATTCTTAGCCTTTAGAGACTCACACATAAGTGGGACATGCTTTTTACCACATATTACACATCTTAAATATGTCTTACAAGAACGAGCTGTATGTTTAGGTGTTCAGCAAGCAAAACAACATTGCTTTTCTCTTAAAATATTATGCCTTTCAGCCAAACTCATCTTCTGAGCTTGAAAACAGTCTTGTCTCGAGTGTTTCCCAGTACAAAAAACACATTCCTTCTTCACTTCCTTTGAAGCCGTAGTTAATAAATTGGCAGCTGTAGGTATCTTTTTCCTTGAAAAATCTCTTACTTTTTTCTTAAAAGATTGGCGATTTTCATCTACACCCAAGCCAAAACCAGCCATAGCCAAATTAATTATTTCTTCTCCCTCTGTTTCTGCCTTGAGGAAAGTCATTAAATTGGTTAAACATTCTTTAGCATCTGTTGAGGCTGCTGAAGTAACACTTCTATTCCATGCTTTCAAAATGTCCTCTTGAAAACATGACTCAACCATGGGATAAAGAATTGAAGCACATTTTTCAGTAGTCACTCCTAAAGTCTAAGGCTCTTAGATAAGATTCGAGTTTATCATACAGAGATGTCATTTATTTTTTTTCCTGTTTCTGTACCGAAATTATGAGCTTTAACAATTCACGAACATAAACCTCCATTAATAGATCATCTCTACCAAATCTCGCTTTTAAGCTTTCAACTGCTTTGGCATAATTGGCTGCTGTTGCCGGGAAGTTCTCTACTACTTCTCGGGCTCGCGAGCCATTTACAGTAGCTTGAACAAGATACTGAAATTTGTTCTTGGGCATGATTTCATCATTGTCATGGATATGTTGAAATTGGCTCCAAAATTGTAGCCAATCTTTAATATCGCCACTAATCTGCCTAAATTCTAATTTTGGCAGATTAAATTTCTTTTTAGTGCCAGATATAACAGTATTTTGAGATTCACCAGAAACTGGCAATGTTGCTTTGATTCTCGCCAACTCCAGTTCGTGTCCTCTTATTTTTCCACTTTCTTCATATTCTAGCTGTTTTAATCTTTCAGCTTCTTTTAGTTTTCGCTTGCTCACGGCCATTACTAAAATATTTGTCACAAAGTCTGGATCATCCAGATACTCTTTGCTTTTCAAAATAATGTCTTTCAGTTCCGAAATTTTTAACTTATCTGTAAATATCTCTCCAATTTCCTCTGCCACTAACAACAAGTCCTGTTTCAAGAAGCCCTTAGCTGCTTTAAATATGTTTGCTTCCAAATACTAAGTCCTGTCGCGGTACGCCAGAAATATAAACAATGACTATTAAATTATGGTTGCGGATGCCGTTTTCTTCACTCAAATGATCCAAGGGATCCCCAGATGAGTGATATGTTCATAAAATATAATATCTTTTTTAATACAAATACTCAGCTTGATTTTATATCACAGCTCTCTTTATTAACGGAAAAAGAAGATCAAAAACTCAAACTATGTACACAATGTTGCCATGCAGCACAAGCTAAATTAAAACAAAAACAATAACTTCTTGGATATAGTTGGGCGGTTTGAAAATAATTTACAGCACGTTACACTACTCTTGGCTTTTCTTCTAAATTTCCTATTTCTTGTCAAATGCTTATGTTAACCATTGCTTATGAATATAACAGAATCAGCATACACACTATAGAGATAGCTAAGCAAATAATTGCGATCCATTCACTAAATCAGCATTAAAATAGGGACTTTTCTTAAGATGTTGATAATCAGCAATAACAATTCTGAATAATTTTTTTAAGTAATTAATAATTCTGACTCTGGTTTAATATACATATTTTTTAGCACATTTGCATTAGTGTGATGTATTTGTCATTATTTCCAATAATGCAGTTCCATCCATTATCAAGCATCCATATTGTTTTCTTGAATAGCAGTAATCAAAGTTTTAGCATGGCGATTTGGAATGGAAACCAGGAAAAATTATTCTGTTTTTCAGCATAAAAACACAAATACTTACTGAGTTAGAAGAAGTTTTCCTTATGTGAAAAGACTTTTGTCTCTTTCCACAATTTTATTGACTATACTTGTTTTAATTCTTTTGTAAGATATAAAAAAATTTATTCCCTTATCTAGTTATTCATATCCATCGTAGTGCTTTGGTTGATTTATAACTGTTGTTTGCAAACAGTGCCAGTTTATCCATTGGGGGCTTTGGGTGGGCGGCCAACTGGCCCCAATGGATAAACTGGCCGCCCGCCCAAAGGCCCAGGATCTATATAAGCTGGATTTAACCAGATTTTCTGATTATAAACTTCGATCTACTAGTGCCAAGGGGGCCTGTAGATCTTCTGGGCACAGAGGCAGAAATGAGCTTAAATCGGCACTCTTGGCAAATCATTAGGAGTCAGTTCTAGATATTTTAGTTTAATAAATCTAATGACACTGTGAAAAGAAATGCATAAGGCTTTAAATAATTTTTTTCCTTGAATTCTTTTATTTCTGTGCAGTAATTTACCTAACTATGTTATATTGGTGCATGTTTTGATTCAAAACTAAACCTCATTTGAGTGATTCCTTTATTTTGAATGCAGTTTTTTCAACATTTGGTCATTGCCAAATTGTTCATTTCATTACACTTGTCAGTTTATTTGCAATATATATACAAGGCAGCCTTTGGCATGTTTGTATTTATAATTGGTGCTGTACCAACAGAAAAAAAAATAGCTTTTTTAAAAATTTCAGTATTGTATCAATATTTTGCTTTGAATTTGTATAGATTCATTGTAGACTTATTGCCTTGGGCCTTATTTTAAAATATGGCTAAATTGTATTTTGGTATCATAAGTATGTGGAGAAATCAATGAGTTTTTTCTCTTGTGATATTTTGCCTTTTATTTTTTTTGACAAGAATTTGCTACAAGAATAGGGAGGTGAAGAATTGATGTGTTGAATTTTATGAATTTCACCAATATATTACAATTGATTTTATTGAAATTATTAATATGTATGTGTATAAGTGGCACAATTATTAGCCATTGTTATGAAATTATTTTAGAAATGCAGTAGTCTTTAAAGAAAACAATCTTTTAAAATGTGCCTTATTTTCGTAGTTTTAACCCAAAGCAAAGTATATTCAATTAAAAACTGGCCTTTATTTTGATCACTTCTATAAAATGTGAATTTATCATTTGTACCAGTGTTTAAAATATTTATTTGTTATGAATTTTTAACCCCTATAATAACTTTTAAGTACATTTTGATAATGAAAGATTTTTTTTTGAGCTTTTACCAGACAACTTAATGATTAATTCTGAAGTCTACTGCCATCAGCTGGACAAAATGAAGGATTCACTTAAACAGAAAAAGCGAGAATCGATCAACAGAAAAGGTGTAGTGTTTCACCAAGATAATGTGTGACCTTATACTAGTTTAGTAATTCTCCAAAAGCTTTTACAGCTTGAATGGGATATACTGCCACACCCACCGTATTTTCCAAATCATTGTTATGGTCTCTACAAAATTTTTCAGATGTTAAAACTTTTACTTCAAATGAAGAGGTCAAAAATCACTTGATCAGTTTTTTGACAGCAAAAAAACAAAATTTCATGAGCATGGAATCATGCTACTGCCAGAAAGCTGGCAAAAGGTATTGGACCAGATTGGATAAGATTTAATTAAAAAAATATTTATTCACTCTATGAACATTGTCTTTCATTTTCACAGGGAAAAAAAATTACCTTTTGAACAACCTAATATATGTTTAACGATATATACAAAGTTAAGAGGGCTATTAATAATTCTCTATGTAATAATAATAATAAAAAAAAACTTAATATTATTTTTCTTTTTCTCATTTTTTAAAAATGAATTGATTTCAATTGCTATTAAAAGTATTCAAAAGGAAGGAGAAAATGTTCTACATGAACAGCTTTTGAATTAAAATATCCTAATTATAATTGCCTTCTAACCATGTTTGATTTGTTGTAGTTTTTAAAGCTGTGTAGGTAGTACAATTTGTGTGTGAATCAGTATTGTAAGTTCAGTTCTTATATTAACCAATTTATTTTAGTCCATTAGGTATTCAGTTGAGTTAGGCTCATGTATAGGGGGAAAAAAGCAAAAAGGATTATAATTATAAATATGGACAAAAAAGGAAAAATATTTAATAAAAAATTATAAAATGTTGAATAACTTTTGTGTAAGTATTAAGTTATAATTCATGGTAAGTTCCTAGCATAATAATTTATTTTTAGGAACCTCTTATATATTTAGAATCAGATAAGTAAAAATGCTTGAGATAATTTAATTGATTTATTGTTTAGTAAATAGATTAGTAAGTTGATTAATCATATCTCTCTTGTGCATAGTAAATCTTTTTTACATTTGAAATTATTGCATTAATTATTGATGAATTTTTTTATTGATCATTTAATTTTTAAAATTTTATAGAATCAGATCTTGCTAGCTCAATGTTTGATTCAATTATGACATCAAGCTATCAATTAGCAGAAGAATGTATAAATTCCAAAACAGATGATGATGAAGAGTGTGAAGACTTTAATTGGCCAGCTGAAGGAACAGGAGGAGTTTCGAGTGTAGCTGGCTTAATTAACACATGTTAGTATATTTGAAATGTTTTAAAATTATTTTACTTTCTATTTCATAAGTTTCAATAATTGTGACTAAAAAGGTTTTAATAAACAGATAAAACATGGCTTATTTTTTCGATTTCAAGTAATTGAATATATTTTCTCTGTTCTTGCTATGTTACTAAAATTTATGTTTTTTTATAAGTTCTAACAAATATTTAAATTGGATTAAATATTGTATATTTTTACTATTTCATAATCTTACATTGATGGTTATTATTATGTTTTAAAATAGTTTTTAAAAAATTATTTTTTATATTATAGAAATGTTGCATTTTTATTGTAAATATTTTATTATTTATTTAAAACCAATTAAAATATTAATTTTTCAGTTTTTGCCAATTTGCAAGTGAAATTTATAGATACTTCTTTGAAAATTGAACATGTTCCAGGAGCAGGTTCTTCTGGAATGGCTTTTGAAATTAAAATTGCAAGGTAAGGTTTGTTTTTGCTAAAAGAATTCATTATATTTTGAACTTTTACTTCATCTTTATCTATATATTCTACTTTTCAAAATTATGATGCAAGTTATGTAACTATATTTATGTGGAAATGCTCATTATTATTTCTGTTATTGAGCTTTTTCAAGCACCAGTTAAATAAATCTATATATGTATAAATCGTTTGGCTCTTTTGCATTTATTCTTTTAATTTTTATAATCAAATGTGATTCTTTACTTTCCTCTATAAATGTAATAAAAACAGCTTTATTGGGATATTTTTAAAAGAATCTTCATCTCAACTGTAGTATATCACAAATTGTTTTCTCTTTTAGTGCTGAATATTTTGATGAAGCTGGGAAAAATCCTCCAATGTCAAATAGTAACACAGACAATGATAAATCTTATGAACCTGAAGATTATTCTAACAAAGGATTTATCATTGAAGGCATGAGCATGTATACTTCTCAATTTTCTGCTCAATCTAGAATACTCCCTATGAGGATAGATTCTTCAGATTATGTGGTAAGATGTAAATAAATTATCAGTTGTCTTCCATGTAAGATATATGTAGCATATTTCTTAAATTTTAGTTTTTGTATTGTAGAAAGGGATGTTAAATAAAAAAGTAAAATGACTCATTAAGAATATTTTTATAATTTTTAAAGAAATATTGCATATTTTTGTTGAAAAAGCATATATTAATTCATTTTTTTATATTTTCGTAGGAATCATCTCAATTTGTTCCTGGGTCACCTGAAATGCCACCTACACATTCCTCTTTTCCAGTGAAAAAAGTGGAACCAGATTTTGAAGAAGATCCAATTTTAGTATCAAAATTTGTTGGTAAACAAGAAGTACGACTGAAGTTGAAACAGAAACAAACAATAAGTGGTCCTAAAGTAATAATATATTTCAGAATTTACCCAAAGAACGATCTTAACTTTATTGTACACATTTTGTTAGTAATTTGAACTAGTAGTTTCTTATGCTTTTTTTTATACTTTAGATTGATGTTGTCTTTAGTCTAGGAGCTTTTAACTTGTTTCTCATTCCTCAACAAGTTCATTTGTTATATGAATTGTTTTCAGAAGTCTTAAAACCAGGTATGTGTACTTTTGAGTATTTTGTCTGAATTTCTTAGTATTTGATAATCTTCAAAATTTTCTGTGTGTTATGAGGGGGGGGGGATGTCATACCCTTACAACTTCATTTTATGATTGCAGAGAGAGATCATGAGTCTGGTCCACTTTTGAGTTTAACCAACAATTGTATTTTACCTTTTTAAATTCTGTTGAAACAGATTAGATAAAAAAAATGTCTACTTTTCCCTTGAGGAAAAAACATTTGAATCTGCTTAGAATTCTTTTGCAACTTCCTTATACTTCTCTGGAAAAAACAGTATAGTTTTATTAGCAGATAAGTTCATATCCAGTTTACTTTTTCAAAGAAATATCTAGTTTTAAAATTAGAAAATTGAAAATAATAAGGATAAAATGAACTTGTTCCTTTTGAGCACTTTTTTGATTTTCCAGATATAATTCTTGTGTAGTTTATTCATTTGCTTGTATTCTCAATTATCAAGAGAGAAGGAAATTTTTGCATTATATCCTATCTCAATTTTATAATCCTATCCAAGTGAAGAATTACAGAATGTTGTGTGTGATATACTGTCTTGTATTGTCTTGTTGACTTTTGGCTTTATGGAATTTTTTTTCTTGAAAATAAAGGGCAAAAATGAGCTTCCATATTTCAAATATATTGTGATGATTACAGACAATACATATATAAGGGAGATGGAGGGAAATGAATCCAGTTGCACCCCAAACCTTAACATTAGGTGAAGATCCGGTATAGTGATGTATAATACAAAAGCTGTGCAATATCTCACTGTGGTCATAATTCTTACTATGGGATTCTCAAAAATGTATTCAATTATTTCATATTCTTTATCAAGGCATACTTAAGCTTCTTACACTTCTTGTCTGTAATGATATGGATAAAGAAAAAAAATATATAAACAGCTTAAAAATAATTTTTAGTAAACCTTTTTTTTGAAAAGTGAAATAAAAACTTTTAAAAAAAGTTTCACTATCTTAAAATGTGTTTTCTAGGCTCTAATGGTGATGCTAACAGAAAATTGCCACTTACAGTTGCAAACAAACCTATGAGACCTGCTGATTATGCTTTAGTTGAGCAAGAACTATTGCGACAGCAGCAAAAATCTGATATCCCCTCTAAATCTTTGAAAAACCAACATGGTTGGTCATCTCATTCTTTAGGTAAACTATTCTTGTATTTTATATTTCTTCCTCCCATTCTTAATTTATTCTTATTCTTCCTTGACTTTTCTTCTGTTTAAGTTTCCTGTCTAATAAGTTTAGAATTAATTAAAATAATTACTTCATTATTACCATTTCATTATATTTACATTAGGGCATACTATAATTAACTATTAGGTACTGAACTTCAGAGAAAAGGAAGTAAAGTATATATTTATATATACATCTGTCAGAATATACATAAAAGCATGTTAAAACTTTTAAAAAGTTCAATTATTCCATAGCATCTTTTCCTATAGTAGTAGGAATAGTTTCATCAAAACTGCAATGTTCAAATTCAACTGAAATGTCCCAAATGTCAAAGCTTCTATATAGAAGCTTATTAGGCTCTGTAGCCTAAACCCAACATATTTTATACAGTAAATATCTTATCACAGTTCTGATCTAATCTATGTTTATAACACACTGGAATACATTGTTAAATTTATCACGATATATTCATCAAACTAGTTAACTAAAATTTTGAATTTCAATGTAAACTTCTTATAGTGATGTGTAAGTTTTGCATCTAATGGAGATGATAGAATTTCAGTAGAAGGGAGCTTCATTGATAATTCCCCAATATTGTGGAGAACATTTAAAAAAAGTGTGTCAGCCTGTATGTTGACTATCGAAGCTGAATACATATCATTATTTGAAGCAGTTAATGTATTAGTTTGAGTGATATGAGTTTTTAGTGAATTAAAGGTCCAATATAATAAATATAAATTTTTAAAGTACATTACATTGTGAGCACCATAGTAAACAGATGGTCATAATGTAACGCTCTTCAGTGTATGTTTTTATATCATTTATTATGCATGTATTTTTTAATTGTGTGTGTTTTATATTACTCTATAAATATTTGATTATATTTCTAGAATATTTTTAAAATGTTGTATATATATATATATTATGTTCTTGTTGCTTGTCAAATTTCTTTATTTTATCTAAATAAATCTTTTTTTTCTTCATCTAGCTCACATTTTGTAAGGTTTCTTAAAGGGTAGTAAAGAGGATAAGAAAAATTTTTGTAATACAATAGTTTCATTTAAAAGGGGGGGGGGATGAGAAAAATTATGCCTCTTAAATAAAAAAAATTGGCAGTTATAGAAACTGCCAATAGAAGTGAAAACTTGGAACTTTTAGTATTAAAATTTGAAATTTCATAATGTTTGAATTAAAATTATCAACATCAATCTGGTTTTCACATCTATTGACACTCCGAGAAACAACTAAATGCATGTTTATATGGGTTTTTTTTATTCAAATATATAACGGGCTGTACAAGATCATGACAAAATATAAGTACAATTCAATTGCAATAATTAATATACAATCATATTATATATGGATAGTATTTGTATTTACTTAAATTTCAATGTACTTGATTTTTAACATTATTTTAATTGTTTGCATCATTGTCATAATTAATGTCACCAATACTTAGACTTTTTGTACTTTCAATTATTTCATTTTGTTCTAAAAAAGATATAATAGGCTTATGGTAACTAAAGTAAGAAAGGAAAATGTTTGATTCAAATTTATCTAAGTATCGCGTAAAAACCACATCGATCGTAGTTTTATATTTTGTAGTACTGAGTTTTCGATCATTGGACATATTTAAATCAAGTGTTTCATTTAGAAAATCAAGTAGTGGTAGATTTTTATCATCTGCAAAGTTAATATTGAAGTCTCCACTTAAATTCATTGGTACATTATCATATAATTTTCACCAAATCTTTTTTCGAGTATTTCAGAACCTTCTTTTGTATAAATCATCAAATTTTCGAATAAAAATTGTTGTATCTGTCTCATAGATTTTCCAGGCGAAATATAAACGGCAACCATAAACATGTATTGCCCATTCTCGGAATCGCAACTAGCAATGTACAGTATATACACATTGAACTTTTCACTAAATCCATTCAATTTCACTTATAAGATATACACAGCACTATACGTCAGCTGTATAGCTACAGATATACTGCTATAAGCATTTCAATGAGGCGAACGCACCAGATTTCACCCATCCAAAATGTGTGTAAGGCGAACAGCACTGTGCATGCGCCAGTCAGAGCATGTCAGTGACGCGAACTCATAAGATTTTCCCCTACCAAAAAGTGCCCGACGCCGCTAAAGAAGTTTACACTTCAAAAAATTCTTAATTCTTCAATTATTTGCAAAATATTTGCTGTAGGTATAATACAGTAGGGAGAAACATTCATAGAATAGAAATAAATGACCATAAGAATAATTTTTGATTAAAAAACAATTATTAAAGAGAATTTCAAAATTATTAAAAAAGTCTAACATTCAAATATCTTAAACTTTCAAAATTTGATAAGTATGTATATCTGTATATTTAACTTAATCTCAGTGACACAACAGCCCATGAGGGCCAAGGCCTATTGTGCCCATATCAGTATATGTGACCTTGGCCCGTGAGGTGCATGAGCAGATGTTCCGATAAAGTGGTCAGTGGGACACGAAACTCCCAGTATCTGTATATTTACCATTCTTTAAATATTGAAGGATTAAAAAATTACCATAAAAATATAACAAAGTTATAATGGATTATATGGTACATTTTCAATTGATCTTGTGTTATCCTAATGTAATTTGCCACAGTTTGTTTTAAAATGTGTACCTCTATTTTACATTTGTTGTGTAAACTTTTAAGAAAATCATTCTTTTGTTTGATTGTTACAGTATTTGTAAATCTGTACAAAAAAGGTTTTGAATTTGAAACAAATCAGAGCATTTCACAGAGACTTTTTTAATATTTTTATTGCATGAAATAACATAATGAAAAAAAAAAGTCTCCTAGTTGAAATGGATTACATTATATATTTCCATGATATTCATAAAACCTTAATTTTCAGATGAATCTGATGAAGAATTCCAACTGATGACAATGCATAATAAACTTGCATCAGATATGCCTATAACATCAAATGATGGTGATTCAATGTGCAGTAGTATTAGTAGTGACACAAGATCTGATTACACAAGTGAGAACTAGCTGGATTTTTAATATGTTGATTAAATATTTTCTAGTCTTAAATTTATTGTTTCCTGATAATTCTGTAATTTATATTGCAGCGTCATGTGGAAGACAATCGAGAACAAGAGGTGAGATATTAATGTTATTAATTTTTGAAATTTGAATAAGAAAATTCCTAAGTTGTGTTAATTGCAAGCAGTTTAATCTGACTTCCCAATTTCTTTGTGGAAGAAATATTTCACCAAACTAAATAGCTATATATTTCTTAGGGTAATGCTCTGTGCTTTGTAAAATTTCTAAATCAGTTATTGAAATATTGATGGCTTTGAGAAACTAAACAGAATTTTTTATATTATTTATATTTGCAGTAGTAAAATATATGTAGTAAAATTTAATGAAAATTATGCAAATTTATATAATTTATAATAAATTGATTTCTATTAAATGTGTGTGGCTTTTTATCTTGTATACATTTTTACAATTTCTTTTATTTAAAAATTATTATTTTTGAATTTAACTTCAGATATGTGGCAACTATTGAAATGCTTTGAGTGTGTTTTATTTGACATAGGACATTTTTGTTTTTTACTTAAAATTTAGTCAACACATTGCTATTTAGAATCTTCCCCTTTATGTATTAACATGTTTGTATATATTTTTCTTAAAATCAAATATCTTAATAACTTTAACTTGTAATAATAAAATTACCAGCTGTGTGATATCACCTGACCTTATGTAGATTAAATACATCTAAATAATGCTAGATAAACAATGAAAAGAGGTTTTTAATACTAATTTTTTTAAAAAGTGGATATGAATTTTTGAAAAATTCCAGTTGAAGAAATTTTCTAAATCTTGAATATTTTCAATTTTAAAATATCTTATTTTAATCCTTTTCAAACATTAGTCATATATGTAAATTTTAACTAGTACTGTGAGAAGAAGGTACAGGAGAGAGGACTTTTATTCTGAGAATTTTGAAACTTTCTGCTTTTACATAAAATAAACAGTATATTTAACTTTTATACATTTCATTAATTTAGATCATAGGTTCCCAAACTTTTTAGCCTCACAGACCCCTTGGCAGGTTGTTCAGTTTGGGGTAGACCCCCCCCCCTACTTCCCTAATATTAAATTTGTGCAAATTTATCAACTTAAATGTGTTTTTGACAGCAGGTGTAGAGCTATTTTCTTTAAAAGATTAAAATTTTTAACTGTAGTGAAGTACAGAAGAGTTTAAAATTTAAGAAAACACATGTTAGTTAATTTAATTAGTTAGTTAATTAAATTAAAACTTAACTAATGCATAAAATAACTGTTACATAAAATAATTGTGCGACCAACAACTGCTTTTTGAGGGAGGAGAAATTTGGTGATGCAATAATAAACTTTCAACATTTGGCATCCATCTTATCAGGGTTTAACCCTAAATATCTCCTCGGTTAATGGTGTCCAGTATTTTCTTCTTGCTTTTTTGTTTTGGAGATTGGCTAGCGCACCTTCTCAATTGAAAAAACAATTAAAAGCTTTCTCAAGATATTCCATAACATGGAATGAATAACAGGTATGTCTTTTTAAAGCTAAAATTGTTGACATAGTTTCTAAACTTTACTTTAACATCTTTGTTAGTGCATATTCCTAGTGCTTAATTCTTATAATATGATATTTTCTTTTCAAAGTGACCATATAAATTCATTGTCATCTGTGGTACTATGATAGTTAAAACATTCTCAAACCTAGTTTCAAAATCTAAAAAAAAAAGGGCATTTAAATGTTTGCGACGTCCAAAATTATGCTCCTACTGGTTAAAATTTGCAACAATTTATTTTGGAGCATTATTCAATATTTGTTTTGCTATATTTGGTTAACTGATCATGTTCATTTACTTGCATCTTTTGAAAAATTGAAAATTTAGAATAACATCTTCATTAAAAAGTTATTATTCATTGATTTTCCATTATCTCTGTTCAATTTAAATATTAATAATGCCAGTGTCTTACATTATTTGCAACATTTTAAAAGTGAAGCAGTCTAAATTGATTTGTAGTTAAAAGTGTCATTTACCTATCCTCATTCCTCTTAAAAAACTTTGCTTTTATTAAAAAAATAATAATTTAGTACTTGATATACTTAAAATTGAATATTTTCAATTGTCTATTTCAAGATGAAAACTATTTGGGTACTTAAGTTTTATATCAATTATTTCTAAGATGTAGTCTTTTACTGAAATACACACAGACAGCTTTTTCAAATTAACCATTAAATCAGATTTGAACTCTTTAATGTGAAGTGCCATAGATTATGTTTGAAAGTATTATACCACAAATAGAAGTACAATTTACATTTGATAAAATTTTGCACTATAAATCAAAATTTTGAGTAATATATTGAAATATGAATTCAATATTTTATTTTTGTTAAAAAAATCATATAAAATTTATTTAAAGAGTTAATTATTAACTGTTCAATTATGGTAATTGTTGACAAATGAGGTTTTAAATTAAATGTTTTGTGTTGTTTTCAGAATTATAATCAATTTGTTTATGCTGCATAAAAGATCAAATGCTTATTTTCTTTTAAATAATGAATAATTATTTGAACTGGTTGATTTGTGTAATAAAGAATTTCATTCTAAGGATTATTAAAATTAAATTTTATTAGATTCATAGAAAAAGAGATCTTTTATTATTACAAATATGTATTACTGTTATGAAAAATATTAAAAAATATCTTCTTAAAATTTACATCTTTTCAATTATTTTGTAATGAAGTAAGATAACATTACTGTTTTTCATTATTTATTTATTTTATTTTTTTATACAATTCTTAGGTTCCACTGTTCAAGCTATGCTTCAAGATCAAATGTCAGATGTAATGCACTTCCAAGGAAGTTTTAGTAGTTTATGCATTATTATACTTCATGATGATAGTGTGCAAGAATCTCTAACAAAAAGTTCAGCTGACTCTTCTAAGTCAACTTCCAAAAAATGTTTTTCTTTGAAAGAAAGAGCTGAAACTTTTTTCAGTGATCTACACACTCTTCAAATGCGGGGTTTGGATTTTACAGATTTTACTTCAATTAGACAATCTCTTTCAGAGTTGTGTCCTACTAATCATTTAAGGTATGCATTCACACACTTCTATATTATTTAATATATAGGGTAATGTGATGCAAAACAATGTCTCTTAATTGAAGGAAAAAAGTATTTTTGAATTGTTGTTCAATTGAGATAAAATAGTTTAAATGTGTTGAACATTTTTGAAATATCATTGCATTGTATAAATCTATGTTTTATATAGTTTATGCATTTTAAAATTATTTCAGTGTGATTTTTCTAAAAGCTAAAAAGTAAATTAACAATTATTACTTTTAGATTATTAGCTTCTTCAATATCACTTGATGGAAGTCAAAGATCATCATCTGCACAATCTATTCTTGATTTTACACTCTCAATGTCAAAGGTCCAAGTTTTAGAATGTTTGTTCAATTCCACCAACAAAATGTTAGCTCAAACTTATGTACCAGTAAGTATCTTAAGATTTGTGTGTAAACTTTTCTCGTAATGAATTTCATGATATTTTAAGTAAACTGCTTGATTTAAATTTTTGAATGAAATATATAGTTTGATAGAAAAGTTTAAATGATATATATATACTAGCTGACCCGGCCCGGCGTTGCACGTTCTTTTACCGAGGGTATAACTTAATCCCCATGTTAATTTCCTCCTTTATTTCTAACGCCAGCACTTCTGTGTGGGTGTGACGCGTACGATGTGAGTGCATGGCCCGTGAGTGCGTATCATGGCTTTCTCGTTTAACATTTTCCCTTCTCTTCACAAAATCAGCACTTCCAATATTATTTTTTGAAAAAACTTCTTCATTTCTTTCCTCTCTGCTTAGTCTGGCGTTGCACGGGCTTTTACCGAGTAAATAACTTAATCCCCATGGGAATTTCCTGTTTCCATCAGGATGACAGCACTAATGTGCATGTATGCACGATGTGAGTGATTTCTTTAACTATGTCATTAAAACTCCCTTTTTCGAAATTTGTTCTTGCGTTGGTGTGGTGTGGTAATTAGGATAGGGGTGAAAGCTCAGGTGTCATCCTCGCCACTTGACCATGGTTGAAAATTTCGTGGTCTGTTGCCAAAAACCCTCAAATAGGCGAACAGTGCGAATTTATAAATCACTCACTCACTTTTCAATTCTTTTGTTGCAATTTTTTAGTGCCTGGAAATGAAAATGTAGCCCTTTTAAAAATAGTTGTATGTTGAAAAAAAACCGAAAAGTAGAAATTTTTCAAATTACAAAATTTTACTACTATTTTAAATTTTGAAGTTAAATTGTGAGGATTTTTTTAAATGTTCCACGCACAGGAAAAAAGTTTCATGCAATTATCTTTATAAAAAAAAAATTATGAAAAGATTGATTTAAGTATTTTGAGTGTTTTATTAAAATTAGTTCAAAAAAGTTTTTGGCTTTTTATTTTTCAAATCACTGATTCTAAAAGTTTTAAAAATTATTTTTATTTTAAATGCAACGATATTGATTCATTTAAAAAAATCATAAAATTTGCAAAATATCATTGTTTTGTAAAAAAAATTTTTTTTTTATTTAAATTCTTTTAAAAAAAAGTAGTTTCTGGCATTTTATTTTTTTAATCACTGATTCTAAATGATCACTCAACTGAAAAATATATAATATGAACATAGCTTTTATTTTATTTCTAAAGAAGTTATGCTTATTTAACTGAATAATTTTTAAAAAAATTTCGAAATGGGCAAATTTTGCGTTTTTATTATGAAATTATATGTCGAAAAGTTATATACATTAGGCATTATTTTAAAGTAAACTATAAGTGTTATGAAAAGAACAAAAATTTTGTTACAGAGATAAATATTTTAAATGAATCTCAGAAATGTATTGAATACATTCTTTCATCTTAATCTGACATCAATAATGATTTAATTTTGAAAATTATATAAAGAAGAAATGACGAAAATTGAAACAAAAATAACTTTTTCACTCGCATTTTTTTTTTTTTACTCTTCAAATTTGCTGATTTTTGCATGTTTAAGTCAAAACCTTTTGGTGTAACCATTGAGTTAGATATGAAGTGGACGGTGAAACAGTTGAAAGCTATTTGGCGCGAAACCATTGTTCAACGCCAAGGATTGGCTAACTGTAAAATCGCATTATTTCTTATTTATTTTTATTTTTTAGGGCTTAATTTTTAAGTTAATGCTTTCAAACTTCACTCATTAATTTCAAAAATAAAGTACTTTTGAATAAAAAATGTACAAAAAATACTGTTTAAATTATTTTTTGCAAAAACGGTATTTTACGAAAATCACAATATTAAAATCCTTAATTTTTAAGCATTTTTTTCAATCTTCGCACAGAAGTTTGATAACATTATTCTACATACGCAAAAAAAGTTTCGTATGATAATCTTAATAAATAACGAAGTTATTCAATATTGAGTTAAAAATTTTGACAATTTTTCGAAAAGTCGTAAAAAAAAAGTTTAGGCCATTTTATTTTTTAAATGGCTGGTTCTAAAAGAAAAACGCTTGAAGTTATTTAGTGTAGTATATCGTGTTCATAACACGAAAATAAATTCATACGCAACAATTTAGAAATAATTTTCATAAAACGCATTAGTTTTAACACTTTTTAAAAAATTCGTAAAAAATAGAAAATATCATTATTTTGTTAAAAATCTATACCATATTGTGGCGAAATAAATTATCTTTCCGATTCTGTAATTATTTTTTGTCTGATTTCAAAAGCAAAAATTGGATGTCTTTTTTAAAATGGTCGTAAAAGTGGGATTTTCGCTCGGATAAAACAGAATTAAAGTATAATTAAATAATTAACGGAAAAAAGTTTAATTAAAGTTTAATTTAAAAGTTAAAGCCAAATAAACAACCCTCAGAAGTAAAACAATTAGGTGTTTTAAGGTTTTTAATTAATATCTTCTCAACTAATTGCAATATCAGAATGAAAAATAGTTTACGTCCTATTCTCAGACCCACTGAATATATGCAGAAAATTTCATAAGATTTGGTCCAGTCGTTTTGGAGGAGTTCGGCTGCAAACACTGTGACACGAGAATTTTATATATTAGATTTTTTTTGCTGGAATAGTCTTGTTTTAATTACTGTTGTTTGCTGTCTTTATCTATGTATTACTGTTGCCAGCAGTGGATTTTGTTGTGCTGCAACCATAAATAATGTTTGTAAGTAACATAATGTATAAAATTAATTACGGGGTGACAGGCGAGACCCCGGGTCACCATTATGTGACAACAGGCGAAACACCGAGTCACCATTATGTGGGGGGAATTGCTAATCCACATACTCTGCTAAAGCACCCAACAACGATGTGCAAACAAAGCTAAGTTTATAGAATTAATATTAACATATATACAAAACAATAAGATTTTAATAGTGGTAATTATTTATAGTATGTAAAACAAATTACAGTGAATGGCAGCCGCCTATATGGCTGAAAGAGTGGTGGTGCCATAATCATTTCAATGCATTACACTTTTTCTCATTTTTTAACCTTTGCTTACTTTGTTATTAATAAATGTATTCAGAGAAGATCTCTTAAAAATATTTGTGACAATTTTTTTTCTTCCATTTTATTGTTTTCTTTATTCATTATGTACAAAGCTCCAAAAAAGTTTTTGTACCAATTGCTCAAAATCAGGTTCTTAATCTGTAACCAGTATCAAAGTTGTGTACAAAAATTTGTAATTTTATCATATTTTTTTTGATTAATTTGTATTTTATATTTAAATAAATATTTGTTCAGATGAGATATTTTCAATTTACACAGAATCAATGCTTAAAAATGAAGAAAGGACTTTTTGAACAATTTAAACTAATAATATTTATTTTCTGTGTATGTTAAAGCTATGAATTTAAATTAAATTATCTTAGTATATGGTATACAAAAAGTGCTATATTAATTTTTAAAAAAAATCTTTTTTAGTTTTAACATTTTGATGATTTATGAAATTTGCTACTCAGAAAAGGGGGGGGGGGGTCAATTTTTTTTACAAAAATTGAAATGTTTTCCTTTGAAAAATATTTCTGTGAAAAATAGTTTTTCAATATTTATGCTTTTTAAGCAGTATGATGGATGTATTAGCTGTACTTGATTATAATTACAGTCTAATGATTTAATTTGAAAAATATGCACTTTTAAATGTCGTAATTTATTATTATTTTTAAAGATTTAAGCATAATTTTTTTAGTACTCAGTGATTTTTTTCCTTTCTAGATATTGCTGTGTGATCAGTTGCTAAATCTTGAAGATAATGACCTTTCAGAAGTCTGTTTTAAATTAAAGTATCAGCAAATAGAATATACAACCCAGGTATGTGTTTAAAATTAATTTTATTTTTAATGCATTGTATGTCATTTTGTTACTAGGCATTAATTTTTAAAATGATTTTTTTGTTTAGAGTCGCCATATTAAACCTCCTGCCAATAGATTGGACATCCAGTTTGGTCCTATATCTTGTGAAATTGATATTTCTTTAACCGAGCGTATTCAGACGCTTCTTAATTTCCAGAATTCTACAAGTCATTTGGATGGCAAAAATGATTGGGTAATTCTCTTTGTTTTTTTTAATGTTGAATGTGATAGATTGCTTTGTTTACAAAGTTTTAATACTTGTGGAATGTGTATTTAAAACTATGTAAAATAACCTAATGCCTTTATATATTAATTAAAAAAAATTTTTAAAAATATTTTTTAAGAAAACAGTTATGTAATATTACTTTAAATATTGTTACAAATTTTGGGTATTGAATGCAAAAATAGTATAAATAATTTATATCTGGATGTGTAATATGTTAAAGCTCTGTCTTCTATTTTATGCTGAAATTGTAATATTCACAAGCAAAGCCGTTTGTTACATTATAATGGCAATTCAATGAATCTTTAACATAATTTATCTTAGGCACTGATAATTGTGTCTGAGTGTTGTGGTAGGTGTGAAGACCTTCTGCTATTTATCAAGCAAATTCTAATACTGTCTCCTGTATTTCAAGGATTGTGTTTTTCTACAATAAATTTTCATCGCTCTTGAAGGACTGTCTTGCTCTTTGAGACTGATAACATAAAATCCTTGAACCCCGATCTATGTTATAATATTATGCAATATAGAGTTTCACTATTTTTTGCGATTTTTATTTAGATTTAGTATCGTTTTTATGTAATAAATTTTTTATGTTTATTATTTTGTGTGGGTTATTTCTGTTTTGTTTTGTTTATTTTTTATTTGTAATTCATTGAACATAAGCTTATGCAGAATAAAATATTACTCATCAATATAATATTTTTCCTACTCAGTATTTAACTCCATGCCATTAGCAACTTAGCCTATTTCAATTGATTTCTGGCATATTATAGATTTAAAAAATATAACAATTATTGGTTCAAAATGAAATATATTGCCATAATTCATAAAATCTTCATGATTAATTTTTATATGCATTTCATATTTAAATATATGAAAAATTTCTTGCATATATTTAATATTTAATAACATATTTGTATTTTATTCATGATTCAAATTTTTGTAAATTTGTGAAATTTTTTTTATAATTGTTTTTTTTTATATTAGTATAAATAAAGCATTAGTTAAGAAAGTGATAGTAAACAATTTTATTTATTTTGTGATAGTCTAAATATTGCATTATATAGTTTAACCTAGAAAATTATTTTTTTTTTTATATTTTAACATAATAATTGAATAATATGTATACTATGTAAGGGGTCTCTATGTAAGGGGTACTATGTCTCTGAGCCATTCAGCTAATAACATCAAAGGGGGAAAAACCTTCTCATCTTTCGATTTTGAAAGGATTGTAATGAATGCAAATAAATCTCACTATTTAAAGTTAAATGTTGTTGTTGTTGTGTATGACAAAGTGCAAAGGTATTGTATATAACAAAATAAAGATAAAGAAATGAGTCAAATATTGCCAAAGGCGTGAATCACTGCTGTGGCAACATCCATGGCACGATCCGAGTATAGGATGACTGTAATGAATGCAAATAAATCTCACTATTTAAAGTTAAATGAAACGAGTTTGTGGAGTATGTTGTTTGAAAAATCTTGGAAAGTTGTGCGATAGTTTAAATTATATTTGTAAAAGTTACTTTATGAAATACCTACATATCTTGGCATAAGACTTGCAGTCACATTATCATTGCCAGAACATCTGTCTAATTTCACTTATTTAAGGTAACATTTATTATTAATAGTTAGGGATAACTGGCTCCTATTTGCTAAATGCAACCATGTTAGCTTAAATAAAAGATGTTGATTTTACAATATGGCTCTTCCTTCACTTGCCTGCCACACTAACACAAATTCAGGTTTGTGTTATGATAAGCATTTATATGATCAGTCTTTTTATTTGGAATAAAAAATGTTTTATTCATAAATAAATATCTTAAATTTACTATAAAATTAATTGTTCTCATTAGAATTGTTGTACTCTTGTATGGGGCCTGAGATAATGAAATTGAATTTTTATATGTATATTATAGGTTACAGAATTGCAGTATATGAAGGGGTATCATAAAGTTTCAATAGTTACTAAAAAATAATAAAGATGAAGAACTTATTATTTTTTTTATAAAAAAAACCCGGTATTTATGTATTAACATCACTGCAGCCAAAATGATGCCACGTGATCATGCCATCTTGCACCAAAATCTAACTGATTGGTATTTTTTCATATTAAGAACGTTGGAAATAGGGATTGCTACATTGGACAAAAAGTTCAATACCGGTATTTCTTAGAACTTAATACCGGTTTTTATACCGGTATTAGAAATTTAAGAAAAAAGAAGAAAAAAACACTGGTGTTTCTTTGTTTTACTTGCCAATTTTATTAAAGAGTGTAAATATAACGAGAAATAATTTGTAACTTATAAAAGTATATAAAGAATAAAAAAAATAAATAAAGGAACTTCTTATTTATTTAAATCACAAAAAAGTGCAAATATCACTATTCACAGTCTGTGGCACTTTTAAAAATTTTTGAAATGTTCTTAATGTTTTAAAAGTTAAATTTTTGAAAAGTGTTCTTAAATATAATGCATCAATTGTACTGTCATTACGTCTAGATTTTAATTTTATGCAAAAATTACCAACTATCCTAAACATTCTTTTGGCATCTACACTAGTTGGTGACACTGTTAGCAATGTGTGATATACTTTTTCCAAGTGTTTCTCATCGGATGATTTTGGAAATAGCTGATTTCTGTACTGTATTTTGGTTTGTTGAAATTTTTTTAGTTATCGCTGATTCTAATTTTTGTTTAAGAGACAGTTCCTTTTCACTATTGACATTAGTGTAATCATCATCATCTTCAATAACTGTACCTAATTCTTCAGAATGTGAATTGATTTGTGGGTACAAAATTTTAAGAAATTTTTTTTTTAACTTGATCAAATTTGATTTGGTTGGTCTCTTTTCTTCTTAACTCAGAACATTTTTTACATTGTGCCATCATATTCTTTTCATCATATAAATAATGAAACCAAACCGAAGTATTATCAACTGATTTTTTTATGTTCTTTAAAGTTATTCTTATTCATTATTATGGATTATTATTCATGAGTATATATATAATGAATCTGAAAAACACATTTTGAACTGGAAAGTATGATACAATGTGAATGACAAACTCACCAATTTAGAAAATATCAAAATATCGCGCATTTTCTTCATAAGTACAACCTTGGTTTCTCAGATACAAATATCAGACTGTGCAGTGTGGATGATTCAGATATTTTATAACTTCTCTTGATTGTACGATGCAACTTTGTATTAACAGTCTAATTAATTTCGCCCATTAGGAAAACATTTTAGTAACAGGTGTTGATGGATGAAGGAAGGCAGATGAGCTAGGATATGTCATTCCTCTTTCAGTGAGAACTTAGATAAATGTAGTGTATTTAGTTTTTTTTGTCAGAGAAATAATTTATATCTATATTTTTAAGTTCAGATTAATAGTCTTTTATCCCATTGTATTTGGCAATAAAAAAATAAGATTATAGATTTAATGATTTGCCTTAGAACTGCAGAACCAGCTAGGAAAAATAAAAATAAGAACAACGGAATGAGCAGAATAAAGACGTTAATAATATCTTCACCTTCTGAAATGGACTTAAAATTATTTCATTTATAATATATTCTAATCATGGTGCATTAATCAACAATATTTTGCTATGTTGGCGATCCCTGAACATATAAGAAACAATTTAAAAAATTTCTAGTAAATACCGAAAAACCGGTATTTAAACTTGTGAATACCGGTATTTCGAAACTGTAAAAAATGGCTTAAAATACCGGTATTGCAATCCCTAGTTGGAATCAATGGTCAATTTTTGGTATCAATGGGCGATTCGCATGACCCCAATTTTGCTGCAGCGAAGCTAATTCGTAATTACTAAAAAAAAAATTCTTTTTAAGATTTTTCTGTATTGTTACTGTTCAGAATTTTACATTTTTTCCAAGTGTTTCTCTACTTTTTGAAGACCATCATTGAAGAATTCAACAAATTATGTTGAAAATCATTGATCCACTTATTGAGTGACATCAATTGTATTGTAAAATCTCCAATACCACAATTATTTCCTAAGTTCTGAGAATAAGAAAAAATTGCTTGGGATAAGATTGGGAAAATTGGGGCAATATGGCCCAGATTCAAATCAATATTGCATTGATTCCTCATCTGCTCCTTGAGGTGATTGAGCAGGTACATTATCAGTAAGGAAACTGATACCTTTATCGATCCTACCATGCTTTTTTTTATCTGAACATTATGTTGGTTCAATAGCATGAAGTAATAGGTGCTATAGATGGTTTGATCATTTTTTTTCTAGGTAGTCTTTTAAAAAGAGCCCATGACAATTCTTTAAAACAGACAGGATAACCTTCCTTGCAGACTTTTGCACATAAGTTTTCTTGGAGGAATGTAAGCACCTGTGCATCCACTATTTGCTCATTTTTTTTATCTCTGGGTCATGTCGATGGATCCTTGATTCATCCATAGTTACCAGGCTACCTAGAAAATCCTCTTCATCTATCTCCAAAGTATACAACATTTCCCTTTATAGGTTGTGCTGTATTTGCATATGAAAAGGAGTCATTCATTGTAAAACCCAGCATGCTAGCATGCCAGCATGTCATTCATTGTAAAACCTAGCACCTTTGACATGGGCAGTTCATGAATAATTGTGGATATACTGCCATAACTAAGACCAGTGTGATTCATAATCATTTGAATAGTTGCTCTTTGGTTTAATATGATACAGTCCTCCACTTTCTTCACTGTGGCAGCATCGGCTGTGAATGATGGTCTTCCTCTTCTTGGATCAACCATGAGGAACTTGCAGCCAGTCTTAAAATTCCTTTACCACTTCATCCCCCCCTTTTTTTTAACCTTAAAGTAAATATGGGCAGAGCATCCATGATGTACATAGGGATTGCATTCTTCTCTCCCCTGCCTTATTTTGCTGTATAATTTATCAGTTTTTTTGAGGGAGGGATCTATGTGTGGTTTTTGTGGAACATTTTTTTTATTAACCTGGTATCGTTTTATTTTCTATTTTTTTAGGTTTATCTGATTACTTTAAAATAAATAAATTAAAATAAGGGAATTATAACAGATTAATAAGCTGAGTTTCAATACCAATTCTCCAAGTGCTTAGCTACTTCTGTAAGGGATTACTACCCTAATTGTGTCTCCCATTTGGGATAGTATTTGGCCTGAAGGGATACTATTTTAACCCAGACCTTTATAGGGAGAACAAGTCTGTATGGGAGGAGTTGCATGTACCATTAGTGATGTCTTTGATGTACATTTTTCTGAAAACATCTTAAAGGCCTTGCTTGTGGGTGGCTAAGTGTTGGGGATTTGCATAGTTCTAGATACCTTCTTTGGTTACAGCCCTGGCCTAGACATGTTGTGGGGGACTTCCTGTCATCTAGCTTTGAAGAATTCTTTGCCAATTATGTGTTAGAAAAGTGTGAGAATTAAGGGTCTGACAGGAGCCAAAATGAAACTGGAAATAATCAATATTGATAGTCTAAAATATCTACTAGCAAAATATCTAAAGGAGCTATCATAAAAAAGAAAGGAAGATTTATTGAAAAATATCTCAATTCTCATCCATAAGACTGTTATGGGATTGATGAGAAAGGTTAAACCTATTAAAAAAGGAATAGCAATATTCTCATGAGTGAGTGAATATTAACGTTGCACTGTTCAGCAACACGAGGGCTTTTGGCAACGGACCGCTTAATTTTGAACCATGGTCAAGTGACACGGATAACACCTGAGCTGGCATCCCCCTCTCCTAACTACCACACCAATGAAAGGAGGTTTGAGCTCTCGACAGATTTAACGTGCATCGCTCCCCTACACGGCAGGTCTTCAGTTATATTGGGCTCAAACTCATGACAAGCTAGCCATGATCCAATGCCTTGACCACTTGGCTACTGCGGCCACACAATATTCTCATAGAAGTATCTTTGACAAAACTGTTTGAAAATTTTTTGAAATTTAAAACTATTGGAAATTGCAAAGTTTTTGTTGTTTCTCATGAGTCATTGAATCATTGCATGGAAGAATTTCTAAATTTGATGTATTGAATGATACTGAAAATTATATTAAAACACCCTTATGAATCAAAACAATTGTGCTGACCATCATATAACTGTATACTGTGCTGGTAAAAACACAACTAACAAAGTTTTTAATACTAATATTGCATACTCCACCACTCTTTAAATCTGTCAAAATAATCTATTTAAACTGTGCATTCTGCCCTTTCGACCTTTGCACTGTGTTAAATGCTAAAGTTTTGGTTATGCTTTTCTTGCTTGTCATGGTAAAGAAATTTGTATCATTTACCCTGCTTATTGTATCATTACCACAATAATTTACCCTGCTGATTGAAGTCCATACTATTTGTATATTATTCGGTAGTGATGTTCACTTGTATTGAGGTGTTGTTCTAGATAAAGAGCCTATTTTGTTGGATGGACAAAAACTTGAGTTACAGAGGATAATCTTTATAGACAGCCCACTGTTATAACATTATAAGGCATTTTTTAGAAAGATTCAGAAAATATAAAAAAGTTTCAGATAATAATAATTATTTAAGCAGTTTTGGAATAGAAACAAACATATATCTGGAATTTTTAATAGAAGACTACTTCTAATTTTAAGAGTACAACAACCAGATCTGTTGCCAATACAATCTCTTTTTTTTTTCTTGCCAATATTTATTGTTTAACCAGTTATTCAGAAAGTTTTAGAGAAATAAAAACCACAGCAAAAAAAAGGAAGTTTTATCTCAAGACTAGTTTGATACACAATAGTAATTTTACTTTCAACAAACTAAAAGACCCTCATATACATAAATTATCTAAAGGACCAGATGATTATTACCTCTCAACATGTCATCAAATTACAACTTCAAAAATGTAGTGACAAAACAGTGAACATTTTTAAAGTTTTGTCACGCATTACTAGATTCTGATTGCACATGTTTGTTGCATTTATATTGTACTCATCAGATTCAAATTAGATTATGCAAGTGTGATGTATGGCTCAGCCAGATAATCTGTTTTGTACCATACACCATGTTTCATTGCATCTTTATTCAGGAACATTTTGAATTTCACCTATCCATAGTTTCTATATTGCTGGTTTCATACCATTTTTTTAGACTTACAGCTACAGCTTCTGCACCTTCAATATTTTTTAGAAAATCATCATTCTTTATTACACCATTCACTGATTGCATCGTGCCAGAAAATCATCCATTTTCCCATTTCATGAATTGAAAGATAACCCTTCAGTTATGAAATATATATTTTAGTATTAAATAGAACAGATTTCCCACCCTGGCATGATTATACATTTAATTTTAAAAATCCTTTAAAAAATTTTACCTAAGCAAATATAGCTGATAGTATTTACAAAAAAAACCAACCCTTTTTAATATCTTTGATCACAATGTTTTTGATATTCATGTATTAACACTGATGGTTACAAATTAATCATGTTGATGCTTTTTATCTGAAAGATCAATCTCTTGAGGCCTTTCTTTTCATTCTGCATATTCTATTTTTACTGCTGAGATATCTACCATAATGAGAGCATTATAATAAGTTGTTAAAATAATGAAAATTTTTTTGTCTACTCTGATTTTTTTTAATGTTCTGTAATCCTTGCATATCTCAATTGTTCACCTCCTTCATTAATCATTGAAAATTGAAAATTAATTCATCCTTAAAAATCTCAAAATATCTTACTGTTTTGTTGGATACATTCCCCTCTCTGAAATTAAAGGGATAATGAAACTGTTGTCACTGCTGCTAAAATGGGTGGTTCTCTTCTATTATTCATAACTGATATATTAAAAAGTATATCAAAGAATCTATAAACAACCATTAAAATGATCAATGGAATTTTCAGATTAATAATAAGCTTCATAATATAATAGGAATCATTGCCATCTATAAGACAAAATTTTATTTTAAAATGCAGAAGAATTGTTCACATTATATGTAGTTTAATCTCTTTCTGGGAGAAGATTCCCCTGTATGTAGTCAATGTGTTTAACTCCTTGTGACATTAATTTTTCTCATTGTGGGGACTCACTCATGGGATGGATGTTTTCTCATACTCTTATAGAAATACTGTTTGGGTAGTACTTGCTAATGTTCTATTTTTTAAATTTGTCTGAGCAGTATATATAAATTTTGGTGCTGAAAATTTCTTGGAGTTTCAAAATCCTCTTATTTAACAGATCTCTGTTTTTATATTTATTCTTAAGTAGGCCATGCTAATTATAAACATCAACATTTATGATTGTGCATGCGATAGTTAGTATGCTAGGGTAATATTTATTTTCTCTTTGTGTTTTACTATTATTAAATTGTAAGTGTAATGCAATTGATAAATAAATAAGATAATCAGATGAAAAATATTTGTTTAAACTATAATTTTGTTATATTTTATAACAATCTGATAATTTTATTTCATCTATCAATATTTAGTGCATTATGTATTAATTGATTTTTAAATACACTTAAGTTACTGAAAAAGTATAGGGACATATTATTTCTTCTTTTTTCATGATTTATCATGTGGAATAAAAGGACCAAATTTTAAAAATAAATCAATTTTGGAATCAATAAAAGCAAATTTCCCACAAGTAAAATATCAACAGTAATTTGTATTTTATTATTTTGAGAAATTTATATGATAAATCAAACTTTGAATATTTTATTACTTAACCATTATCTTCTGATTTGCACAAACATGCATTAAATATTTGAAATATAATTAAAACTATCATAACAATGCAATAAACTAAAAATCTAATCTGAATGAATAACGTTAAATTATTTATAAAGTATGTGTTCATATGCAATTATTAAATGGAATGGATTTAAGTTCAACTTCATATTTAAAACACCTATGAAATATTTATTTTGTAGCTATTTTGTTTTAAGAATTTTCAGTTTGAAACACAGATTTGTGAAATGGATTGAATACAATCCTTGTGCATGTTAATTTGAGGCAAAACTTAGTGTTTGCTCAAAATTATTTTTGCTATTTTTTTTATAGAAAGATTCAGATGTTTCAAGGTCCTCTTCCAAAACTGATGTCACTATTTCTAGTCCAGATTTAACAATTAATTTAAGGTAAAGTCAATTGTGTTTTAAGTTTCTATCTAAAAGGATCACTTTTTAAAGGCTTTTTAAAATTTTATTAATTAGTTCATATTGTATTAAAAAAATTCTATTGATGACACATGCTATTCAAAATCAGTTTTAAAGAAAAATTATTTTTTATAAAAGATTTCCTATTCCTGATTTACGTTCTGCACATGATATGGACAAAGTTCCTTGGTGGCAACAAAATTTACATCCTGAAAGTTTGATTCTGGAAACTAAGGGGATCACTTTAATGACAACAATTGATGGTGATGGATTGCAATCAAAATATGAAATCCAGTGCAGAGATGTTCATGGTAAATTTTTCAGTTTTTGAATGTTTAAGTGCAGAATTGTTACTATTTTGTGTTTTTGGTAACAGTTCTGAAACTGAAAGCAGCATAGATTTCCTTCATGAAATTGTATAATTATTGTACTTTTCTAAATTAAATTATGAACATGTATAAAAAAATATCGATAGTGGTTAGAAGTAGAGTGTTGTGAATAATTTGTAAATAACTGCTCATTGGAAGATTACTTCATGCACATCTGAGTAATTGAATTTAAACAAATTATGATAGTTAAAATTTTTTCTCTCTATTTATATATAAAAGAATAATTACTAAAGATATTTTATGAGATGATATTAAAATTATTCTGATACAGAAATGAAATTCATATAAATTTAAACATTCATATTGATAATGCCATAATTTTTACTAAATGAAATCTAAAATGAGTGTAAAGATTAAAAATAAGCTTTAGGTAATATTTATTAGTCTTTCAAATAAATCCAAAATAATAAAAAATATTTAAAAGGTTCAATAAAATTATTTTGTTTTGGAATATTTGTGAATTATACTTGTTATGAGACACAGGAAAATATTGCATAACTATGGGCTATTGCAATAATTTCAGGTCTTTTCAAGCTTTCAGAAGAAGAAGAACCTATATCTTTTCTACGTGTGTCAGTTGACCCTGATGTGGATGAAATTTCTCAAAATAATGGATTTGGTTTACCCAGGTAGACTAATGCATAGTTAATGTTAACTTATAAGTAAAATATTTATAATTATCAAGTAGAAATTTAAATTATAAGTGATTTTAATTGAAAAAGGAATTCTTAAATATTGAATCCATCATTTGTTTAATGTTTTTAGGTTAGTTATCCATCAGACAACAAAAGTACTTGGTGGTGATTTTGAAACTGGTTTGGAAGAGCAAGATGAATTATTTTCATGTAGCTTAACAGATGCATTAATATTAAATATGGACACAAAACCTTCTCCTTTTTGTTCCCATTCTGTGATTTATGGTTCCAAATTACGTAATAAAAACAACAGTCCTGATAAGGAAGAGGGCAAGGAAACTTTAACTGACTATGAAGAGGTAAAAAATCTTTTTGTTTTAAATTTTACTTTTTGATGATCTTAAATTTTTGTGTTATTTAATCTGTAAATTTACTGCTGTAAGTTCTGCAAATTTTTGTGTTTTTGTGAGAAATGAGAAAAAATATGGAAAAACAGGAATATTTTTTCCTAAAAAATAAATGAATAAATATTGATAATGTATATTCATTTATTGAAGCAATTGCAAGATAAATTGCTTTAAAAAGTTATGTATGTATCTTTTGTTTGGGTGCTATAAAGCCTATTCTCATATAATTATTTATATTTCATTATTTATTTAATCTTAAGATTTATTGCATGTATGTATAAATATTCCAGTAAAAATAACTCATGGTAGTAATATTTTATGTGTATATTTTTCTTTTTTGTACTGACAGGTCATTAAACCAGCTGATAAAGAAACCATTCACCAATTTATAGAGCAGACTATAAGTAAAAGTGAATATTTGTATGAATTTTCATTTCCAAATGTAAATATGGTTTTACCAAGCAAAGAATTTTTTGAGTTATTATATAATAGGTATTATATCCTTTTTTTTTCCTGCTACAATTTTTTAAAATTTGCAATAATAAGTACTGCTCAGTTATTTTATGCAAAATATGAGTATTAACTAATCTTTCAACTGGAAAACTGAAATAATTATTTTCATATTTATATCTAAATATCTATTGCTTAATCTAAAACTTTTAACTTAAGCTAGAGTGCTTATACTGCTTGTTAAACTTTTTTTTTATTATTATTAAAAGGTTAGGCAATGATTTACTACTGTGGCAAAGAACAGAGCTGACACCCAAGACTGCTTATGACCCAAATGGATTTAAAGTTCATGTACCTGGATTAGAATTCAATTCTATCACTATGAAAGATCTTGGCTCTGAAAGTAATCGCATTTTTAAACCTTTTGCTAATGGTAATAATTTCAGTTAAAATTTTAATTATGTTTTAAAAATGAATAACTGCTTGTAACATATTTGTCTTAAAAATTTACAAATTCACCTTAGAAAAAAATGTGATAAATTTATGATAATTTAAACATGTATTTAAATATTTCATTTTAAGTAAATATATGTAATATCATTCAATTAATGTTTTAATTATATTGAGCAATTAAATATTTGCTTAAATGTTTTTGTTATGTGGACACAAGGTGTACATTTTTAAGTTTTCATATTTTTATTTTGACTTTTATTATTGCTTATGTGTATGTGATTAGTTTTGATTAACTGCTTTGATTGCCAGTTTATATGCTGTTAGTTTCAAATGTGATAGAACAAGGAATCTTCTACTTTCTATTTGCCTTATGTGGTTCCTCCTTTTATTATGGAGCAGCCCTTCTATGAAGAAACTTGAAAAAGAGTTGTAGATTTTGTGGCTTTCTGTCTCATTGTCCTTGTATATTGTGCTTAGAATGATCCCTTTGATTCAACTACTCAGAGAAAATTTATGCATTTCTCCATCCATATATCTTTATCCATGACTGAGTGAGATGCATCAGTCATCGTGTAATATATAAGCTCTTAAATAGAGAATGTTCAGCTTCAAGTAGATCACTGTTTAAACCAGGAGTCGACAACCTTGTATCTGTCGCGTGCCAAACCAATCTACCCAATATGGTTCAGGGTGCCTCACTGTAGGAAATATTTGAAACAACTTGATTCCTATGACAATGCATGCAGAGTTAGTGAATAGAGGTCAAGAATACAGATCTAGTGTTTTATTATATATTAATTTTGCATTATTTAAAGATATTTATTTACATAAAAATAAATAACATTAAATACAGTTATTCCTTCAACGTAAGTAAAAAACTTAAAATTGTGCATAAATGATGTATTTTTAAGCATATTTATTAAAATAACAAATAAATAACATAAAATATAAGTATTCTTTTTCAATAGTTTAAAAAAAATAACTGATGTATTTACTCAAATCTAAGTTGCTCCTTTTTTTCCCAATATTAATGCTACTGAAAATTGCCTGCTGCTTAGAATCGAAGAAAAATAAATTTGTTGGATGGGGCAATTAAAACAATAACAGATTCATGTATGCATTTAAAAGTTTATAATATTAATAAAATAACTAATTATTAATTTCTTCTTAATTTTTTTAATTTATTTTAATTTCGTAAAATTAAATATTGATAAATTCTAATTTAGGTGGCAGTTTAGATTTGAATAAATGCAGTATGTGTATCTTAATGCAAACCTTGACCCTGCACTGCTCTTCATAATGCAATATCAGGGATATAATTTGTGACTCTCAATTTGACATGATTCCGAATATTAAGTTTTTAAACACAACTATTTTTTTTTCATTTGAAAAAGGATTTGTTCACATAGATATGTAGAACCAAAAGTGGAAAGCCAAGTATATGCAATTTTCTTCAAACAATTAAATCTCTCCATCAGTGACATCCCATACTCTATAAAATAACTGTCTATTTATCATTAGAGTTATTTTTCAGATTTTTTCGTAATTCTGTAAATCTTGCTTTCCATAATTCAGAAAATGTTAGTCCATTAAGCTCCTTTTCATAATTATAAATTTCCATCCACTCAAAAATTGACAATTTTGGAGAGTAGTGTCAAATGCCACTGAGAATTTTACCGTGTGGCACTCATGCCATAGGTTGCCAACCCCTTGTCTAAGCAATTCTTACCTAAATGACCCTGCTTTTCAATGTGTATCACATGCATCACAATTATATCTCTTCAAAAAGATTTAAACATTACATCTTTGCTAAAATTTTCCTGTATGAATAATTTTTTTGAATTTTAAAAAATATTTGTGTTAAAATTTTTTTTTGAGCTTGGCTGAATGTGAATTTTATCCATTTTACAATCCTGGTTGCAATCAATTCACATTTTAAAACATTTAAGCGGGCAACACCAGACACAAGAACAGCAAAGGTCAAACGATGTATCTCAATTTATGTTATTAATCCATGTTATTTTATTTGTTGTGTTAATCAAGTGATTATCTTTCCTATGTCCAACTCACATCTCCAAATACAATTCATCCTTCTACTTATTTTAATATACTATGTGAACTATCTCAAATTGTTTAAGAAATATTAATATTTATTTTTTATAAGTAAAATAAAATAATTATAAATTACTTGATTTTGGATTTTAGTAAAGTTGTTCATTTATGAGACATGTATTGCTATTTTTGCTCAACAGAATTTAATTAATGATTCTAGAAATTATTTTATTCAAATGATATTTCTATTCACATCCTTACTTTCGACCTGTATCTATAAAACCTTTATCCCCCCCCCCCAAATTTTAATTCATTACTTATAAGTCATTATCAACTGTTCATAACCACATTTCCTTTTCCTTTAAAATCATCCTTGTTATGTAGTTTAATACATTAAATGCGGGCACCATGAATTTTGCTTGAGTTTGTTCATTCAGTAAAATCACAATAAATTAATTACTATTACCTTTTTCTCAATGACATGTTTTTATTTTTACAAAAGCCACTCTCCAGTACAAATCTACTATTTATTTACTAGTATATAAACCCACCTTGAAGAGACAGACTGAAAAAAATATTAAAATACATTTCCAGTATGCACTGTATTAAGGGTTTTTTTTTTTATAAAAAAAATGTCTATTTAAATATTCTTTAAACTTTTTATACAAAAAAGAGATATTCGTGAAAAGAAATATAGTATAATTGTTGAAAATATGTGATAGGAAATTCTGAAAAATAATATTTGTGTACTATTAAACATTTTTTTTTTTTGTATTTGTGCAATTGTTTCTAAAGGAATATTTTTTCTCTCATTTTAAAGATTCTAATTCAGATTCAGAGGAAGATGTTAATTATTATTCTTTTTCTGAGTTGAGTCTCCGTCAAAATCCAAAGAGAAAGAAAAAGAATGACAATAGCAATGCTTTCACAAAAATCTCAATTACTATAGCCATTACCAAAGGAAGTTTAGCCATACATACACCAATCATGGTTTGTATAAATTATGTATTTTTTCTAAACATTGCTATCTACTTAATCTTCTATTTTATTGACCTAGTAATTTAAATAGCTATGGGATTTCTGGTTTAAGAATCTAGTAAAATGTTATTCTACTAAAATATTTTAGATAATGAAAGCTGTTGAATATTAAAGTAAACTGTGAGGCTTAAGTTTCTTGTTGTATAGCATTTTAAATAATTAGGTTACAAGTTGCTTATATCACTCATTTGTTACTTGAAATTATTGAGTCTATTATGTTAAAGCTCATTGTGCAGCTGTAATTCAATGCTAATCCAGCTAAAATTAAGTATTATTATTAATATGTGTTCAAACTAGAAGATAATGCATGTGTACAGTACTTGTAAGGTAAATGATTTATCTGAAATATTGGTATATTAAATCATACCACACTTGATTATGCTGCATATCTTTCCCAAATTTACTAGTGTTGAAGTTCTTTAAATTTTTTTAGAAAAACTAAAATTATTTCCTTTTTATCAAGTTTTAAAGCATTTATGCTTTTAGAATAATAAGGTCTAGTATAAATATTGTTATATGAAAAAATAACTTTTTTATATAGTATAAATATTGTTATATGAAAACTTTTGACTTTTAAAATTCAAGATCTTGTATGTACTTAAATATAAGTTTTTAAAGAACCAGAAAACCATTTCTAAATAACTTCATTTTTTTTTTTTTTAATAAAAGAAATTTTATTTTGTCTGTTTAATTGTTCATTCTGTATATGTGTGCCACTAAACTTGGGCTGTCAAGATAAGTAGTTTTTAAAATTCAAATATTATTTACATTTCATTGAATAATTTACTGATCATATTTTAGAAAAGTATAAAAAGAAAATATATTTTTGATATGTCAAGAAATGTTATTGGTAAGATGCTTAGTGATTTCATTTTTATCAATATATATATATGACTTGTTTTCAAAACAAATCTTGTCATATTATAAAGCTAGGCTTACTATACATCTGAGATTAACTCAGACATTCCTGGTTTTTTAGTACTGTTCAGGGTAAAGCCAGTGTTACAAAAATTTTCCATGGTTTTGAAAATGTTATGATTCTTGATAATTTATTTTTAAAAAATTTATACCTGTGTGTTTGACATCATTTTTTCAAATATTCTTTTATGACAGTATATCTCACAGCTGATTTTGAATCAGCTGTTGATTTTTATGTGGTGTTAATTTTTATATGGAGATGTAAAAACTTTCTCACCTCCTTAAAAACTGACCTAAACCAGAACCACCAAATTGATCTTGCCACAACTTTTTACTTAGTCATTTGACAGCACAACAGGGTCAATGTGTTTTTGTTTTCTTGTGTGAAGTAATCATTTTATTTCTATTCATTTTTGTCTCTTCCCTTGGCAGTTTGCAAAAGTAAATTTGTATTTAATGTCAACCTGCAACAGAAGTATAAATTTTTTAAATTGCATAATGGTACTAACAATGAGCATGTTTTTTGTACACAATGTGCTGTGAAATTTTCTGCTGGAGATAAAGAAAAGTGTGATATTCAATATCACATAAAGCCTGCTAAGCATAGGAGTTCCATTAAGGCTACAGTATTAATAAACCTGAGAGATTTTTTTACAAAGCCTAAGATATGTGCATGTGGAACTAACTATAACAGTGATCTGGAGTGTGCTGCTTTTAAGAAGCTACATTTTCATACTACTTAGCTAGACATGAACTCATCAAAACATCAGTGTGCACATTTAAACTGGTTAAAAAGTTATACTACGCCAAATCTTCATCTGCTAGAACCAGAACCAAGGCAGTTAACTTTGTTTTGACATTTATATTTGATAATGTATTACTTTCTTTGTAAAACACTATTATTGGGACAATAGCGATGCATAGCTCAAACAAAAGTAAAACTTATTTTGTTTGTTTAAAAAAATTAAGCCTGGATGAGTGAATTCAATCTAGATTCGTAAATGTTTTGGAAGTGTGAAATGAAACTGCCCACATTTTTACTTAGTATCTTTTACAGTGTGTGGAGAAAAAAAAATACAAACTTGAAGAAACTTTTGTTATGCTGCTGATGGCATTAACAGTAATTTTGGTAGTGTAAAGAAGAAAGGTAATAAAAAAAATGTGTTCAGAAAAATTCAAATTAATCTAGATAGATCTATTTTAGGATTTTCTGTCAGTGTTGTATAGCATGCGATTCTCCACCCCTGGACTTAGAAATCGTAAAAATGTTTTCATATATATACAGTAAAATTTAAAATAATTCTGTGTGAATATATGGAATCAGATTATTAAAAAAAGTATTATACCATAGTAGCACAAGGCTCTGCAGTTTGCTACCTTCAATAAAAATAAGTTTTTCCATTATTGAAGGCTTAAAATTATATTTATCTTATGAAAAATGACCAAAATTATTTGATTTTTTTTGAAAGTCTAAAAAAGAACTGCCTTTGAACTTTTTATATGGTGCCTCACAGTTATTTAATAATGTAGTTCTGAAATTGAAATTAATTCTTCTGTAAATTATCTTTCATTTGTTGTTGTATTCTTGAAACAATTTGTGATCAATTTTTGACCCCCCCCCCTTTTTTTTTACTGTTTTTTAAACTCTATCTGAAAATACTTTAGATCATTTGAAATATTTCAAAATTAGCTTCTGTAACATTATTAATTTTTATAAATTTTGAAAATAAACTCATTTTTTTAAACCTTAAATTTTTGAGAAATAACTTTTCTTTTCTAAGTTTTTTTTGACAATTTTTTTAAGACGAATTTCAAAATGACACTTGAAAGATATTTTATCTTCAATAATTTCAGAACACAGATCATAACAGCTTTTATCTCAGTGTTTAACAAGGTCATAATCAGCATTTCAAGTATTTACAATGCTTCTTAAGTCCTTTATTTTTTGTGTTTTTATTGGTAAAACTTGAACTTTGCAAATATGATTTTTTTTGAAAATTTTTAAATTTGAGTACAAAGCTTCTTTCTCTGACAAAAATAAAAAAACATTCGTCTGACATACCAAAAGCTTCATGTGTCTTTTTTTCTATATGGGGGGGGGGGCATTTGTTATCCTTTTTCATATATATTTGTAGTAGGGAACTAAAACCTTCATGCTCATATTCATTAATTAATATATATTAGCACATATGCCATGCAATTGACATCTCTGTTACATGGGTACATATGCCAATGTGAAATATGCTCTCAATTTAGTCATGTTATATTGATCTAGAATGGGTGTGTATTAAGTCGATCGTGGTCGACCAGTGAACCTCCGAGACATTTTGGGGTGATCACCTGAAGATTAGTAATTATATACCAAAATATTGAAGTCTTCTACTGACTATAACTACAAAAACTAATTTTTTAATTTAACTTATTTTTTAATATATTTTCAATTGTTTAATAATAAATGTATCATTTTATCTTGTTATATTTGTGGCTATTATTATTATGTTTGTATTTATGTTTTGCTTTAAAGGTGGTTTTCAATGCTACGTTTTTTTTTAGTTATGTAGGTAAGTACATATTCCATGTTTATTAATAATGTATAATAAGTGTTGTAGACTTTTTCTTCCTCACCACTTTATGTCACTTAGTGGACCGCAACATCTTGAAAAAATTAGAAGTTGCCCATACCCTGGAATCTAGAATATAAATTTTTTTTTTTGAGCTTTTAACTGATTGGTTGAAAATTTTTTATGGCTTATTTGATTAGCATATAAGGGCAAAATGCACTGTATGTGATAATTGTATTCTCTAGGAATAATTAATTAAAGTTGATACGTATACAACAATTATCTAAAACAGTTATCATCTGAATAGTTTTGAAACAAACAAGCTGACCAATAAATTTTGTTCCAATATATGTTGTAATATTTTGTATAATTGAATTATAAATTGAATAAGGGTAATTTTATAAATATTTGTTTTAGATGAAAATACCAAACAATCAACGTATTTTCATAAATATTACTTGTAAGATATTTTTGTTTTGCAAATATACTTTAAAAATGTATTTGTTGATAGAAAATTGTTCAATTCTAGGATAGTTCAAATGAAGTAATTCCAGATGTCTGTGGCAAACTATTATTGAATGTTGAAGAAGGTCAGATTTTTGTTGCATCTTCTTACAAGGGTGATGAAAATACATCATACTTCTGCATTTTAGCTGAAAAAAGCACTCTGTTTCACAATGGTAGTAAGTGCTTCTTTTAAATTTATTCACTGTGTTCAATTTAGTTTCCCTTTTGTAACAATATAAGGTACAATGCTAAGAAAAGTTTAGTTAGCTATATGTATAAATGTTGTAAAACTTCATTATTTTAAAATTCTTCAGAGTAAATATTTTTTCCTAAAGTTTTTGAGAAAGAGTTCTTATTTATATAGGATTTAAATTTGTGTTTTATTTTTTATATTAAAAAAATTCATTTAAGGACTATGTGATTTTTAGTTAGCAAGTATGTCTTGGTTAAAAACAACCTTTGGTCAATATTGTAAATAATTTACTTTTTTGTTTTAATTAACAAATTATTTTAGAAGTTGCATGAAATTTTATTTGTTTTAAAAACCTTTTATATTTAATTTACAATAAATGTTTACAAATGTAACTACTCTTATATTTTTACTTGCATCCAAAATAAAATGCAAACTTTTAATATATCTTTTGGTTTTCAGGTTTATTAAAAACAGGAAAGCTTCCCATCATTGAACCTTTAAGTCGAAACCAACCTAAAGATGTACAGTGCATCATCTACAAATCAGAGCAAGGAATGCGTTTGAAGACATCAACTTGTGATGCTTTTAAAGAAGGTGATATGTTAAAAATAGCTGTTCATGTAATTCATAGTCCTAAACAGCAGTTGAAAGTAAGACTTTTTTTTTGCTTTTTTTATATATGAATAAATTACAATTTACTGTATATTATAATCTGTTATGGATTATTGTCTTTTACTTTAAATTTTTTACATTTAAGAATATTATCCTTTTACATTTTATTTCCAAAGTAAAATTTATCTGTGTATAAATAACTTGAAGCAATTTTTTAATTTCGTAAGTATTCGTGCTACCTCATTTACATTTCTTTGAAATTAAAAGGAATTCAAATATTGAAGAATTTCAAATACATTTAAGAGTTTTTTTATGCTGTGGTTTGTTTCCTATATCATTTTTAGGAATGGGGGAAAAATCTTAAACTGATTAAGAAATACTTAAAATAAATGTCTTTCAAACATCACTTTTTAAAAATTATATGTACTGCTTAGTAATACTGAAATTTTAGTGATATCTTATACTTGTCAAAGCATAGTTATTATACTTTTAGTCCAGTTTCATTTTGTAAAAAAATTTATTATTATATAAGGAATGTTTTAGACATGACTGTAATGCTACCATTACATTTATGTTGTGATTGATATTGTACATGTTTATTAAAGATACATTTGCTAATATGGGCATTATGTAATTTAATTTTGATGTCTCTTTAATTTTAGTCATTCAAAGTTGCAATTGATATATCTGATGCTACTCTTCGACATTACATGCATCCATCTTCTCAAATGTGGATTAATCAATTGATGGATTTCTTAAAAGTGCATGATTTTCCTGTTAGTGGCTATAAACCTTCTGCAGTTGTGACAGAATTTCATTTAAATCTTAGTAATTGTGCTATTGATTATAGGTAAGGAAGGCATTTTACTTTAAATAAATTTTTGCTGTATTTTGCTTCAAAAGACTTCAAGATCTTTTTCATTCAGATCCTAAGGTTTCCTATAAAGTCTGTAACATTCATTATGAAAAACACTTATATAAACATGTTTACGCATGCATTAAAACTACCTATTCTCTTGATGAATTTTAAAATATTTTAAGTAATTTTAAAATTTTCAGATGACTCCAGAAATTTATCAGATGAATGATGTTTTTTTTTTATAAAATTCTATTTAGTTGAAACTCGTGTTAAAAAAGTAAACAATTTAGCAAACTTTGAAATTTCATGTAATGTAAAAGTACCCTTTTTTAATTTTTACTTTTTATATTTATAAACATTTAAATATTGTTGATAATTGTAATGTTACTGATTTTATTTTTTGGAAGGATGGTTTATGGTAAGCTTCAAATGTGTTTTACACTTATCAAGTATGCCAAGTTAATGTCAATCTCTACTTAAGCAGTTGGTTTTGCTATTGAAAGGAATATACTATGGAAAGGTTAGTTAGAAAGATATACCAAGAATTTTCCTCTCATTACATCTTTTGGATCTTTTTTGAACCTATGAATGTCAGTTGCTTGTTTTTAAGGGTGGAAGGGGCAGAGTTGAAGCCCAGTAGTGTATCACACTTCTATGCCACAAATCCAGGGTTCAGATCCCAAGTTGGGAAAGGTAAACTCAGCCTTTCTTCCTTTCAGTGGGTCAATAAATGGGTACCAAGAGCTTGCTTGGAAACTAAACACTGGGGGCTTCATTTCAGACTGAACATCTGACAGGAGCACCTGTTCATGCACCTCAGCACTCAAGGTCATGATTACTGAAATGGGCTCAGTAGGCCTTGGCCCTCATGGGCTTTTGTGCCACTGTGTTTAGTTTAGGGGCAGAGTTTTTTTTCCTTCCAGAATTTCCTCCATATCGAGAAATTTTTCCTCTCCTTCCTGTTGTTTTTGTCCTTGCGCCATAAAAAAAGAAAAAATAATCAAATTTTGTTTTTGTATACTCTTGCAAAATGAATAATCCTTCACATAATTGTTTTAGGAGTATTTTTACCTTTTTCTTTAAATTAATTATCTGAATTTATTTTATATGAAATTAACTTTTTTATAATAATTTTCTTACCATGTACAGAAATATTTTATCTTGCTGCATTTGAATTTATTTGCTTAAAATTTTTCCTTAATATATTTTTTAATTTACTATAATTCAAGATATAGAGAAATATTTTATCTTGTTACAATCATCAGAATTTTTTTTGAATATATTATTAACTCAAATGAAATTAGTATTTCATTTTTTCATATGAATTGAATGTTTTACTCTATGAGTAGGTGTAAGGCTTTCATTCAATGCCTTAAAATACTGTAAAGTAAGTTTGTTGAAATACTTATTTTTGCTGACAGTTTCATCTGTAAATTTTTATATATGAAATTTATTTTATTTCATATAATCAATTTATGTATGAAATTTAATAATTATAAGATTCAAAATCATATAATGCGATCACTGGAAGTATTTTCTTTAAATTAATTTCTTTTATTGATTTAAATTTCAATTATTTATCGGAGTTTGAGTTATGAAGCATACTTATGTTAAGTGAAATATTTTCCTTCATTTCTCAAATACTTAACTAGTTTACTGAGACATCGTAATTCAGGCATTTTTATTCATTTTTACAAAATTTCGATCGTTTACTATCTGTTTTCTCATGCATTCTCTTATTAATCATTTTCTACTCACTAAGACCAGTAAATAAATAAATGCATGCATAAAAGTTGTAATACTTGTTCCAGAAAATTTAAAAAAACTAATAAGGTTTATCCTTTTTTTCTATGTATCATATCTTGTGTTAGCTGTTCATTGCTTTCATAGGTCCAGTTTCATTATCGAAAGCATTTGTTTGTGCTTGGTTCATGTTTGTGTTCTTTGCTCTACTGAGACTGAATTTGTTTTTGTCAATTGTTCTTTATTCCATGTTGTCTAGCAATGGCAAAATAAGCTTTCAAACATATAAAGAAAGTTATGGATTTCGATTGTATTGTATTGGAATTCGATTGTATTAATGTATCCCATAAGGGGGGGGAATTACTTTTGGGGAAGTGTATCATACTGGCATGTATTTCTCACATTGACTGAAAGTTACTTGTTGTGTCAAAAACTTCAAACATTTCACAAATAAAAAAAATGAAGTAGAAGTTGCTAAAAATGTTTTGAATTATTCTTTCAAGGGCAATGTTTAGTAAAATGTAAGAAGAACTGAAGTATTGTTAACATTTTTCTTTTAAAACATAGCGTAACTGCTGTTGATTCAATCCTTTTTTTGTAAAATTCTGAAGCCCAGTATTGCCAAGCAGTATGGACATGGAAGGACTAAAATATTTGCTATGATTACTGAACTATCTTCTATTTGGAAAGAGTATGATAAAATGCATGAAATAAATTTTTTTGCAGCATCAATAGTGATTTGAATTAGAAATTATATTCCATTGCGGTCGTTTACTCTGATTCTATAAAATTTCACATTCAAATTGGCCTTTTTGAAATACCAAATTTGATTGGGAATTCCATTGGATAAAATATTAACTAATTTACTATGGAAGGATTTAAAAAAAGGTGGCATACCCTTTAACGTGCGGTGGTATCTCTCTGAAACCACCATTTTCTAAAAAATATCTCTAAACGCGCAATGGTATTTCAATGGAACCACAGGTCCCAAACATATTTTTTAACTCTTATAAAAGACACTAGATGTCAGCACGAGACAGAAAACTTTTATTTCTGTGAGAAAAATGCATCATTTAAAAAGCCTTTTTTAACCACTTTCAAAAAGATTTTTTTAGTAAATAAAAATAGACAAAAATTCAAAGTAAGGTATGTACATTTTTGCTGCATATGCTGTCCATAGCATAACTAATTTTTAGTATGATAAATGATGAAAAGAACCAACTCTACCCAATTTACTTTGTGGTGGTTTCAGATATGTACCACCGCGCACCTAGAACATGAAAATTGTCCGTTTCTTCTCCGGCTTACAGCACGCACACGTGAGAGATTTAGCCCTTTTTTTTCTTTTCGTTGACTCAGGCAGTGAAATAACTAATAATTTATGGGGATTTTGCCATTGATTTGAGGGAGGGGTTTATTTTTTCTTTATTACTGCATGTTTTAATTATTTAATAATAAAGAAACAATGGAAAAAAAAACTTTACTGGCTATTGAAGTTGATTTCAATCACTTATAGTTATATTTTGTATTATTTAATATTTAAAAAGTAATTCTAATACTGAATATTGCATATTTTAGTAAATTTATTACAAAATATATAAAAAATATTCTTACAAATCTGACGTAAATCATATATTGGTCATCCGAGAATTATGTCGTAGGTGCGTGGTGGTACTTCTATGAAACCACCTCCCCCTGGGGGGGGAATGTACTGTAATTTTTTTTAAAGGTATTTTCTCTGTTCTTAGGTTCTATACATTGCATTTATAATTTTATTTTGAAAAATTAAACGAATTTATTTTTTCGCGCTTCAAAGGATTAAACATTTAGTTTCTTTTATGGCAAATAATTCTGCTGTTTTGGAAGGAGAAAAACAGAGTTGTAGCCTATTCAAAGGGAAAAAAACAACTTAATTATGAGTTGTTTGTATTATTTAATACATTTGACATAAAAAAAAGGGAGAGGGACTCTTTACCTTTAAAAAGCTTCAAGGTTTGCACAATAAAGATTCAGTTTCATGTATTTGATGTGGTTTTTGCTTGGTCATAGTTTTGATGTGAACTAACTTGGCCATTAACTTGTGTATGTGTAATTTTTTAAAATCTAAAGATTTCATTGTATTTTTTAAAAAGAATCTTTATTGTTCAGTCATACATTTTTGTTTAAAATGTCTTGTATATGTTCCCTTTAAATTTACCTTAGTGAATAAGTTTTTATACAATGAGTTGATCCAAAATAGATTTACATCTGAGTAATTTTTATTTCAAAATATGTTTATAATGAAAATATTTTTATATTATGGGTTGTTTTATAAAATTTAAAATATTAATGCATTATTTTAAGAATGTACTTGAAATGTTGTTCATGCATTATTTCAATTTAAAAAAAAAAAATGTAGATCACATATTATTTTATGCTTTCTCATTTTCAAAAATTGTTGGGTTTTGTAATATTATCCTTTCAGTATGATAAATAATATTTAAGGAATTAAAATGCAAAGGTTAGCATGAAAAATAATGTTAAGTGAAACTACTATTAGAGTTCTTTTCAAATTCTCCAGTTAAATTTTTAAAATCTACTATGAAATATATTCTTAACCCCTTACCTACCGAGGAAAAGTTTTCCACCCCCTCCTTTTCCAGCCACTGTTTTTCACTCATACATGCAATTATGTAGCGTATTGGGGGAAAGAAAAGGTATGGATAAGTAAATCCATCACAAACACTGTCATTTTATTGCATTCCAAAAGTGCAATGCAAAGAATTGCCCTTTGGAAAACTATGTATGTACCTCAGAGGCAGTTAACAAACCAGATAAACAAGGTGTATATATATATATATATATATATATATATGCCTGTAGCTGTTAAAGGTTCAACTCCTTCGAGACGAATGTCCCGTATTCGAGCCAGCACAAAACACCGATAGTAGCCTAGCATCCCGTATACGAGTCACGCACTTGGAATGTTTTTCAAGCTCAATTTTTTGGCAATATATACCCATAAGGTTTGAGATGCATGCAGATCTGACCTTCTTGAAATGAGAAAAGTATTACATGTGTGATTTTTGTTTTATAAACATAAGGGAAAGGGAATGTTTTTGAATTGAATGCTTTATGGATGCTGTTCAAATGAAAATGTGGTTCTTGTTTATCATGAAGATGAGAGATTTATTTTTGCTAGAGCATTTGGTTTGGGTTTGCAGTGTAGTTTTTAATGATAACTAAATCTGGTAGACAAATTTTTTTTTGCTTTTACAAGGTCGAAGCATCGAAAATGTTTAATGGAACTTGAAATATCAGAATGATGCAAAATTGATTCTAAATTAGAATCTGAGAGTTGTGATAATGACAAATAATATATTTGTATTGTTCTGTTAATTGCAAATATTATGATAATGATATTTTCAGACATCTGTATGCTGATTACATCGATTTAGGCGTAACTAACTCTAAACCCTCTGGCCATGACGGTACGCACGGGTTTGCATCCTTTGTCCCGAAAGGGTTAAGATAGCAAGGAAACAAAAGAAATTTACAGAAAACTCCCTATTTTAATAAAAATTTATTAAACTGAAATCAACAGATATAATTATCAGCTTAACTTTAAGAATCATGTCTGCCTATAAAAAGAAAAATCATGGTCTAAAGACTATGCATTGGCAAATATCCCCACTACTCAGCAGAAGTCCAACATTTTATCTTACAACATCGTCTTATTATACATGGTAAACCAGCCAGTGTCAAAAAAGTTGAAAGGTAACATAACCAAAATTCCCAACCTGAACAACATTTTCTTAATTTTGATAAGAAATTGTTGTTCAGTCTTTTTTTCTAAAGATTAAAAATAATGCATATGAATCAGTCTTTGTTAATATTATTTAGAATGTTGAAAGTATTTCAAAAAAGGAATTTAGATACATGATATTGATGATGAATACATTCCTTGTATACTTATTTTTAAAGCTGTTTACTCTTCATTTATATTACACACCATGCCATTACAATTATATACACCATATTTCTGTTTGATAAAAATTTTCAACTTGCTTATATTAGTACCTCACACATCTTTAAATGTGTGTGTGCACTCTTTCAATATCAATAAAATGTGTACTAACTTGAGAAAGTTTCTTTGAATGAAATGTGACTTTCTTTCTTATAACAAAAATAACTCATTCTAACCTTTCTTGTGTGTTTTATTCAAATTTGTTACTTTCCACATTCAACACCTCTAATAATTTTACAGGAGCTTCCACATTTAAAAAATTACTATCAGTGAGATTTTGTTAAAATTTTCTATTGTCATTTTCATATGTTCATTTTGGAAGTTGAGTCTTAAAGAAATATGTATGTTTAATGTGAATCTCAATTTATATAAGTTGCTCCATATTATTTTAAAGAGAGATATTGTAAGTTTCATTTTTATCAAATAGGAGAAAATCTGTTGAATTTTATCAATTTTAGTAAGTAACTATATGTAGTAACTTTAGTAAAGTAACTATATTTTAATACTGTTGATAATTGTATATTTTTATGATATTTAATATATGTTATCATGAATTTTATTTTAGACCTGTGAAACTTCCTCTCTTATCTATGGTTACAGTTGAAAATTTCAACATGTCTTGCAATATTTCTGCTACAACTCCATCATTTTTATTCAGGTAATTTTGTTACATAAATTTCAATTTACAAATTCTAATTTTGTCTTTGAAATAATTTGTTACATAAATTTTTATTTACAAATCAATACAATAAGTTTGTCAGTAAAAATTAATACATATATATTTATAGGCTAATATCAGATGAAATGAGGCTTTTTATTTCAAATGAAGTTTCTATGAAGAAACCCGATATAAAAAAAAGTAAAAAACCTTTTTTTTCTTATATTATTGAATATATTTCTTCAAAATTCTGTTTATTTTTTCTGGCAAAATGTATATTTTCATTTTTTAAATCTTAAACACATGTGTGCGAGTTGGGAATTTCATGGGAATTTGGTCATTTAGCAAAATAGTAATTAATATTCATTTTTCTCAACAAAATTTTTCTATTCTTTGTGTTTGATTTTGTGATGTACACTGTTTGGTACAAATCCTGTAAAAGCATACTTTTATGTGATACCCGCTCTTCAGCACAAATCTATTAAATACTTACTTTTTTAATATGACTCTTATTGCAGTGACGGATTACAAAAATATGTAAAAATGCATTTCCTGCATGCAATGTTTCACAATATTTTCTATGAATAAAGGTAGGAACATTGTGTGTGTTACCTTTTTCATTATAATATCCAATTCTGGAGAAAATTTCTATTGATTTGCTAAATTCAATTATTTTATTTATTTTACGTAATATATTAACTTGTTATATTTTTGTAAGTATATAGCTGAAGTTTTTGTTGTTAAGAATGGTATTATTCTTTTGTAGATGATTTTCATTCTGCTGGCAGTTCTAACTATAAGCCTTTTTTTCTGTTGGAATATATATACATTTAACTCTAAACCTCCTACAACGTATCAAATCAACCTTTTTGAACGTATTGTTAAGAGTTCTTGGAAATAATATCATTCAGCCATTTAAATTGACTAATTAAAATTATATCAAATGTATTTTTTAATATACACCTCTCTCATGTTGAGAAATATATATATATATTGTGGTTTTTATCTACATCAATGGATCATTTGACATGTAGAAGTATTTATATGCTAGCATGAATGATTGTATGCCAAAGCATTGGATTACACATATTTGCTATTGTAATGAAGAAATATATTTGTAAGTTTCCAAGAAGCAATCTCTTATTCATTGAATCCAAGCTTGTTATATTTCAGATTTGGCGCAACAGTAAATAAATGTAAATCATTTGGAGGGAAAAGTTTCTTATACATGTTTGAAAAAACAGTGATAAAGAAGATTTGTTACTGCAAAAAAATAAGTTTATAGTAGATTGTTCGCTATAACACTGATTCAAGTTGAGAACAACTAAGAGTTCACTATACCCAGGGTTTATTGAGTTAGATTGCATATTTTGTTTGTATATTACTAGTATATGTAGTGACTATATATAGTGTATTTGTCAAAATATCTGCTACTTAAAGTCTGAAGTCAGTTGTAGGAAAAAAGTGCCAAATAAGATATAGCTAAGAAGACTAAACTACAAACAGCTGTTTTAAGTGCAGAAAATGTGTCTAAAAAGTCATAATTAATAAAAAATGTGGTGACAGGGAATAAAAATTTAATATTATTTAATTCCAAGTTAGATTTTTTATGTTTCTTTCAGTTAAGTAATTAAATAAAATGGGATTGTTATACAGAAAAAATGTTTTATTTTTACACTGAATTGAGTGGCAGCTGTAGCCAAGTGGTCGAGGCATCGAAACATGGCTGGCGTGTCATGAGTTCAAGCCCAGTACCACTGAAGACCCATTGTGTAGGGGAGCGATGCACATGAAATCTGTCGAGAGCTCAAATGTCCTCCCGTTGGTGTAGTAGTTAGGAGAGGGGGGTGCCAGCTCAGGTGTCGTCCTCGTCACTTGACCATGGTTCAAAATTACGAGGTCCATCATCAAAAGCTCTTGTGTAGCTTAACAGTGCGGCATTAATATTCAGTTACACTGAATTGAACTAAAACATAATTTTTGCTATTCATCTTAAAATAAATAACTTTTTTAAACAATTTGATTCCTTATGGTAAAAAGTAGGTATACATTAAATGTTGATTAATTAAGTATTTTTAGTGGATTTTCTTGTAAAAATGAAGTAAAATTTGCTTACTCGGGCTTTTCTCTTACTGTCTGGAGATATGATTTTAAAAAAGTGTATGGTTGTTACATTTTCTATTTCAAATACTTCAGAATTTATGGTCAAAATAATTGAAAAAAAAAGTTTATAGCTTTTTTTTTTAAAGCTATGGACTTTTTTTTTACAACATTAAAAAAGTATTTTAACAATTTCCATTTAAAAAATTTTTTGTACATAAAATTTTATATTCATGTATTGAATAATATTTTCTGAAATATTTTTTTGTATGTTAAGAATACCACTAAACTATAAATAAAGTACATTTGAGGGGACACAGTATGATTCAATCAACAAAAATTGGTAAAAAAAAATCAGTTTTTTAGCTTAAATTGTTTATTATATAAATATCTATAACATCACAAAATTTGAAAGCTCTGAATTAAAAAAAATGCCAAGCTATGAGTCCTTTTATGTTTGATTTTATTCACATCCCAATGGCAAATAAATTTTAAATTGATTTATCTAAAAAAAAACCATTTATCTTCATTTAAAATGCTAAGGCATTTTTCTTGTTGTGCCAAATGCTTTGATATCTTTTTCCGACTATTCATATTAGTACTTGTTGAAAAAGTTGGTATGCATTTTTAAATCAAATCAATACTTATTTTTTTAAAAAATAGTTGAAATTAGAATTTATGTTTTTAAAGGAATTTTCCATAAGCATTCATAAAAAAAACATATTGGAAATATTAATCATGTAATAGCAAAACCCATACCAACTTTTGTTATACATAGTTCGAAGTACTAGTGAATCAAATTTTATGTGTGTCTGTCAATTATTGTAGGAGGAGTAGCATTTTAAAGACACTTCAGAAATTTTTCCTTAAAAAAATCAAATGGATAGCTTTTTGTGGCATTTTGAGAGCAAAAACTTGCATAATACATATAAATATAGGGAGCAACAAAAAAGTTTGTGAAAACCATTAAATCAAAACATTTTTTATAAACTGTACCATGTCCCCTTAAAAGTTACTGGTGGTTTTTATGAATATGAGGAATTACTAATTACAATGTTTAAAAATCTCTTGGATTAATTTATGAAATAAATGGGAAAAAAAATGCAAGGTAATTCTCTAGTGATGTTGGTTTAGTCTGTGCCCACCCCCTTGTCCTTTTATTTTTGCAATTCTTCATATTGAATAATGAACACAATCTTAGCAAATGTTTTTATATATAATGAGCTATTTATACATAAAAAGATTAATTTTTGTGTGTTTTTTTTCCAGTCGATAGCTAAGAATAATAATAAAAAAAAAAATATGTATTCAGATCTTATAATTTATTTATACAGAGTGAACAATAAAGCAGAAATAATATGTGTTAAGCTTTTAATCAATTAAATTTTTAGTAAAAGTTTTCCTTTCATTGGGAAAAATGTATGCAGTTTATTGGTAAAAATTTTGTATTCTATTTATTGTTGAAATGTGGTCATAAATTAGATCTCACAATATATCAATGCCATTTAATATTGCTATCTGAATTTTGTACTTATAAACTCATGAGTTAAATCATTTTATTTCAGATTATGTTTGTGTTGTTGATAGTGGCTTTATTGATGTCTCCATTAGGACAGGTGTAGATGATAAGGTAACCCAGAAATCTTTCAATTGGAATATCATTTCTTACTATTCTGTACTTTTAGTTTTGAGAATGATTAAAATTTAAATGTTTTCTTTCTAATTTCTTATGAAATTTTCACAAATTATCAGCCATGTATTTAAGCAATTGAGTTTCTCTCTCTTTTTTATTAAAAAATAGTTTTTTAAATTTCTTGAGAGAGTGCAAAAATTGTCCTTATATTTTGTTCAGCATACACTGCCATGTATATGTTTCCTCACATCACATTTAATGGATAACATTTGAAAAATTACAGACAGCTATTTGATAATAACCAAGCAATAATTTTTCTAAGAGAAATATAAAAATTTAATAAAATTTTACAGGGTTATCAGAAATGAATGACCTGATTACAAAATGAAAAATTCCCGGATGAATAAACAGAAAATAATAATTAAGATGTCATTGTAAAGACAAAATATGAAATTTTTTTGTATCTAACATTTTGTGATGTAAAGTAGAAAATGTGTAATGTTACTTCTTTTAGTCACCTGTATAAATATCATTGCAAACCTGGTCACCCTGGACTTTAGTCTTTACTCAGGCAACCAGTTTCCTGGAACTGTTTTTACCACCTTCTTATACTCTTAGATGTCTGCATTTCTATGGTACTTTCTCTAAAGTTCTTGCTATACCGTGATTACTGACAGACTTTTTGCAAACAAGATTGCAAAATGCCTTTCCCCGCTATGATGCAATTTCCACTTCTGTTCACAATTACAATATTGCTGTTACCTATTTGACAAACACATGTTACAAACTCAACATTTCATACTTTATCTTAACAATGACATATTAATGATCATTTTCTGTTCATATTCATCTGAAAATTATAAAGTTTTGTAATCAGGTCATTCATTTCTGATAACCCTGTATATGTGTGTTTGTTTAATTGAAAATAATTATAATTTTTTTTTGCATTGGTGGATTATTTTTTCTTCATTTGTTTTAATACAATTTTTATTTATCTTCAGTATTTTATGTCATTAAATATTGAAATTTCTAAGGTTGTTTAAATATCATAATTCAAAGTTAAAAAAAAATTGTAAATAAGAAAAAAATTAAGAAGGAAAATGTTTGAATTTGGGGGGGGGGGAGTTGTGCAAAAAGGGAAAAAAACCCAAGAAGTTTAAATAAATTGAAATTGTACATTTAAATATCATTAGTTTTGCAGATTTATAGGTTTTATCATTGAAAAAGTTTTATTAATATTAGTATTTTCAAAACTTCCGTTTTTGTCAGTAATTCTAATGAATTTGTGAAATGTCTGTTTGGAATTTCTCAAAATATTAGATGAATTTAACCAATCTTTAGTCAAATGTTGTTTTCTACAGTATGAAAAAAAATATCCTTCCAATTCAGATTTTTATTAGCCCTCTGAGTGTTCGGCGTTGTCCTGAAAAATCATTCCGAAAGCGTTTACGTCTCTTTTGCGAATTGCTTCGAAAGTGCAACACATTTAATTCCTTTCCCCTTCAAAGATCGCGGGAGGTCTACAGGGGAAGATTTTATTACTCAGTTCGGCCTCTTTGCTACTTTAAAACCAGGAGAAAACTCGTTCACAGCTGTGCCGTTGCCTTGTGCGAATCTTGGGTGGGAAAAGTGGGGTCCACGTGGCTGTTTAATCGGTTAAGTCACAATAAAAGTAAAGAGTTAAAAAAAATGAAAACTCGAAAGAAAGAAACTTGTTACAAAAGTGGAAAAATACTTGTTTATTTTAAACAAAACAGAATTTTAAAAAATTAAAGAAAAATAAACTATTTTAGACTAACGATTTGAGCCAGGAAAAATCAGCCTGTATTTATTGTGGAATATGAGACTAATAAAACAGAATATTAAAAAATTAAAGAAAAATAAACTATTTTAGACTAATGATTTGAGCCAGGAAAAATCAGCCTGTATTTATTGTGGAATATGAGACTAATAAAACACAAGTAAATCTTAATGTTTTTTTAATAAAAGTAACTATGTAAAAAAGAGTAAAAGTGATCATCTCTCTCTTTTTTTTTAAACAATAAGAGAATAAATGAAGTATCGTTACATATGCGACGATTATGTTTATGAAATAAAATCAATCTTCTCTATTCAATTATATTTTAAATTTAAAGTAACATAAAGAGGGATTTCAATACTTTTACTTTATATATGTTTTAATCCTATAAATCATGTTTTTATGTTAAGTGAATTTTTCGGAAAAAATATATATTTTATTTCATAGTCAAACAATTTATATGAAGCAAAAATGCCTTCTTTACATCGACATTTGTGACGGAGCAAAAAGCAAATTTAGTCAATTTTTTTAAATTTTAATGGGGATATATATATATATATATTTTTCTTCAAATTGTGAAAGTATTTCTAACCATTTTCTATTCAAATTTAATTTTTTATTTTTCTGTCTCTTTAGTGTAAAATGGAAAATTCATCGACAAATGCATCTTTCACACAATTCAGTCATTACAAATTGTATTGAGAGGAAAACTTCTCCCAATTAATTTTGTCTTTCAAAAGTACACTTAAAACAATTTTGTTCAGTGAAGCTAACCGACAATTCTGCATTGTATTCATGTCATATTTTAAAAAAAATAACATTTGGAAATATATTCTGTATTAAATTTGTTGAGTATAATAAAATAATGCCTGCTGTGTAAAAGACAGAGAATGAGATGGGATGTATGGTTTTGAAAGAATGTTTTCGTACATGTAGAGTATTTTTGAAAATTTAAATATCACCAAAGCTGATCATATGATTGTAAATGAGTCTTATTTTAGAGTGTAAGCTGTAGGGTATCAAAATAAAACATTTTACTTTTAAATAGCCAAGGAGATTTTATTCAATATCCTCTCCGTAAAATTGCTTACAACTTTTATTCAAATTGTAAAGAAACTGAAATATAAATATCTGACTTACTGCAGTCAATAATATTCATATATGTGAAAATCCTATTCCTCCACTTATTTAAGTACATTTTACAAGGCTGTAGGCTAAGACAATGTTTTATTTTTATTAACGAGGCATAAACATTCAGCCATAAAAATATGTTTTTCATTTTAAAATATATAAACCGTACATGGATTGTAAGACAATTTATAAAATCCTAAAAGCTTTTTGAGGAGCAAAAACAAATACTTTTGGGTAGTTCAAAATTTTAATGTAATACACAAATATATATATTAATAAGTAAATTCGTTTGAAAAGAAAAAGTAATTTATTTAAAATTTGTATTTCATTAATAAAATAAATCAAAGTTCCTCCTGAAATAAACAGTTGAAAGAAAAATGTTTAATTTACAATCGATACATATAAACGTTTATCTAAGGGGTATCCCCGAAGTGAAGCAATCCTATTAAGTGAAAAATAAACTTAGTGTTGGAATCATACAATTCCCTAATGAATAGGCGAGTCCGAATTTTTTTTCATGTAAACTGTGTGGACGGAAATGACTAAATAGGAACATTTAATAATTTGCATAAATTAAAATTAACCGTTATAGTTTATATATTTTTTAAGATTACAAAAGGTGTATTTCGGATGCACAAGTTTTAATAGGAGTACGGTTTACGAAAAGTAGTACAAATATATCTGATGGACTATGGTTGGTTACCTTAAATAATGTGAAACACAACAAAGTATATTGGAAATCAATTCCCCAATTCGTGGTAATAAAAATGTATGAAGAAATTGCAAGACTTATTTTTGTATTTGTAATTATTATAATTTTTCCTGAAAACTGCAGTTTCTAGTGCGGCACCCGTCAAAACCGATGGGGCCTCACTTTTTGCCCAGTTCACCCCTACCTAAACCGATACTGCCCTAGAAAGTGAAAATGCTGTCTTCTGTTTATCAAGATTATGGCATTGCAGACTGCATCATGTATTTTAGATGGTCGTTTTTTTCTTTACGTCAATCTGTTAATATCTGAATTTAAAATTATATGAAATTCTTAACATACGCAACAATGCCCTTTATAATTTTTTTAATAGTGCAGGAATGCGTCTTCAAACATAACATTACATTTATGTGTTGACTATTTATTTAATATTAAATATAACTTAACGCACAGATTTTCTGAATTTTAAGATAAATATTTCAAAAACTCTTGTAGATATGATCATAATTTTTCACTCCTGAGTTTTAGCTTCGCAATATTGCTTCTACTTAAAAATTTATTCTATATTCATCAAATTTTTCAGCATATTTTTTGCTCTTAACATACAGTTTTAACCGAATTGCATGAAATTTACGAAATGCATTAAAATGCTTAAGATTCTATATGTTAAAATTTTAATTTAATATTTTATTCGAAGAATTGTTAGTACTTATGGTAAATAATTTTTAACTACGTATGTGCGCCATACATAAATATTTTTTTCCGAAATTTCAAATGCAATTTCTACTATAAAATTCCTAGTTTTGTATGAAAATCTGGTTATTTATTGAATTATAATTACAATAGATATCCAGATTTAAATTACTTATTCTTCAGTAAGCTTTTAAAAAAATAAATACTTAGAAATTTTGCATAAATAAATATTTCTTAAAAATAAATTTAAAATTGGTCTTTATATTTATTTACATGCGTGAATGCCAACTGTAAATGTATCCGGATATTTTTAATTACTATTTACTCAGATATTCAAGTTTAAAAATATGAATTTGTGGAAAAACTCATTCGTGTTCTCTCTGAAGTAAACTGAAATTCAAGCATTTTTTTTTTTAATTCAAATATAATTTGGTGTATCTTAAGAATGCGTAAGATGCCCAGCACCCTGGCTTTAAAATTAAAAAAAAAAATTAATGGATCTGAATTAGTTTTTTTGCTATTATTTTTATCAAAGCGTAAGAATTTTTTTACATATAATTTAACGCAAAAGATTAAAAATTATTCATTTTTAGTAGTAGAAAAGCTTAAAAGGTTTTTAATTTTGAAGCGTTCGGTTTTTTTTTGTTTTTTTTGATAACTTATAATGAAATAATCATGTTTTAAGAACTGAAAGCATTGGCTAAGAGAAGAAAAATAAAGCAATAAAATATAGTTCTAGATATTATATAGATATATATATTTTAAAAACTTAATTTTCCATTTGATTATTTTAAGGTGAAGAAAATAATACGAGTTAATCAAGCAAAGAGAATATACTTCAAAAGTAATTTGTCCAACTATATAAAATAGCAGATTACCGTCCCAACTTGTTAAAACTTCAAATTAATATAAAATCAAAAGTGAGTTGTATAATATTTTATTTATGCGTTGGAACTTTTCAAAACTTGAAAAAAAAAAGGTTAAATTGCGAAAAGTACAAAAAGAATTTATTCAATTACAGTTCGTTTACTAAGGGAACTAAAGAAATTCTTCCTAGTTTTTTTTATGATTCCTCCAGGGTGAAAACACGGGGTTCCCTGCTAGCCATAAAATTTCCTGTCAGTGTCCATTGTGTCGTCCCAACCCTCCCTAATTATCTTTCAAGATGTTAAACCTTTAAAGGGGGGAAAGGATTTCAGAAAAATACGGCCTACACGCTTTTGAAGCACTCTCTTGATGTCAGAAAAAGATGTGTGGTGCGTTTTCGAATCAGCTCTAGACGTGCGGAAAAAGACGCTCTAACCGCTTAGAGGGTTAATTCCTTCTTGGTTCCACCTTTTTTGTGCCCAGAGGATTGCTATTACACGCTGTGCAGTGCAGAGAAAAATTTCACACAACTTTACTTTCTGTTATTTTTTCTCTCTTAAATTATTATTACTTACCAAAATAGTGTTAATTTTTACACATAACATCATATTGTTAGAACTTACTATTTTATTTATAGAAAAAACTATTCAAAATATTTTTATTAGTAGTAAATAAGATTTTGTTTTTGACGAAGTAGGGAGTAAAATAAACTGTAATGTGATTTTTAGATTCAGGTGATCAAAAAAGATTGTAAAATTATTTTCACAGTAAGTCTCTGAAATCTTTTTCCAAGACCTTTTTAACATATGTAGAGGATTATTTTTTATGCAGATACTTATATTGGGTGCATGACAAGGAAAAATGGAAATCAATTAACAGACTATCATATGTATGACCAGCAATAGGTCAAGCAAAAAACTGTTTACTGATAAAAATAGTTTCCATTAGCAAATTCAGACTGTAACATATATTAATATTTAGCAATATAAAAAATGCCATTTTTTAATCAGAAATTAGAAGAAAAAAAATCCAGCTAAGAAGTGAATGTGAACAAGGCTTTTAAGAAGCAATAATATTGGAGATATTCAAAAAACTTTCCCTCTGCTTGAATAAAGAGCAAAAAAAGAAATTTATTTATTTATTATTTTTTTTATTTAGAAATAAAATTACAGTGTTGGACCTCTATTTAATAAATCCTGAAAAAGCTCGTTATACAGAAAATTCGTTAAATAGAGATTCATCTTTTAGACCATGTAAAACAATTTTTTTCAATTCATAAATTCTACATATTTTAAAAAAAGTAATTTTTCTCACTTTAAAAAAAAATTAATATGGTTATTCATTTTATATATTTATCCATCAAAAATAAATCTACAAGGAGAACAAGGGGAAAAACAAAAACATTGTCGAAGAATACACTGCATTTCCAACTTTAAAAAATAATTTTATGTTAAAATTATTAAGTCTCTTTTATTGACATTTTCCAATTTTAAACCTACAAGTAATTTTAAACATTCATTATTTTATAACAAATAATTTTAAATAAGGACACATGCATCCTTACATTTAATTACTGATAATATTACCTTAGGTTTTTGTTTGAAAACTACTGTAACTTGATTGCTATAAGTGAGTTACGGACCTGGTGAAACTGGTTCAAGGCCATTGATTACCATAAAATGTGCTGAAAGAGAAAATAGCTTGAAAATTGTCTTAAAATATTTTAAAAATAGGGAGAAAAAAATTGAATCATGATTGAAAAAATTTCTTTAAATAGAAGATGCACTTTACTATTTGAATGTTATTTTGTAAAGAAAGTAGTAAAATGTTCTTGGGATTTCAGAAAAATGTTTGCTAAGTAGAGAAATTCACAAAATAGAGGTTCGTTATATATGGAGGTTTGACTGTAATTATTTAAATCTCATCCTATTTTAAAAACAGTATGGTAAATTCAATTTAAAAGTATTCAACAAAATTGAGATTATGAGCATCTGATGATTTTTCGAAAAACTGCAATTTAAGTATTTATTTTTTTTAAAAAGTCAAATGACAGTATTACTTTTAGAAAGGAATTTTTATTTGTTTTTAAAAACCTCTGACGAGATTTAATGGGTTTAATTTTGTTATAATTATTAGTCATTTGTTGGGGAAATATATTAATCTTGTTTTTATTTCTTTTGTAGAATGAAGCAAAATTAGAACTATGTGCAATTAATAACTCAATCTGTGTCAGAACTTGTGCAGATTCTTTAAAAGCCATGATTGATCTCCTAATTTATGTTAGTGCTAGTGGTGATATGGAAACTTGCCCAACAGAAGATAGTAAGGTATGTGCATTATATATTTAAATTACTTTTTTTAGAAGAAATTCTCACCATTAAAGCTGGTTTATGTTTATGTATTTGAGTACTGGTTGGTTTTTTGTATCACGTTTGTTAATTTGATTTGAACACGAATGGACAATAGAATAAATGTATTTAAATCTAGTCTGCATTCCTTTTGTGAAAAATTTATCATATTGAATGAATTGATTATTTAAAATATTGTTTACATTTTAATGTTTATAAGAATGGTCTTAAAAGGTTAAAAATTTATCAGAAATTTCCTATGCTTGTCCTTTCTTTCAGACTGACTGCAGATCATTTTGAGAAACTTACAAAAATAATGTGATATTTTTTTTATGTAGTAGTTTTTATTTAAATTAAATATTTATTACATTAAGATTTTATCTGAAGTCTACATAAAAAAATTATTAATATGGTGTTTTAATCTTTTCTTTTTTATTGTAATTATATTTTATAATACACTTAAAAATTTCCCATGGCAGTTTTGTACATTATGTTGCTATTGCAAACATGTTGGAAGAAAATAATCTTGAACCAATGTTATGAAACAATGAACTTCATACTTATATTCATGTTTTTTATACTTAAAACTTAAAAAAATAATGAAAAAATATTTGTATCTGGGCTTTGTTTGAATGTGATTGATTCATTCGCATGAGAGTTCCATTGTTTGGGAACATGTTTTTTTAAAGATCTGATGTAGTCTTTCTGTTAAAAATCATTGCAATATGAAAGTCATGATTTTTACACACTTGTAGAATTGAAAGTAGATCAATTTTTCAACATTTTAGATTTGGATTCTGGATATTACTTATAGAAAAAATATGTTCTTTATTTTATTACATAGTTTGTTAAGTCTTTGCTTAGATGGTGGGTGGGAGATAGTGCAGACAAATACACTTTTTTCCTCTGCTAAAGATTTAAGTTTAATGTTCCATAAAAAAGGAATTAGTAACATTAAACTTTTTATCTTTTTCCAAAACAAAGTAATTTTTAAAAGTATGAAACATTAAGGATTTTTATTTATGAAATTTTGAAACATTAAAATAAATTCATATTAATAAAAGTTTTATGATCTTTACTATATATAGTATATCTTTACTTCTACTTGAAATTGTAGTTTTTAGTACCTAATTGTCAACCAAAGGTATATACTGTATTTACTCGAATCTAAGCCATACTGTTTTTCCAGTGTTAATGCTGTTAAAAATCAGGTGCAACTTAGAATTGAAGAAAAAAAATTAAATGGGTCAATTAGAGTTATTACTGGTTCATGTATGTGTTTAAAAATTGTTTATTTTGGTAAAATGACTTATTCACTTTTTATTAGTTTTCATTTTGAATATATTTTAATTTCGTAATATTGGATATCAATAAGCCATTTTACACTTTTTCCCCCAGTTTTTGCAAAAATTAGTTGAGAATTCGGGGTGCAGCTTAGATTCAAATAAGTACTGTATTTGTACTTACATGTATTATACTATGTACCTATAATTGAATATGTATGTATTTCTTCATTATAGGAGCACCAAAAGTCCAAAAGTTCTACTGTTAAGGATGAGGATTCAGAGAATTTGCATCTTTTAATGGCTGAAGCTATGAAAGATTTTCCTAAAGATTTCCATTCAGGTCCTTTATTTGATATTGTTGATATCATGTGTTTATAACCTGTTTTTAAGAAGTTGATTAAATTATTTTAGATGGCTAACTTTTTTATATTGGTTTCAATTTTTTTGAAATCCAATTTTTTTTATGCTTAATATTCTTAAGAAAAATATATGTGTGCTTTTTGTTTGTTTGCTGCTTACATTTTTTTGTACTGTAATTTTTTTACTAATGTTGAATATTGTAAAAATTGATAACTATTAAAATATTATCACTTTTGTGTTATTGTGACTAGCTGTGTTTTAACTTGTATTGTCGTTGTTGAAATATTTATTCAAATTAATCTGTTACAATTTTTAAAACAAATATATATATATATTTTGATGAATAGAAAATGAAAAAGTAAATAATTCATTTGTAAAATTAATACAAGCTTTGTCTACTTAATAAGCTACAAAGTACTTATGTTGTAGGCATCATTTCATAAAATGCTTATACATTTTTAAATGATGTAAACTATTTACAATTCACTCTTTTTAAATTTATATTCAAGTACTTCTGAAATTGCATAGATTTTTATTATATTCTATATAGGACAGAATGGTGGAGATTCTCATAAGACTTCTGAAGCTTTCTCTATTATTAATATGGATGATGAATTTTGTATTTTGGAAGATGATCCTGGAGTTGGACTTATGGTATAAAAATGTTTGATTTTTATAATTTGTGTTTGTAATTGATGTATAATATTTTGTTGCTTATATGTATTATATGTAAATTATATTGCTGTGAAATAAATCTAATGAATGATTTCTATAATTTTCTGGGTAAAAAATCACAATATAATAAAGCAAGCTTTACAATATATAAAAATTATACATGTTAAAAGTTGCATGTTGGAAAACAATTATATATATCCTTTCTTTTTTGTATTCAGCCTAGAAATGGGGAACCTCAAGTACGAATCTTGACAGATGAGCCAATAAAAATAATTGAAAATCATTTTTCTGTGCCACCAGGAAAATCTGATGTTTTAAAAGCTCCAAAACATTTTCCAAAGCCAGTAGTGTTACTTACCTTACGTGAAATGTCTTTGGATTGGCATTTATATGGAGGAAATGATTTTAAAGTCCCAGGTAATTTTCTATGAAGTTTATATATATTTGTGAAAAATAACAATTTGTGTATTATATAATAAGTAGGAATATATTAATAATCTAAAACAAATGTTTTTAAATTTAAAAGCTTGCATTTTGTTTTTAGTAACCTTTTTTGTTGTAATTCATTTTTAATTTTTGTATTTATTTTCTGTGTTTTATGAATGTATCATTTATCTTGTGTATTTTTCTTTATAGGAAAAAAGAAAAATAAAAACAAAAAGTAAGTATTTTTGGTCTGAAAATGCATTTTTTATTTTTATTTTTGCATTGATTTTTAAAAATATTGTTTTCAAAATAGTTCTGTGGTATGGCTGTTTTTAAAATATATAAGGGACTTATTAGTTGGCTGCTTTTTATCATTACATCTGTTTATAAGTCCACAATGAAACAAAATAAAAATGTTTTTAAAATATATAAGGGACTTATTAGTTGTGTGTGTGTGGCTGCTTTTTATCAATGCATCTGTTTGTAAGTCCACAACTAAACAAAATATCACATTATTGTTTTTTTTTATATTTGCAATGCAATAAACTTCTATTGGTTGTGTGAATGAAGATTAAACTATGTTTGTTTGCATAATTTCCAACATAAATAAATAGAGGCATTTTTAGCAATTTGGATGAATGTTACTGCAACTAGTCTTAAGTAATTCTTAGGTGTTTTAAATATTATGGTGTGTGAATGGATTAGTTTACTCACTTAGTTCCCATGGTTAATAAACCCCATCTTTTATTTCCTTTTACAAAATTAATTTCTCTTCATAAAATTAGTTTGCATTTGATTTTTATAAAATTTGTTTTGAGAATTTCTGAGTTATATGTGAAAATCTACAAAACAAATTACTAATTGATAAATAAGTTCAAACACTTAAGAAAGAAAAATATTTATTCTTTACTTTTCTTAAATCTTTGCTTCAATTAAGGCATAATTTTAATACTAATAAATTTAATTCCAAATTATTAAATGCTGTTATAAAAGAGTACTATTAAAATACGTTTTTTAGTCAATTGTAATGTGCAAATATTTTTTGACATTTCTATTCTTTATACTTTAAGTTCTATTGTCCCTTTTGTAGCTTTAAAAACAAAAATTTTCTAACATAAATTTAGCATTGATTTTGATTATAAGACTCGTAAATTTGAGAGGTTTTTTCGCGAGTAGAAAATTGAGGTGGGTAACAATTAATGAAATATTTTTGATTAATTTTTTCCTACAAGATTCATTTTAATTAAGATTCACTGCATAGCAATTTTTTCATTATTTCTATATTGGTTTTCCTTTTAAGTTTGTTTTGTTAAGCTTACTTCTGTTTTTTTACTTAGTGATTTAAAAATTTCTGATACTTTTTGTCACATTTTATGATTTTTTTCCTTTCCTGCTTAAATTTATAAAACCTCCATTATTCTCATTGTTCAAATAAAAGGAAACAAACTTAAAAATTTAAATCTTGCTTTAGAAGTTGTGCAAATTCTGAATTTAAATTCAATAATTTCTAAGGATAAAAAGCTATGTTGGAATAATTGTTTCAAAAGCTATATGTATATTTAAAAAAAAAGTTTATTGGGGGGGGGGAGAGCATAATATTTCAAAGAATTATTAATGCTATAGTTAATTTACTGTTATATAGTTGTGCTTCTCTTACTTAAAAAAGTTTTAAATATTCAAAATTTTTTAATAAAATTAAAAAAAAGGTGTGTTTTGTTGATATTTTGTATTTAAATTAGAATTCATATAAACTGTATATTTAAAATGTATGTGTTTGTATACTAAAATCAACAAACTCATTTATTCTGGATTTGTTGTTATATAGTTTTAATTTTTAATGCAGTTGTATTTAATTTTTTATGGACATTGTTCAATGTTATTGAATTTCCATTGTTATTAATTGTAATAAATAATTTTGTAAGTACTAATTTGCATTTTGGATTGTATAATAAATTTGTCTTTCCAAGGCTATAAATATTTTTAGGTGCTATTTTTAGTGACAACTGAATTTTTTGTGTAACTTTTTTAAAAAATGTCTTCTTAATTTCAGGAAAGATGCTACCGTTTCTTTTAATGATTTGCAATCCATTGATGTGGATACTAATAAATCCAACGTAACATTTTGTAAAGTAACAAATCTTACTAACAGTAATGCTGTAAAATATTCTACTGAACAAGTAACTATTGATCAGACAAAGGAACATTCATTGGATTCATTTCTCTCTCTTGGTGGAGCAAATCGGGATCAAAATGTGTTAATGAAACTTGTTTTAAATAAGGTAAACATTTTAATCTAATAATGTTTCTATGATTCCCATATAAAATCAATTTTGTTTATGTATGTATACAGTTTTTATGATTTTTTAAAAAATTAGGGCATGTTTTAAATAATTGTTCTAATTTTGAATCTATATTTGTATGCATCTTTTCTCATAGAATAATTGAAATTGGATATTTAAAGTCAACTATTAAATATTTGAGAAAAGATACAATTTAAAGATGGAATTTTAATTAAAAAAAATAAGGTCTATTTTAAATTAAAGAGTCTTGTGATGCATTTCTTAGTGTTTTTTTAATCATTTTCAATTCATAAATCATATGAATGAGTCCAATATAGAGGTACAAGAGTTGGCGTGATCAGGAGGAAGAAGGGAGTAAACCTAAATATTTACAATTACAAAGATTTTTGATTTATTAAAGTGAAATATTTCTATTTAATTAGTAATTTGATGTGTGTTACATCTTTTAATAATTGCTAAAACAATTAGAAGTAAGTTTTTTGCTAAAATATAAGTTCATGTATTGGAGTTTTGAAAATTTCTCACAGAATTGTCTTCTTATTGTAACAATGAAATTTTGTTGTCCAAAATCAAGCTAAGTTTTCATATTTATTACTTATTTTTTTTAAAAAAATTTTCTGTTAATATATATTATTTTACAGTACATTAATATAAGTTATGTTCTATAATTGATTAATAGTCCTTGAATTCATTGCATTATCATGCATGTTAACTTTGAGAGAACAAAATAATGCAAATATTGAGCAAATTAAAGTAGTTTGCATATCAATGTTGTGTTCTATTGTAAAATCTATAATATTTCTGTATATAAATTAAACAAAAGAAACTGAAAAAAGAAATTAAAATTTTTACAGGCACACTTTTTGAAATTTTTTTAAATAAGATTATATTTTATGGAAATTTTTTTGTATGATTCATGTATAATTTCTTCTAAATGTATTAAACTAAATGTTTTTTCATGTTAAGAATACTACTTGTTGAATTATTTGTAGTATATATACTATTTTAGTTTATAAGAGAGAAAAGCAAAGATTTTTGAAGTGAAAACTTCTTTAGCGGCGTTGGGCACTTTTTGGTAGGGGGAAATCTTATGGGTTTGCATCACCGACATGCTCTGACTGGCGCATGCGCAGTGTGTTGTTCGCCTTAGAAACTTTTTGGATGGTTGAAATCTCGCGCATTCCTGTCACCAACATGCTTATAACAGTATATCTGTAGCTATACAGCTGATGTATAGTGCTGTGTATATCTTACAAGTGAAGTTGAATATATTTAGTGAAAACTTCAATGTGTATATACACTGTGCATTGTTGAAATAGTGTTTTTGTATGATTATTATTTGAATCGTTTGATTGAAGAATCATTGTGCAGTACAATAGTGAGAACTAAATAAATATACTAATATTTTTAAAATAAAAAATAAATAACAGAAAATTATTTTAAATACTCGTATTTACTTTGGCGTTTGAAATTTTTATATTATTTAAAATTATTTTAAATATTAGCATTTATTCTGGCGTTTGAAAACTTTGCATTATTTTTTTTCTAATATCTAACCTCTGCATACATCACGCAATGCGGATTAGTATTTCACAGTGGCTTAGACGTTTTCTTACTACTGTGGTAAAACAGTTTTTTAGTTATTAAATCTTATTTTTATCATGGATTTTGAAATTAAAAAATTTATAAAATCTTATAATAATTCAAGATTAATGTGTTAAAGTTTAAAATATGGTTAATGCAAATAAACATCATAAAAGATCAACAATTCATCGAGAGGATTTAACGTTAGAATTGGAAAGGTTACAAAACAATACACTACAAATGGTAACCAAAACTTTTCTAGAATTCATCTCCAACAAGAAAGGTTTATCAATATTTTCATTCAATTGTCAAAGTTTGCATGCGCATGCAGCTGACCTAAAAAAGGATGCTATCGTAAGAAAGTCAAATGTTATGCTTTTCTCAGAAATTCGTATGAAAAACGAAGAACCACTTAATATTCCAAATTTCAACTTTGTTGTAAGTTATCAAAAACCCGAAGTTCCAGCAGCAGGCATAGCTATTTATCACAATACTCAAGATACGTCACACTTCATTACTTCACATATGGACATACATACTAAATTTACTAGAAGCATTGGTGTTAATGTTTCTGATATAGGCGAAATATGTGTTGCTCGTTGCGATTCCGAGAATGGTTGCCGTTTATTTTTCGCCTGGAAAATCTATGAGACAGATACAGCAATTTTTATTCCAAAATTTGATGATTTATACAAAAGAAGGTACAGAAATACTCGAAAAAAGATTTGGCGAAAAATATGATAATGCACCGACAACTTTAAGTGGAGACTTCAATATAAACTTTGCTGATGATAAAAGTCTACCACTAATTGAATTTCTAAATGAAACACTTAATTGAAATATGTCCAATGATCAAAAACTCAGTACTACAAAATATAAAACGATGATCGATGTGGTTTTTATGAGATACATAGATAAATTTGAATCAAACTTTTCCTTTCTTACTTTAGTTACCATAAGCCTATTGTATCTTTTTTAGAACAAAATGAAATAATTGAAAGTACAAAAAGTCTAAGTATTGTTGAAGTTAATGATGACAATGATGCAAACAATTAAAATAATGTTAAAAATCAAGTACATTGAAATTTAAGTGAATACAAATACTATCCATATATAATATGATTGTATATTAATTGTTATTTCATTTGAATTGTATTTATATTTTGTCATGATCTTGTACAGCCCGTAATATATTTGAATTATAAAAAAACCATATAAACATGCGTATAATTGTTGCTTGGAGTGTCATAGATGTGAAAACCAGATTGAAGCTGATAATTTTAATTCAAACATTATGAAATTTAAAATTTTAATACTAAAAGTTCTAAGTTTTCACTTCTATCGGCAGTCTCTATGACTGCCATTTTTTTAAAAAAATTATTTAAAATGAATTTATTTTTTGTTTCCATCTATCTTAATTTTAATATAATTAATTATAGAGGTAAAACCTTTATATACATCAACTGCTGTTTGTAAAAAAATCACCATGAAGGACTCATGAGAATTAAATGAAGTGTAATACATGAACAACTTGTATTGGTAGAAATAAATGAATAAATTTTCAAAAAGAAAAGAAACAATATTAACTGTCTTAAATTAGTATTTGGTGGAGCCAGCATGTACCACAATGAATGCTGCTTGGAGTCAAACAGATTTTAAATGTCTGCTTGTGGAAGAGAATTCCATATTGTTCTATGCGCATCCAAACTTCGTCTTTTGAAGCTATAGGATGTGGGTCATGAGTAAGATGCCGACCAACCAAATCCACACATGTTCAATAGGCGAATAAGCAGGCCAAGGAAGAAGTTGCATGTGTTGGGCCGAAAAGAAGTCTTGAAGATTCCATGCAGCATGTGGGTGTGCATTATCCTGTTAAAAAATAGCCCAGGGATACCTTGAAGAAAGAAAACAACTAAGGGCTCTAAAAGTTCATGGAGATACTTCTTGCTATTCTGATTACCCTGAATTCATAGCGGCTGAGAACGAAAATGATATAAAATTGCACCCAGCCCATAACTCTGGGTGTTCAGCCACTATGATGTTCGATAATGTTCTCTGGAAGGCAGCATTCACCCACAAATCTTATAACATGAATGCGACCATCATGGTTTCACAAATTAAAGCAGGATTCATTAGAAAAAACAACTTGTTGCCAATCAGCCTGCCAGGCTCTGTGTTCATGAGCCCATTTGTAGACGCAGATGGTTTGCCATGAGGGGACTCCTTTATAAAGGAATCCTTCCATGCAATCCACAGTACTGCATACATCAACAAATTGACAAAGCCAACATTAGTACACCTGTAGCAGTAGATCAGCATGCTGCCAACTGCCTGGAGAGATTTGTATGGTCATTCACTGCCATGCGGATTGGGTGTCTCATCACGTGCTGTTGCCACCTTCCATCATCCACTCCCAGTTTTTCGAGTTGTCCAGTGCTTGTCAGTCCACTGCTTCCAAACTCCCATCAATGTAGAACTTTTCCACTGCACACAAGCTGTTATTGCTGGACAGGAAAATCCTCCTTCACGAAGGCCTATGTAATTCCCCCCATTCAAACTCTGTAAGTTGTTGAAATTTCATCATGGAGGCATACTTGGGTCCCACTAAACGTTCCTTATTATCTATTAATCATGCACGATTTTCAATGTTCACTACAGCCCTCTATTTATATACTTTCAGCATTAGTTCAGAGGGTGCTGCTCAAGCCATGCATGGCGGCTGAAACTTTATTGCTTTGCATGACATCCTGTAATTGACATTAGCTGCAAATTTCATTTCATTCAGATGATTCCATCATGGTGTTACCTTTTTTAAAAAGGGCAGTTTATGTATATATATATATTTTAGAATTTTTTTTATATATTATTAGCAATATAAAAATATAATTTGATGTTAGTAGTCTCTAGGATCATGTTTTTATGAATATCTTATCTATTTAACTTTTTAATTTTGATTCTTAAAGAAATCTGAGGTCAATCAGGTTCAGTTAATATCTAAATAAAATGTTTTGTAATTAAAAAACTAAATTCGATAATTTGAATACTGAATGTTTTAAAGTTTTATATAATTGTGTTTATTCATTAAATGATATTGTTCTCTAATATCTCCAAATTTTCAAGTTTTTACTTCAAAGTATTTACAGAGGATATTACTTCTCAGGAAGACAGAAAGTTAAGTGAATAGAAGATTTATTAACTGTATTTACTAGAAATGTGCCAGATATGTGGAATAGTTATTCGATAATACCCCCCATCCCCCCAAAAGGAGGCAACTAACAGCCATTTTCAGGTTTTTACATGATTCCATCTGTGAAAGCTGTACTTTCAGCCATTTTTAATGGTATTTCAATTAACAACGAAAATTTTGAAAAAAATGGGTGACTCACCAAAACAAGTATTGAGTATAGGTCCATCAGAAGGTTCGGATAGAAATTCATGCCTCTTGCATCTATTAAAAAGGATATTACTTCTTAGGAAGATGGAAGCTTTAGTGAACAGAAGATTCATTAATTGTGTACTTACAAGAAATATCAAATCATAATATGCAGCTTGCTCTCAACATTAAAATCGATTCTAAAACAATTTAGTAAGGAGGAAAACTTTCCCTTGGTGAAGGGAACATCAGTCTGATGGAAAATCTGAACTTGAAATAACCTATTACAATTTCATACGATGACAAAGTAGGCTCTCTTCTTCGGTGCAAACTTCCATCAGTGATTCCCAAAGTGGCCTATATAGTCCCCTAGGGGGCTATAATGACCTACAAGGGGTCCACTCTAGCAAAAAAAATAATTTAGGGGTCCATGTAGGTGCAAATGGGGGTCTATGATAGTGGTTCTCATTAAACCAAATCATGACTTAAATCTTAAAAAAAAATTTGATCTAGTGAAAACTAGATTTTACCAATTTAACATTTACTAAATTTAGCTAGGTTAATTTGGTTATTAGGTGACAGCATAAATTTTATTTAGACAAGGACCATTTCAGCATTTCTTTCTAAAATTAAGCTATAGAAGTATAAAATTGAATGTCACGAATTTTCTCAATTTGTCGCTGACAGTCTGTAACCTATGTTCAACATTTAAATACTCTTACTCAGATTTTAAAACTAGGTTTGAGATTGCTTTTTTTTATAGTAATAAACAGCAGAGAGAGAGAGAATAGACGATGATTTCATATTGTCAATTTGAAGAAAAAAAATAGGCCATATTACAATAGAGACTGATCAGAATAGGTCCTAATGATGATCTTAAAATGAATTTTAGAAACAGATGTCAACAATTCTGGCTTAAAAAAGACATACGATATTTGTTGCAAACTATGGAATATTGAAAGAAACCTTTTAATTGCTTTTCCTTGTGAGAGGGAGTTTCACTGAGTTTGCCACTCTTGAAAACAAAAAAGAAAGAAGGGGGGGGGCACTAATAAAGGCACTTACTAAGGAGATTTAGGGTTAAACCTGACTAGAGTGATATTAAATGTTGAAGCACCATATTCATCCCTCTCATTAAAAGTGTTTGTTGTTCAGTTATTTTATGTATTAGTTTAGTTTTAATTAATTAACATACACTTTTTAAGTTTCAAATGCTATACATCATTACAGTTAGAAATTTAATTCTTTTAAAGTAGTAGCACCAACTATCAAAAAAACATTTAAGTTGATAAATTTGCAAAAATTTAATATTAGAGGTAAGCAGGGGTCTATCCGAAACTGAAAAACATGGCAAGGGGTCTATGAGACAAAAAAAGTTTGGGAACCTCTGCTTTATATGTGTGAAATGTTATACAAAGCATGTTGAAATGGAAAACCTGCATATCTCTGCTGCTTTTTCTCTGAATGGCTGCCACAATTTGTATTTATGAAGCGGTTCAATGTACTTCTTATGCATTTATTATGAGTTATTTCTGGGTTTATTATGAAAGTGCTTAATTTAAATTATCTAAATATTATTATATTCATTCAAAATTAAACTAATTACTCAAAATATCTTTGAATTTATATTGTAATGAATGTCACTATGAGTTAATTTTAAAAAGCTATAAAATTTTTGAACCATTTATTTCATTTTTATCAAATAGTAGTAGGTTTGATAGTTATCACAAACCTACCAAATTCATTGTTAAAGTATTTAAAGTTCTTTTATTTCCCTCTTTTTAACCAAATGTGCAAGAATATTTTATGTTTACTTTATATTGTTTTATAAATAAATTTTAAAAATTTTTATAAGTTACAATGGCTATAATGGTGCTAGGAAAATATCAATTATTACCTTTCATATCATTGTAAAGTGCAACTCTTGATTAATAAAATTTTCTTTCTCATTCTACTTGAGTAATTCATGCAACATTTTATTCTTAGACTGGAAGTGAAAATTTCTAAAAGATTTCTTTTTGTTTTTTTTCATAGATATCTTTCAATTTTGAAAGAAAGCAAAAATTAAATTATTCTGTATATATGAGTGGCTAGTATATATGAAATTTTAAAATATGTATTTGGTGAATTAGTTTTTTAAATGTGTTAATGTTTGTAATCTTAAATTGAGAATATTTTTATATTTCATTCCAACAGGTGAAATTTCAAAGAGAGGTTTATCCTGAAGATAATGAATATGCATCCAGATATATATTGTTAGTTAATGATGTTGAGATTATAGATCGCTTGAAATCTTCAAATTTTAATAAATTTTTATATCAATATTCAAGCAAACAGATTCCCCGTCAATCCAGTGCTAACATGGTAATTTTTTCTTCTTTTTGCTTGTTATGATAACTAATACTGAAAAACTATAAGATAATTCATCCATAAATATTATTGTACTTGAAATGTTCATGTCTCATTAAATTATTAATATATTAGTAGTTATTCCATTGTAAAAACGATTTTCAAGAAAATTTTTTTCTTTCAATTCAAATATATATTTCTAGATTAATTTGCATAAGTGAAATTAAACTAAACTTTAGTTTTTGAAATGCTATTGCTGTATTTTCAGATTGAAATTAAAGCTGTCTATTCTAGACCTGATCCAAATTGTGTGAGTGAAGAGTGTTCATTATATGTATCATGCAAACCAATAAGATTAAATATTGATCAGGTAAATAATTATTTTATTATTTTTACCTTATAATTGCACATTTTAAAATAGTCTAATGTATTAATATTAGTATATTAATCATATTCTTCAATTGTTTCCCCTTAGGATTCTTTGATATTTCTTATAAATTTTTTCCAAGGAGTATTTGGCGCATCACCAGAAGAAAATGAAGAAGGTAAGGTAGTTTCAGTAAAGAATCAGAAAAATGCTTCTCTCATTTTTTTGTAAGGGATTTTAAAATTAATTCCTTATCAGAAGTTTTTCTGTACGGAGAGATATTGTTTAATACTATTTTGTGAATATAAATGCATTTTTATGACAAATTCAAATAAGACAATTCTTAGTATAAAAAAATTATTTTGTTATTGTGAGAGAATCTTGGATTGTTTATATTTTTACTCATTTTATTGTATCTTTTAATATTATCAATTTTATTAAAATTGTATTTGTACTTAATTTCTAAGTAAATTTATGCATCTTTTGATTCACATGCAAAGTATAATTTGCATGCATTTTGATTCCTATTCATGGAGCAGAACTTTATTAAACAGGATTAATTGGGGTTCTAGATTTGCTGAGTTAATAAATGAGCATTACGTAAAGTAACCTATAAATAGAACCAAAGTATATAACTAAGCATTTGCCTTTAAGAAAAACATATTTTGAAATAGGACAAATAAAAATTGCTTAGTAATTACACAGGACATACTTATATAATATGTATTTGGGCAGAACAAAGCTACTTAAAATATTGTGGTTCTGGCACATCTTCACTGACTCATAGTTTTGTGCTCCTTACGTAGTTTTTTATTTATATTTGTCAACTATGAATTTTGTTAAATGGCTGTCTGGATTAATCAGTGTTTATTATATTAGGTTGATAATTTAAAATTTTTTATTAGTTTCGTTTTTTTATTTTGCAATAAAAGTATAAAGTTTAAGCTTAACACATTTTCACCAACTAATTTAAAAGGAGTTTTAGATTTTTTATTCTCAGATATACTTCATTTGCTTATTCATAACAAATATGTTTCAATAAATATTTCATAACATTAATTTTTGAAGTTAATTTTATGCATTGAACAAATTGTGCTTTTCATTTGCATAGATTTTGCACATAATCATGATAGTTGTATAAATTATAATATTGCTTTTGTAAGGAAAATAAAAAATACCTTAAGCATTATAAGTAAATAATATTTTTCTCTTGTAGAAAATGTTTTTCAATGTTATGATTTGTAAGTGATGTCATTTATTATTTTTACAAAATAATATTTAAGGTAAAGGAAAATATTTTTTAAAAAATGTGGAAACTCAAACTAGTAGTGTTTAATTTAATAGTGCAACTTTCAATGAAGAAATATATCTAAGGACCTAAAATATGAATTTTTCTATTTTCAGAAAGAGATTCTAATGTAAAAATGAATGCCACAACTAGTCAAGTGAAAAATATGCCTTTGTCTCAGCATAATGCAAACCGCAGTGCTGAAACTTTTTATAGGTGTTGTACTTTATATTCTGTCTCTCTCTCTCTGTATGTCTGTTATATTTACAATTTATATATTTGTTATGAAGCCAAGGTGTTTTATCATCTGGTTTTAAAGGCTATAATTTTTCTTTTTATTATTGCATTAAAATTTTTTCTTCCTTTTAAGAATTTATTAAGGTCTTGGAAGAAGTAAAAAAAAATTAAACCTTTTGTAAATTTAATTCAAATGTTTTATTTGTTATTTTGTTACTAATGTACTTTTTAATTACAATATAAAACAATTTAAAAAATAATTTCAAGACATCATATTTTTTTAAACTTGGGTGAAAAATATTTTGTAACATTTGAAGTCTGAATTCCTTTAGATTTGAATTTTGTTAATTTTTAATTGGATGTATTATGATCTTTAAAAAAGTATAACAGATTGGAAATTTTTTTCTTCTCTTGTAAATGACTAAATGGTGTTCTTTTTTTATTTGATAAGAGAGGAAAAAATATATATATGTACATATAGAATGGCAATATATGTATACATATAGTATGGCAATATATATTTTTTTGTCTTAAGTTCGTAAAATTGTTGTTTAATCAGGCATAATAAACCTACTATAAACTTTCCAAATTTTAAGAATTGAGACTGATACAGAATGATACTATTATCATTTTATAGTCAGATATTAAATATAAATTTTATAAAAGTTTATGTGATATTTAAACAGGAGTAATTGCTTATATAACATTTGAGCTTAAGTATAATCGTTTTAATAATATTTAAACTTATAAATTTATTTATATATATAAGATAATGATAATTTTACTTCTCTATTTTAGGGTTTTTTCCTTTTCTCCTGATGTTTTGATAAGAATCGATTACCAAGGTAAACATGTTCTGATGGAACAGGTATGTTTTTGAAAATTTCATTCTTTATATGTTTTTAATTCTATATTTAAATATATAAATATAACATATCATAAGATCGAAATGCCTCTTTTTACATCTGGAAAATTGCTAGGTATAGGGGGCTGTATTATCCAAATAGATAAGATTATTTTTGGAAGATTGATTACTTTGATTGAGGTAATTTATGAAATGAAATAAATGTACCCATAAAAGGTGATATGATTTAGATGAAAATAACAGTATGTTAATTGCTGAAGACTAAAGCATAAGGAATTGAAAATGTGGAAAGAAATGTACAAGAATATATATTTTCAATAGTAAAGTTTAAAGTAGGGGGAATTAGTTTTCATTAAAATTTTACTTCAGAATGGTTTCTGAAAATCCACAGCACACTAAATAATAATAAAGTAAAAAAATACAAATGAGTATCATTAGATCTAGTTAAAATTGTAATAGTTTTTAGAATTGTATGTAAGTAAAATATATATAAATACAGTCGACTCTCGATAATTCGAAGTTGAAGGAACGAATGAAAAACTTGGAATAATCAAGAGAACAAGAAAAAACTTCCTAATTTTTTTCAAACACATTTAAATTTTAAACTATGTTATAAACAACAATTGTACATTTGTTTTAAATTACTTAAAAATATTTTTAAAAGTACATATTATACAGTATAAATATCATACTGAAATTAAAAGTCATGTACTAAAATACATTTATGTAGTAATTCTTGAACAGGACTCTTTCACTATCCCACCAAATCTCTTCCATTCTTCATTCGAAATAAAATCGTTTTGCACCCACTTTCTTCAGACACTGGCCCCAACACTATTGATTCTTCAAGGCAGGGTTCAGTCCAGTCCAGTTCATGCCTTGTTTAGTCCCAACTTCTATAAGTCACGCAGATGAACCTTAAACCGTTCTGTCAGTATGATGCAAAAAACTCAATCTTCGCCTGAGGAACCAGAAAACACAAAGAGGGGGTAAAAGACAAATGGTCATCAAAGAGACTACGTTACAGGGGAGCAGACATTACAACGCAAAACATGCAAGCCCCAACCTGTTTGCTACAGGACTCCAGATAGTAAGTGTTTGTATTGTAGAGAGCTATATAAGATTGCTTCGAATTATTGCGTGTTTTAGTCTGACCAGCCACAGATTTTACTTCAAAATATTGAGTGTACCAAAACATATTGTTTTAATTCAAAATATCGAAGAGTTTTTCTAGGGGCTGAGCATATAGTTCGAATTAGCAAGAGGTTCGTATTAACGAAAGTTTGAATTAACGAGTGTTGACTGTATATATATATATATTTTAGGATTAATTTATATGTTCGTGTAACGTTATTATTTATAATCTTAAGGAATTGCAAAAAGGAAGCATATTATGCATTTATTTTAGAGTGCGCATATTTTTTTAAAATTAAATATTCTGATTAATTTTTATGTAACCAAACTTGCTAAAAAATTTTATTTCTATTCTTAATCTACATTTTATGTCCTAAAAATCTTCAAATAATGCTTATTGAGAAAAAGGAAATTTAAAATTAGAGTTATCAAGGAATGTCTTTTTTTTAAAAATGGAAATTTCTTTATGGGCTAGGGTTACTGTATAAAAAACTTTTTTTTTTACCTTTAATCATTTTTCCATTTGAAAAATTATGGGGTTCTAAAGCCAGTTCTTTGTTGAACTTGTTGATTCACCAATTTTAAGTTATAAACTAACATGGAAACAAATGTTGGTTCCAGTTATTAGTAAAACTGCATAGAATTTAGGCGCCACATGATTCGATATGCTGCTTAATAAACTTTTTCATTGGAATTTTTTTGAGTTTTGCTTTAATGTGAACCAAACCATCATTAGAAATTTCTACTTTCTTGCCTTATATAAATTTTTATAACTTTATTACATACCTGTAAGTTGCTTTGTGTTATATATAAAATAATTCCAAATTATATGGATTTTTAATTATGTGTATGTTTTCATTAGTTTTATAACTCATTCATATACAGGGGGCTTTGAAAGGCTTGTTGATGGGTTTGGGACAACTTAATACTTCAGAGATTACTTTAAAACGTCTTTGTTACAGACATGGGTAAGTGTTTCTCTAAATAGTTTTAATGTAATCATTTTATATTTAAAATGCATTATTATTATTTTTTAAACATAATCATGGGATTGTAATATGTAGATATCACAGTGGTGAGAGCATTGTGTAAGAAATGTATACATGAGTAATATTCAACTATTTGTAGACTGTTTATATCCATGCATTGATTTCATGTATCTGTATAACAGTGGAATTTTTTAGGTTGGCAATGTGCTTATCATAGGGCTAAAATTATTGCAATTGGTTTGAAGGTTTTGGAAAATTCTAGCTAATAATTTGTGTAGAAATTATCAGACATAAATTCAACTGAACATTTATGGGGCATAATCAGATGGTTAGTTCATGCACAAAATCATGTTTTAGTTACTTTTACAATTGTGGGGTTGAATGGTTGAGTATTTTTTTCAGGGAATTTCCAATGATCTGAATCAGTGTTATCTTGATTTGTTATGCTTTGCTGGGCTAAAGGAATTTCCTCATGATATTAGGAAATAACCGATAACTTTTGGCACTTAAGTATATATCACAGACTTCATACAAGAAAAAAATATTAGAAACCTGCAAGTAAATTTTAATCATGCGCATCATTTAATGTATAATATGGTTCTTAATAACTCTCCATTTGTTTATTGTATTTAACAATTTAATTTTTAAAAAACCTGAAATAAAATTAAGGATCAAGTTTTATCTTATGATGCTGTTTTCATCCCTATAATATTTTAACATACATATTTGTTAACTATTACACTGTCTTGAATGGCTTTGAGAGAATTTAAGTAATAAATAAAATTTAATTCTTAGTAATAATAAGATATTTAGTTGCAAATCCTTTTAGAAATGATCTCTATTCCCTAATAGCCTTATTTGAATAGTTTTACAATGGCCTCCTGATCTAGAAGTGTTAAATGTGAAATGTATTAATTTTGTTATTGCCACTTGACAATGCTGCTGTGTCTTTTGATTTGTCTATAAAATTGTGCTCAATAGAAGCTCCACTTATTCAGTTGAAAAGTTTTGATGATTAATGACTTTTTTTAAGAAGTTTAATTAAAAAACAGACAATAAGAAATCTTCTATCCATTTTATGAAACAAAAGAATTTTTTTTTAAAAAAATGTTTGTTGAATTAGTAAATTAAAATCCATGTTTAATTGTTTAAAAAATTCATCAAAAATACATTTATTTCAATCCTTTATTTATGATTCAAGCAACTGTCTTCTATATTTAATAAATTGAATTTAAATTTGTGCTTTAGTATTTATTGAATGTTTATTTAAACTCTGTCAGTTGTATCTGTTGTGTGCAAGTTCTTTTTTCTGTTTTTAACTTATTCATTTTACTCTTATAGCTTGCTAGGCCATCACAAAATACTTTCATATGCAACCAATGAATGGAAACAAGATATATTAAAAAATCAGTTACCTAGTATCTTGGGAGGTGTTGGACCAATGCATTCTTTTGTGCAATTGTGTAAGTTTTTAACATATATTTTTTTGGTAATTTAAAGTTTGAAAAAAATATTTTTTCAACTTGTAAGCATTCAACATTTAGAACATCAACATTCAATCTATAATTGATAATATATATGAAAATTAAGAGTGTGGATGACAGTTAGAGTTAAAATTAAATTATGAGGAATTTTTCTATATCGCAGACACAGATATTTTCTTTTTACAGTTTTGTAGAATTTATATAATCATGATAAATATTTAGAAATTTATTGTCATAAATTTTATTTATTTCATTAATTAAGGGAAAAGTACAGTGAAATAAAGATGTTTATTTCTTTTTACAGATGATATTAAAAATACCTTTTGTTACAATAATAAGTTAATAACATAAATTGGACATGCGCTTTCCTAATGGTCTTTACAATATCTCTAAACTTCTATGTTTGAGCTCTGTAGTGCTTACAATATGATATCTTTGATACGGCTTTGCATAACTTTACCTCACCAATCCTCAATTGTTTCCCATTTCTTAAATGGAATAAATTCTAAGACCTACTCTTTACCCCTATCTTCCTCGAAAGTTATTATTATTTTTTAAACATTACTGAGCTCAGTTATGTTGCAATCAATTCCAAAAGCTGTTATCCAAGTTAGTAGCAAATGTAAAGCACTTAACCATTCTTTCTTGAGCATTCTACACCTTTCAGAGATTTTTTAAAAAAGAATCCGAAAAGAGTGGGAAACAATAGGTATCTCCCTAAAAGATATTACAAAGTAAAATAAAAAATAATAATAAAATTCCTGCTACAAAAATCACGAAAAAAAATGGTTTTCTAAATCTCAACTGAAGATAACCACCTCATTATTAGATGATACCCAAGATAATGTAAATGTGCTTGTGGGGTTTCTCTGAAAAATTCTCTTTGAAAATCCAGAAACATGTATGATAATGGTTTTCTTCTCATTACACCTGCTGTAGAATTTATATATTGCAGCTGTGTGATGTGCAAAGGGAGTCAAGGCTATAAAAAAGAAAAGAACCAACTACAAAAATGAACTGATTTTATACTTTGTTGACTATCAACAATGCTAAAAATGAATCCTTGGATAAAGAAAAGTAAACATTGGCTCTGATGTACCAAATATACTGAAAGTGTTGCACATATTGCCTTTTGCAAACACATTAGTAATGCAGACTAGGAAATAAAAAGGAAACTTAATTTGTAAACTAACTCAATGAATATAAAAATTTAATTGTAAACAATGAAATTTTTGTCATATTTTCATGAGTATTGGAAATAATTACATTAATTTGTAAAACAAAAAATGGACTATGATTGAGAAAGATCATTACAGAGTATTTACAAAAAAGTGCTGTAAATGACCCAAATCTTAAAACTGATTATGTTCCTGATAAGTATACTTCTATGGCAGTTTCATGTACAATTTGTGCCTTAAGACATATGAGCAGAAAGAAATATATATTAAAGCCTCAGATATTCCTATCTTTTCCTCGTCAATCTTGTTCTTTAAAAAAAATTTAAAGAACCATAATGTTTTCTTTTTATGGTTCAAAGTAATTATTAGATACTCGGGAAGCTCTTTCTTTTATCACATTAATGAAAGTTTGGGGCTGTGGCAGCCATGTGGCATGGTCATGAACTCATGATTAGTGAGTCATGAGTTTGAATTGTGGTGCATATAAAGACCTGGCCTGTAAAGGTGCTTATGCTCAAAGTCCTAACTTTTTGGTGGTGTGAAAGCTTGAAGAGTGGACTACCAACTTTGATGATGTTCTTGTCATTTGGCTGGGGTTTAAAATTGCAGGTCTTTGATGTTAATTTAGAGTGTGACATTAATAAAAAAAATCCAATTTAATTAATTAAAACATTCAATGAAAATTATAATTAATATTTTGAAAATCATTTTGAATGGAATTTAGAATTTGGCCATGTAAACAATTATCTAAAAATTCAAATAGCTTTGAAACAATTTTTTTCTAGCAGTCTAAATTAATTTCATAGTCTCTGAATTATAAAAATATTTGTTAAATTACTCATTCTCAGATTTCTATTATTCTTCCCAGGCCTAAGAATAGGCAAAATTTTAATTTCTGTACTATTATTATACTTTGTAGATATCTTTATGTGTAAAATACCTTTTTAGACTATTAATAAATTTGATATAATGGCATAATTTTAGAAATGTGAATAATATAATTGGCATCTTTAAAAAATTTAGCATAAATACAGGTTTGCTACAAAAAAGATATTCAATAGATTTATAATGAATAAATAAATTGCAATTTCTATCAAAATTCTTATTTGAAGGGGTAAAAATAATTGGACCCTATTTCTTCCCTGTGTTTTTGATTTTAACAAATAGATTTCTATGTATGATACTGCATTAGGTTTTATATAGTTTTAATTTATTAATTGATGGATTTTCAACCATATATCCCAGAAGAACTTCATGTCAGAAATTTAAATCCCAGTTAACCTTGTATTTAATTGTGCTTCACAGTTCTGTTGATGCAGCATGCAATTGTTATGTGTGTGAAACACAGAAGGCCCAGAAAGGATAGATATTTTCTATTGCCACATCACTAATTTTGAATAATGGGCTTAAGTTGCTTCAACATATGCCTGTCCAATCCATCCAATCTTTGTTTGACTTAGTTTTATCCTACTGTAACTTTTCTCTCCATTTTTTGTAATTTTTCTTACATCCAAAATTTTTCTAACCTTCTCACTTTTTGAGCAACGAGCATCTTGACCAATTGGGAGACAAGCTTTCACCTTCTGATTCCATCTCAATTCCCTGCAAAATTGACTAACTTTTTTCCTGATTCCCCCCTCCATTTCTACAAGAAGCTGCTTCCTGATTGGCCAGACGAGTCTCACCCAAAGCACAACAAATACAACCATTTTGTCTGGCACCCTTCATTTAGAAAGTTAGTGGAGGGGGATCGATTTGCCAACTCTTCTCTCTGCCAACCCAACAATCAATGCTTAAGTCGCCCGATGTCGGGCCGTTGCTTTACATGGAGTGATGACTCGGCAGGCACAAGAACAGTTCCTTTTAATAAATTCCTTTTTCTCACACACAATAGCAAAGACAATGTATCGTCTTCCAGCACCACCTCATTTAAGATTTAAATTATTATTTTGGCAATCTTTTAACTTAGATTTTTTTTTAACATTTTAATTTAAAGGCAAAATATGTAGTATGAATGCTACCTCCCAACATCATGAAAGGAGATTAATATGTCATCAGAGATCATGTGCACCATCAAACTGTCAACACTGATATAAATAAGCTACATTTAAATAGAAAGGATACTATACTGCTGACCATCTTATGCGGATGAATAGTATTTTTTTTAATTCAGTATGTATTTGAATATCTTATTCTTTCAAAAGTTTTAAGGTTATTTGTTTTATTTTCTGGAAAATTTTTAATAAAATAAACATATCCTAGAATTAATAGAAATAATTTCTTCTACTGTAAATGAACTTCAGTGGCTTGAATTCTTACAGTTGTTTATTCATGAGTATATGGCTGTTAAGAAAAAGAGGCTATTAAAAAAACTCCCGGCAAGTATATTTTAAATTTTATTCAGAATAAAAAAAATAAGGTTTTCCTAAAATGATTGAAAACTTTCTGAAACATGCCCTTAAATTATAGTTGCAAAACCACAATTGATTTCTGCTTAAATTATTGTAATATTATAAATAGCTAAATGGATGTTGTCTCGGGATGGCTTATGGTGTTTGTTATTAATAAAATATTAATTTTTTTATTAATATTGTAATTATTATTGCAGTTCAAGGTGTAAAGGACTTTGTCTATTTTCCTGTTGCACAATATAAAAGAGATGGTCAAATTGTACGAGGTCTTCAACGTGGTGCTTCCTCATTATCAACATCTGCAGTCATGGCCTTTTTAGATTTAGCATCTGGATTAGTTTATACAATACAGGTAATATAAATTAAAAGATATATTTGTAGATTATTTCTTTAGCAGTTTACACAGACATTATTAAATGCATATATTAATATACTAGATGAAGTTGACTTGATGACTGTCATTACTTAAAAAAAATGAGCGAAGATTGATTGTTGTGTGATTTTTCCCCTTCTAAAGAAATAACTTGTATGAATTGCATTTTTTTACTTGCACAGATATTATTATGACTAGAAAGCTTTCTTTAATTATATGCGTATGTAATACAACCTTTAATCTTTTGAGAAATTTATTTTATTTTAATGTTTAAGTAATTATTCTGCAATGAAAAATTTAATGTGATATCTTGTAATACCACAGAGTGTTGCCATAATTGGATATGATATGGTTTCTCCTGGACCAAGTAAATTCCAAAAGCCAAAAGAAACTTTTCGTCAAATCACTCAACCTGCTGATGTGAGGGAAGGTCTCACTACTGCTGCTAATGTTGTTAAAGTGGTAATTATATCAATATATGATCTTTCATTGATTGTAATGTATCTCAGATATTCTGAACTAAATATGTAAACTTTTACAAAAAAGAAGCATAGTTTTTTTTTTTTTTGGTTAATAGAGGATCATTTTAAATCCATAATTGGGATTTTAGATCTTTTTATTTATTTTTTATTTGCATTTGGCAAAATTGAAAAATGTTTATTTCAAAGCAAATGTAATTTTAATAAAAATATCATATTTTATTAATTTATTTTTTTCTATTGCACTTAGGAACTTTTTACAAAAATATTCTTTGGCTATTGAACACTATTTTGGTGTGGATTATAGTAAAAAAATCTTTGTTTTTTACATATTTATATACTTAATACACAATATAATGCAGTTTTTCACCTGTATTAGAGTACTCAAGCTTGCTACATGAGAGACCTGTATTAGAGTACATGACTTGCTACAACTAGATTTGCTTTACAAGAGACAGTAAGATTAGATGACCCATTATATTCACATACAAGCACTTGTATACTGCATAACCAATTTTTACATTTTGAGTGAAAAATTTACACCTTTCAGCATTTTATTATGCTTTTATGTCTAGATCTTTCATTTTTATATGTTTTCACAAAATTTCCATCAAAAACCTTCTGTCATCCCCATATCTCCTATTTACTATTTTATATTCATAGCAACCAAAAAAATAAGTAGATGAAAACCATAGATTTCATTATCATTCAGTTTTTAAAAAAATCACAAAGCATGTCCTTCCTCTAGCGTGACTAGGCTTTCTTTCCTGGGTTCCCAGGATATTGTAAAATTCTTGCATTTTTTATATTCCCAGGGCAGAAAAGCATGAAATCAGACAATGTGTCAGTAATTTTATAATCAATGTGATTTGATTAAACTTCTGGTTACAGTTGAATTTAATCAAATTTAAACACAGGACTATGCTATAGCTTTATATTTTCAATGAATTTTCTTTTTTTTTAAACAGATAATATTTGAGAATAAATGTTTATTTCAAGGAAAGTCAATTCATTAATTTAGGAAAGTTAAAAATTAGTAAATCTTTTTCAACAGAAAATTGTATTAAAGCAGCAAAAGCTAAGCTAAAGAAATCACACTTGAAAAGCATGTGCTACTGATGGTGCTATTATGATTGTTATGTTTAAAAAATAATGAGTTGTGATTACCACATATGTTATGCACCCAAGAAAAGTTTTAAAAAGTCTATAGTAATATTTAGCCTTCATTGCTCTTTGTTTTCAGAAAGTCGCTCAATGAATCTTCCTGTAAGCCACTATTGTGTGCAATTTCTACAATATTCTTTATAAAAACTAAATCATTCACTTTAGCAGTCCCCCCCCCCTTTCCCTGAGTACCACTTTGTTCTTTTTTGGAGATTACTGAACTAATTAGTACTCTATCTTTTCCATCTAAATTATATAATTTTTATTAGTCTTTCATATATTTTCAATGAAATGCATAATTAGCTTTGACAGATTCTCTTTGCAAGTTATTATTTCTATACAAGTGCTGATAAAGCCTAAAATTATTTTCTTTGCTTTATACTCTATGAATATAAATTTACTGTTAATTTAAGTTAACTAATTACTGTTATAGATAGAAATATATATATATGTGAAAGTAATTGCAAATATATAGAAGTAGAAATTTTTTTAGAAAAAAGTTTAATGGGGTTTCAGGATCATTGAATTTCTCTCTCTTGCTATAGTAATTAAATTACTTTCATGATGAAAATCTAGTTTTTAGAAAGCTATATTAATTTATGATGTTTAAAGTGTGCTAAATAGGTTTTCTACATTTTATTTTAATCTTGCTAGGTATTAAACATGTTTGGCATTCTGACACATAATTTTTCTTATAGGGTATGACTGATGTGTCACGTGATATGTATATTGCTGCATCTGCTGAGCATGAACATAAAGGTGTCCCTGGTGCTATAGGAGGTGTTCTTCGTCAAATACCAAAAGCTTTAATTAAACCTGTTATTGTTGGTACTGAAGCTACAAACTATGTGATAGATGGTGTACGCCATCAATTAATGCCTGATGCTCATCAAGAAGATATTCATAAATGGAGGACAAAAAACTGCTGATGTGTGGTTATTGTTTCATGTGATAAATGCTTAAATTAAAATTAAATAAACTGCTATTATAAAATTATGGATTGTAATTTGTTGGAAATATATTTATTTTTGCATTTGCTGGAAATGTCTTGATTTTATACTATACCAAGTGAAAATATTGGTAGTCATGTATATAGTTTATTTTAATTGTGTAAAGGGGTACAAATGACTATGCTTTGTTGTTAAACTAAATAGTTAAATTATTTAGAAATTTTTTTGTTACATAATTGTAAAAATTCTAGATAATTACTAAAAAATTGACAAGAACTCTTACTCATTAATATTTATAAAAAATGATGAAAAAGGAAATTCATTTTTTATATTTGTACTAAAATTAATTATACTTCTGAAAAGAACATTGTTTTTAGATTAAAAGAGATTTTAAAGTATTTTTGTCTTGAAGACCTAATTTCTTAATAATTTCATAGAATTCTCTTAATAGATTATATTTACACAAAAATATTTAATTATAACTTTGCATTTTATCTTTATTTTTCAACTTTGAGCTAGATTTTTGTATACTTTATTCATTTTAAACTTAATAAAAAACTTTTCTAATATGTTTTCATTTTTAACATATTGCCATGAATATTTATGCTGTGATTTATGTGTTTTAACTGTATTTCTTCCTTTTATTTTTATAGAAATGTGTATGAAAGTTATATAAATATGTATAAAATGCTTTTTGCCTTTAGTGAAAATTATACATTGGAAAATGTTCCCTATTTTAAGAGTGTTTGGGTTTTTTTTTTATGTTTGATTATTTAAATTTATTTTGCTCTAATAAGTAGCAAATTTTTAATTTTTGTCTGCAAAGCATCTTAATATAAATGACTGTACTTTATTTTTGAACAAATTAAAAAAAAATTAGCAGATATGATAGGAAAATATTGACGTAGAAAATTTCATAACACAAAGTATGTGTGTAAAATAATAAAGTAAGTACATACACATATTTGATTTCATTTAATTACAAGTATATTCATTTTTTTATTAACTAATATTTGCATTATTAGAAGTCCTGATAACAACACTCACTAAATATTCTCATGAGCAATGCAACTTGATCTATTTTTCTTTCTCTAGTAATGGTAAATTTTTTATTGAGTAACTTTTTATGGAGAAATATAATCATACCTATATGTTCTTATTTATAATAGAAGTCATGCTTAGATCTATGATTTTGCTCCAGCTGGTTTTTATGTTAAATGATAAGATTACAAATTAGTTCTCAATCATTCTTAGTTTTCAGATTTAAGTGATAGAATTAGTTGCACTTATAATTTATGCTGCAAATAAGAATTAAAGTGTTACATGAAAAAATAGCTGTGGCTTTTTTTGCCAATATCTATGGACATGTCTGTTCTAGTGAACACATGCAAGTTCTCTGTCATAGCATTCCAAAATTTTGATGTTGATTTAAGTTTGACCGATGTATGCCCCCACACAAGAATGCTTCCACCTCCATGCTTCACTGTTTCTACTAGATTCTTGGGATTAAGTTACAGAAAATTCAAAATTGAAAGCAAATTAGTTGAGATGAGAGAAAATTCACAACATTTTTGGTTCCACTTGGTGTTTAGTTATTTGTAGAAGAAAAAAAAAAATAAGGAACTTAATCCCAAGAATTTAGTTGAACAAGAACACATCCACCTCCACACTGAACTATGAAGGTGGAGGTGTTCTTGCATGAGGGTGTAAATTGGCTTTAGGGCTAGGTATAATTCGGTACTTTTTGATGGTATTGTGAATCATGAGGTCTATTTAAATATTTTAAAGAACAACTTGAAATTATCCAACCAGAGAATTTGGATATTGTAGAAGATTTCAGTTTTTTAACAAGATAATAATACCAATTGTACTATTCTCAATGTACACTGCTGGTGTCTCTATAAATGTCCCACATTCTGAAAACACCTCCTAAAACATCTGATTTAAGCTTAATATAACATATTTTTTGAGAATTTGATTTAAAAGAAGAAAACATGGCATATAAAAAACAAAATGTGAAGTAAACAACAATAATCACAGAAGAATGGAGGAACATTGTTGCAGAAATTACAAAAAATGGATGAAATCTTTACCAAGACATGTTTAAAAGTTATTGTGGATACTAAAATATATCTTACTAAGTATTAAGAAAAAAATACAATATTTTAAGCTATGTTGAGAGTTTTTTTTTAAGTGTACAAAGACTTATGTGAAGTAATTTTTTTTTTTTTTTGTTAATTTTTTTAAATAATTATATTATGCTTGAAAAATTGGTTAAGTTATTCCATTAAGAACAAGTTGCTGATATCATTAAAAAAGGTTACAATTCTATTATATTAATTTTTATTAGTCCAAAACATATTTTATAGAAAATTGCAAATGTACAAACACTTTTGTGGACCACTGTATGTGATACTGACAAATTGGATGTTGGGATGTTTAAGGTCTTTGGAGTTAAGATTTCTGTAATGTCAAGTCTTGTGTGTGACATGAGCCAAAGAGTTTATTTTACAAAATGTTATTTCTCTAGTTATCAATGGGGCTCAATTATCCTTTTTTAGAATATGAAAGGTGGATGGCATGTAGTTTTCACATCTTCAACTAATGCTTGGACTTTATAATGGACTTAAGGATTCTATCAGAATGCATCTTATTAAGATGATTTCTTTTTCATGCATTCATATACTCACAATAATTCATATTATTGCAAATTTCATTCCATCAATTTTTACTTATTTGGCACTGAATCTTTGGTAGTTTGACTACTCTATTTGTGCAAAAGTTTAAGAACATATTCCTAGGTTTTTAAAACTATTCAGATTAAATTTGGTATAAAATAAGTATTAGTAAATTGAAAAGTTAATGATACTTGCTTGTGCTGGTGTTTTATATTCATGGATGCATGGTAGTTCAAAAATGATATATATAGTAAGATAGCACTTGTGTAGGGTTTAATATGGGGAATGAATGAATCCCTGACAGCAATGCAGCTCCTTACAAACTTTCATTGTGTTGTATCAGACTTTGGGAAATAAACTCCAATCCTATTCCAAGACACTTCATAGCTTTGAAAGAGAGCTACAATTGCTCTGCTAAGAACTTCGAAGACATAGTCAAGGCCACAGTTGCCTAGTGGTCAAGGTAACTGAGACACGCAGTTGGCGTGTCTTGTCTTGACTCGGTGTGTAGCGGAGCGATGTACATAAAATCTGTAAAGAGCTTAAAGGTTCTCCCATTGGTGTGGTAGGAGAGGGTGTGCCAGCTCAGGTGTTGTCCTCGTCACTTGACCATAATTCAAAATTATGTGGTCTGTCACCGAAAGTCCTTGTGTTGCTTTACAGTGTGATGTAAATTAAAAACAAATCGGAGTAGTTTTTCACTGGCGTCCACGTTTTTCTTTTCTTTTTGGAGACGATGATCCAGAATTTTGAAATGTTCTTAAAACACTTAATTTGATCACACTTAATGTTGTAGTTATATCTCTCACAGTCATAGAAGTGTATTCATTGAGAGCGATTTATTTTAGAAGGGTTCCTTGGAGTAATATCCATCTTTGAACAAGTAAAACACGTCTTATATAGAGCGCAAAATTCAAATTACATGCTACCCCACTGAAAGGCTCACAACTGAGCTCCCGTTACATTAAAATGAATAATTTATAGTCAAAGTCGATCTGTCACACTACTGGCAGATATATCGGGTTTGAGGTAGTTCAGGACATCACTAGTAATCACATACCATCTCAAAAAAGAAAAACATGTTTGTCCCAATTAATTCGTGCAGTATGGTATGTATATCCACGTTTTTCTTCCTGTGGGCAAAATTCTGCTACAACTTGAACAACCCTGCACCAGTCATATATAATGTAACTATAATAGCAGCTGGAAATTGACAGCCAAAAGATTTCAGTGTTTTTATTGAACTTTCTCCTATCATCTACAAAGTGCAACCAACCCCATTCCAGTAGAACTTCTCGTCAAGAAATCTGTTCTTAGGTTTTTTAGAGTGTTGGGGGAGGTAATAGAAATTAGACAATCTCTATTGAAGTTTTATGGAATATACGGGGGGGGGGGATATCAACTCCGAAAAATTTGCTTTTATCAGTGTTGCTTAAATACTGGTATATAGCTATGTAAATGATTACTAATCTCCTATTTAATGCTCGAGTAGGTAAAGAATGCAATTAAATATAGGGGGCCTGAAAAGTATAACTACACTTTCAAAAAGTATACAGAGATTTTCACACGGTTTGTTGTGCTGCATAATTTTAAAGTTTCAATTTAGTAAAATGCAAACCTAGAGGGCGTAACGTGCCGTTTTCAACATTTTCGTTTCCTAATGGCTTCACCGCAAGAACAAGTGCAAGTTGTAGCATGGTTTATCTGCTATACTTTTACACCGTAAATGGGGCACCAAACAGAAAAAAAGTTCCCGGGTGATGGGTGGAAAGAGGAAGTCCAATAAAGTGGTCACTCAGATTTCTGGACATAACACCTTTGAACTTGTACGGATTTGTGGCACTGATGAAAGGAAAAGTCACATTCAGAAAGCTTCAGAGAATGTGGCTATAAATCTCGTATAGACTTTGTGTTGCTCGCCATTAATGTTGCGCAAAGGGGAAAAAAGATACTTTTAGGTTTTCTTTATAGAATAAAAAAAACGCAAATGAGTATCTTTTATTGTATTTAATTTTTGAAACTAGCCATACTTTTCGTACGTACGTAGTACGATCCGAAAGTTCGGGGACTTCGGTCATTGCTGACGACAAAAGCAAGTACCTAAAGTTAAACCATTTGAAATAGATTCTCCAAGTCCTCCCCTATCTGGCCAGATTGGTTTCAGCCCATGTTATGTGACCGAAACGCACACGCAGCTGTTATCTTTCGAGGCTAGTTAGCTTTGTTCCGCGATCTGAGAAAGATGACTTTTCTTGAACAGCGGTGAACATTAAATTCTTTCAAAGCTTTTGTAAAATACCAATGGAGACTGTGGAAATACTAAGTAAGGTGTATGGTGAATCTATATACCATGTCGAGATCCAAGGTTTACAAATGGCATCGACGTTTTAAAGAGGGCCGAAAATCCATCGAACACAATGAACGCGTTGGATGACCTTCGACTTCACGGACCGTGGAAAATGTTGGGTTGGTGTCTGAATGTGTTCGAAAAGATCGTCGCTAAACACTTGAACAAATAGCTGAGGCTACACACTTCTGAAAGACATCATTTTGAGGGGATCCATTCGCCGTAAACGGCCTAAGTTCTGGCAGAGCGACGACTGGTATCTTCTGCATGGCAACGCATCAGCATCTCGATTCCAACTGGTAAACAAGTTCTTCGCCAAAACTCGCATTCACGTGCTTCCACAACCACTTTATTCACCAGACTTAGCCCTGTGTCACATTTACCTGTTCCCATCAATGAAAAAACATTTACATGGACGTCGTTTTGTGTCATCAGATGAAGTGAAAGCAGCATCACAGTAGGTCTTACGGGAGGTTGCGAATAATGGCTTTTTGCTGTGCTTCTAGAAGTTATACTTTGAAGGTGGATGTGCGTCGGTGCTGTGAACTATTCAGGGTAAGGCTTTCTATCCCTTGTCCTCGAACTTTTGGATCATACTACGCATTTGTGGTCTATATTGAGAGGTGTCTGTACTTAAATATAATCAATTTTATGGAAATTTTTAGCATTGGCTTTCATTAATACTGTAATATATCGGTTATTCTTTGCATTTTACAGGAGTAAGTCGTTGGTTAAACACTTACAACCTCAATTTCTTGCCCAAATGAGATGCCGTTGTTTTTTTTTTTGGTGATTATTTTAAGTTGCGAGCTTACGACTTCACGTGATGGCTCCGGTCTGAAACATTTTGAATGGATTACCTCCTAACCTTATGAAGGTTCTGTTGCAGTAAGGTGTCTATATTACATTTTTATTTGTTGTTGTTGTCTTGTCCTTTCCGAAAGGAAGGAAAGTTGCCATAGCCTGAGAGAGGATTTTTATTTCCTTAATATTAAGTACCTATCCATTATTTTGTTTTGTCACGAGCCTACGTTTTGTTCTCATCTCTGGCTAACATGTCGAAATTCCAAATACTTATTGTATAGTCTAGAAACAGTAATTTGAATATTCACAATGGAATGTCCTCTGTTACTGAACGGTCATGGTAGGGCACTTGTGGTTATTATTTTTGTTGTGTCGTCGGATAGATCTGTCTTGTAGAGGGAGTAATGAACGTTAAATCTGTAGAGCAAGGGTGTCAAACACAAAGGCTAACTTGGGCCAAACAAACAAGGATTAACTTAAGATGCCCCCCCCCCAAATCAATACTCATGAAATTTAGGTTTATTTCGAACAATACATTATAATAAACATATATAAAAGAAAAAAAAATTAATGTTTACCTCCTGACACTTGACATCTCTTCTCTGATACTATATTTCCGATTTCGGGAGAATTTTTTATATTTTATTATATATTATTATGTGGCGATATATTGACCCGACCGCAAAAATGTCCGTTGTGGGGCACGAGTTTGACACCCCTGCTGTAGAGGCTCACATTAGCGTGGTATGGAAGTTTGGATAGTTGAGTGCCAGCTCAGGTATCACTTTCGTTTGTCAAAAGTATGTTGCCAGTAGCTTTGTCATGGGTCTATTCGGATATTTCTAACTAACAATCCTCTTGGGGAAAAATGGGTCTTTAACATTTAATTTATTAAAAACCTTCCTTCGAAGAAGATGTGAGTATGTAAATTAAGTCTTGTATATAAAGATTTAAACTTTAGATTTAGAGAGAGGTTAGACTGCTACGGCTAGCGGTGATTGATTAAACGTGAAGTGAGGCGTGGATACTTCGTAGCTGATTCCTGTAATATTATCGTTGACGGTTTGTCAATTCGAAATCAAATTAGATAAGATCGTTATCAATTAGAAGGTATTGCCTATAGACGTAAGTGATATGTTCATTTAAAGTCTTCTCGTATCTCGTCTGCCTCGCTATTGTTTTCCTTATTTTGTGTTTGGGTGTATCTCTTAATTTTGGTCAATAGAAATTGTCTTGTTGTTCGTATCAAAGAATAAATTGAAGTTATATTGACTATGGCTAATCTTCCTTCCGACCCCCTCCCCCCCCCACACACTGAGGGATGAGATATGACATCCCTCACAACCTTGTGTTATTTCTAAGTACGATGTGAAAAAAATCCACTGTAATGATATGTGTTTGATTAATCTCAAAATGACTAAAAACAAACAAACAAACAAAAGGTAAAAAGGTTCTTCTGGGTAACGATTTGAATGTTGAGATATCGAATTCACTGTAATGAAATATTCAACAGGTGGCGATTTTTTTTCTGGTCTTTTCCGTAAAAAACAATGTAGAACACTTTATTTTCATTCTTTATCTAAAACGTCTAATTTTCATTGTCACAGAAAAATTTAGACGCGGTAGCCTAGTAGCCAAGATAACGGACTCGTGGCTGGCATATCATGAGTTCGAGCCCAGTACCGCTGAAGACCCGCCATGCAGAAGAGCCCGATGCATGTTAAATATGTTGTGGCTCAAGCGTCCTTCCTTTGGTGTGGTGTGAAAATTAGGAAAAGGGGAGCTATACTCTGTTTCACCTCAAGTTGGCAGCATTAGGAAGGGTACGATGACCGAATCACAGCCGCTGCCGGGTTACTCTAGGAGCAGAGTGTGACTAAACGAATAAATATCACCATATTTGGCGAGTGGGGAAAAAATGCTTGTGGAAAAATTTTTTCATTAAAATTGTAAAAGCTGTTTTTTTTTTTTTTTTTTTTTTTTTTTTTTTTTTTTTTTTTGAAATAGTATATGCCATTTTTTTAATGGAGATATTTAATGGGTTACGTTTCAATATGTTTAGAAATATTGATGAATAAACTAGCAAAACTTTTCTCGAACAAAATCTCAATAGTTCTTAACATATTGAAGGCAATGTTTTTTTAATGAAAAATACCGTTAAATTGTAATTCATGCTTTCATTAACTTGATTTTTTAAGTGACTTAGGGCACTTTCAAAATAAATGGCTCATTTTTCTTTAATTTTTATTTATTACATCCGTTTATAAAATACAAATTTCTATCTTGTTTTTTTAGAATTAATCGCCTTTTCTCGGTTATTACTATTTTAAATCCGTTTGTAATAATTATTCACATCCATGTATAAATGCCGTTTATGTATGTTAACTTAAAATATACAGAAACACAAATTTCAGCAACATCATTTACTTCCTTCAGAAATTTGGTTAATGTAGAAATCTTATTTTTTCGAAACAAGCCATGAATTTTTCGCCGAATGCATGCAATGTGAAGTCGTCATATTTCACCAGCCTATTACGCTTGCCTACGATACCGGGCCGTTTTTTACCAGGAGAACTTACAGCACTTAAAGCCTTCTTTTCTTTCTTCATACGGAAAACAGTTCTTTTCGAAACGCCAATCAGTTCAGAAACCTTTTTCACGATTTTTCTGATAGATTCTTGCGGTTTTTCTTCTCGAAGTCAATATGTTTTTCCGAGCTCCGCTTCGGATAGATTTCCCTCGCTTCGATGGTGTATACAGCGAGGTTGGTGACATTTCTATCTCAGACATGTTCAAAATGTCAAAAAAAAACACAAAAAACAAACAAACAAGAACAAAGATAGTTGTACGAAATATCAAAATAGTACGTATGAACGATAGCAAAGACGCAATGGGAATGGCGTTGATTTGGCGGGAATGCTTAGGTAACTCCGCCAAGGATGTAATCTTGAAAACCGGTTTTTAGCCAAGTGAAGTTTCATCAAATTGTTGTTTTTTAACTGTATTCGTTCACAGGTATTAAGGAATAAATGCTTTTAAGATGTGATTAACTTAAAATATATCCTTAAAATCACATTTTCGATAATACACGATACTTTTTAACAATTTACTATGCATTTGCTTTCATTTAAATTCCAAAACAAGTTGGAACTATTTTTCAAGCGGATTGTTACATTTCCTACCCTTCCTAATGCTGCCAACTTGAGGTGAAACAGAGTATAGCTCAGGTGTCGTCCTCGTCACTTGAGCATAGTTCAAAATTACGAGGTCCGTAGTCAAAAGCCCTCGTGTGTTGCTGAATACTGCGACGTTAATATTCACTCACTAGCAGAAAAATTTGTATACTTTCAAGTTTGAAAATGGGATAATTTTTCTTTTTAATCTTTTTAATTTAATCCAAAAGGAGAGTCGATTAAATGCTTACTTCGAATCGAACTTTCATTATCTGCTAATTATTTTTATCAGCATAAATTTTCTATACCTAACATTTCAATTGCTTTCTTTTTTGATCAATCAAAAAAGTATATATTTATTTACAAAAAACAGAATAACTACCTTCCGAAATTTTTGTTGTGGAAAAAAAATATCTCATCCCTGTACACTCATTAACATGGTTTCAGTTTTTCTTTTCTTTCATGGTTCTTTTTTTTTCTTCTTCACGTTAAAATCAACATACTATAGAATTTCGCTGATTGCTAGACTTCAAGTACTTGATCTCAAATCGCCAAAATTTCGAAATTATACTCGTCAGCAAAGCAAAGATTTTAATTCCGATATACTGTACTACTTTCTCTCCTCTAAAGTTTACTCAGAATTTTTGAGATAATGGAATGAATTTCTTGAAAAATTAAGTCACGTTCTAAGGCTTTTAAACATCTCACTTCTAGAACATGGATCGAATACTAGTAGTCAGCTTCATCTCTTATTTATGCATTTTCAGCAGAATATGTTTGTAAGTTTTAATCAATTTCTGATATTTATTGATGGTTATGGTATTTGATTTTTTATTGCAATTCTGAAATACAGTAGGATCAGCAACTGTAATGATTCCCTTTTATTTTTCTACTCTCTATATTATAAACAATTTCCCGTGATGCATGATTTCTTCCCTAAATTTAGGCTAAGTAATGGTTAGGATATTGCAAAATTCCTTAACTGCGTAGTAAACTTTAGTTATAACTTAAATTGAGGACTTTCTGTTATTTGGACTACATGGGGTATCCCCAGAGATTTTATTTAGCGAGAAATTTTCTTTTTTTAAAGAGATTTTATCTCAACAACACAATGTAACAATAAAATTTTTATTTATGATCCGAAGTTATCGAATTAGTTTCTAAACTGTTCAATTTTTTTTGAAAATGCAATTTTGGTTAAAAAATTATACATTTATTATATTTTATGAAATCTGTATTTGTTGTGTACTCTATTCATATTTTAACTATTTAAAAATCGGATTAATCTTGAACATTCGGAAATGGATCTAAACTAGACGTAAAATTTTTTTTTGAAAATAGTTGCTTTTTGAATTGAATTTTTTTTGCTTTGGTATTAAAGTTGTTAATCGAATTAATATCACTATTTTTAAATGCTGCTGAGATAGAAGAAATAAAGGATGGAGTTATTGAAAAGATGTTATGCATAAAATTTTTATTTGTCTTGCATATTTTATTTAAAACTATTTATCACTCTGGGATATAATAATTTGTGTCTATTACAATGATTTGTTGTTGTTTTCTCATGCTTATTTGCTCCCATGTTTATTTATTACATTGTCAGAACGATTTATCTGAACTTTTGATTTAATGTGTACGAAATATGAACGAAATATTATGAGATATTCAGTGTGGGAAAATGGAACTTGTATGAGGTTCAGTAAAAGACTTATAATATTAAGGAACATAAAAGCAATCTAGTATCTGAACTTATTCTGGATGAAGATAAAGCAGTAATAGATAAATCCTTAGTACTATTTTGAATTTTCATACATATTGATAATTAAACAGCTTGTATATATAAACGCAGGAGTGTTAGAAGTCATGGAAGAAATCTCTTAACATCTGTGAGATTTCTTTCTGACGAATTGCGTTATCAAGACGTGGTATTGAATCAACAAATATATAACTGCTTATAATTAAGAAATTGTTGGTACAAGGTTTTGTGCAAGAACCGATCTTTAGATTATGTCCCATATATTTTCGGTGAGATTCCTGTTTAGTGATATTGGGGGGGGGGGGTTAACATTTTCTAGAATTGCTCAAAATGTTTCTCATATTCGTCGAAATTATACTGGTATGGTGACACAGCGTATTATCATCCTTGAGAATGAATTGTTTTTAAATTCTGGATTAATGCTTGGTCTATTACCTGTATTAATACTATCACATTCACTGTAAATATTTAAAAATTAATATCATTAATTAACTTCAACAACATTATTTTTTACGATGAACCAAGAAATTCGAGATGTTGACGCAATGAAGGAATGAAATTTGTTTTAAACCAGTCTTTACACATTTCTCTATCTGTTACTGTAACAATAATTAAAAGATAAATTGTTTTATTATTTAACTGTTGGGAAAGCAGTGCCGGTTTAAGCTCATTTCGGGCCCTAGATGCAGAAGATCTCCGGGCCCTCTTGGTACTCTCAAATCCAAGGAGAGGCTTTTAGATCCCGTAAAGTCCAGCTTATCTGGGCCCTTCCGGGCCCCTGGGCACCCAATGGATAAACCTGCACTGTGGGAAAGACTAGTATTTCGTTACAATTTCTAAGACTAACGATTTTAAAAGAAATGACCCAAAAGTGTAAAGATATTTCTGAATCTTTGAGCATTTAGTTCGCATTCGTATGCTAAAAGTTTCTTTGGCAAGCACTTCGAATACCACCCTATTTTATAAATTATTTCATGTTTTAAACCTTTCTACTGATAAAATTGTTGTATAAATTCTTGAGCTATTTATTTTTCCCTGTTAAATTTTTCTCCTTGACGAATTATACCTTTTTCTCATAAATTTAGTCATGCGTTTAGAGAAAGAATTACACCTTCCGCGAATAATTTTAATTCGACTTGAAATTTCTTTGTCTTCTCTGCGCAACAACATTCGTCGAGTCCCCAAATCATTGCTTTAATTAGTTTAATAAAGATTGTTTTTTTTTCTTTCATTAAATGTCTGATGTTTCAACAAATTCTATTAATTTTCGTTTTATTTTTAATTGCGTCACGCACAGTTTGGTCAACATTACATTAAATTGTTAACGATTTCACTGTTTCACTTTTTAAAATTTATTAATTTTTTCAATATTTTAAGCTACTGAAACAACTTTTTTTATGCTTCGTTACTATACTAAAACATGTTTTACCAGAAATACAAAAAGGTTTCTCAGATCTTAATCAGAAACATATTATTATCACATCGCTTAAGCTTACGTAATATTATGTGAACTTAAGTCACGGGTTACCTTTTTTTATACTACACCTTTAATCAGATGTGAATTCATTAAATTTATTTGAAAATGGGGAAATATTTATTGCTTAGAATTAAAAGTTTAATAAATTTTTATTGCTTAAATATTTTTTAAAAAAATTTTGATGACAGTCTTTTAGATAATGTCTCTGATAGTGAAGAATTTACGGTATATACATACGTACATACATATGTATATATATTTATATACCCATACAGTCGAAAATCCAGATTACTACTTTGTTTTTGGATCGGAGCTAATAGTCATTTAAGAGAGTCTTAAGTTTGCCTGTTTCCTGCACCGCCTATGAAGATATTTGGATTTCGACTGACTACTGTAGTTCCATCCAGCCCATAAAAAAAACTTTTTTTTCGCATTGCTGATTGATCCTCAGCCTCTACTATAGATTTTTACTATAAAAACTTTCTTTCTACCACGATATACTCAATAACAGGGGATCCCCTCGCAGATTGATATCGATGTGGCAGATACTTTGTCTTAGAAGGGCTTTTCAATGACTTTGATCTATACCTTTAACATTTTTAGGGATCTTCTCCAGAGTTATCACTACTATCCACCCTTTTTGGCGTTATCCTTCGGTATACGACTGTGGCTGCGGTAGCCAAGTATCGAATCGTGGCTGTCATGTCAAGATTCGAGCCCAGTACCACTGAAGACCCTCCGTGTAGGGGAAATGCACGTTAAATCTGTCGGGGAAATGCACGTTAAATCTGTCGGGAGCTCAAACGTTCTCCCGTTGGTGTGGTAGTTAGGAGGGGGGTGCCAGCTCAGGTGCCGTCCTAGTCACTTGACCATAGTTCAAAATTACGAGGTCCGTCGCCAAAAGCCCTCGTGTAACTGAACAGTGTGACGTTAATATTCACTTGGTGTACGACCGATATAATTGCAAATGGCAGGGTGGTGCTATTGTTCTTGAGTGTGATTGTGTCGCGAATGCTGTAATGTCAAGTCTCTTAAGTGATCCCTTGAAATCTCTAAAATATGACTAATGGAATAAGATCTTCTCCGCCTGTGGAAAATGTAATGTTGATCTACCTACCTCCATAAACACCTCCCCTATCTGAAGGATTTGACGAAGTTTGACTTGTATTGCTTGCATTAAACACAATGCTAAACAGAAGCAAATTAAAATGAGCTTAAGAATAATTACATTAAAATATTAAACATTCAAATAAAAAGGGTTGTCAAAATTATTATTAGGCTCTTTTTCCCAATATGACATTTATTTTTCAAAAATATTAGATTTTGTTTATATTTCATCATTTTCCAAGATACTATTAAATCTTTCACCTAACTCAGTGTATCTCAAACTTTCTATTCTTGCGACCCAATTTTCAATCATAATTTTCATCGCGCCCCCCTCCTCCATACAATAACAATGCATTGAATTCAATAATAATATACTTTGATGTAAAGCTACATTACTGTTTTAATTATAAACCGTACAAATTATCAAGTTAAGTATTAAATTTGGTACATAATTTTATGACATCCCCATAGGGTCACTGGTAACTATTAAACTTGTTCTTAACTTAGTACTGTTAAATTTATTATGAAATACATGTTGTACAGTACTGATACATTAATAAGTGCATTATATCAGCGTAAATGTTTATTTTATTTTTTATAATGTCAGAATGTATTTTGTTTTATTTCCGTTCAGTAAATTAATAATTTTTTAAAGAATCTTTTGTTTTCGACATACTTGCGCCTCCATTGTAGGGTTTTCACGCCCCCCTAGGGGGCTCACCCCACAGTTTGAGAAACGCGGTCATAACTACAAGTAGTCTAATTGGCATTGGAAGAAGATTTGCTCCACTTTCCACCTAAAATTATTAGCCTGATACTAGTTTTAAAATGTAAAAATTGAGAAATTTCACATTTTCAACCATATGAGCAAACTTTCGTTTGAGTAATTCTGTTGAAGAATTAGCTACAGAAAAAAAAATAAAATAAAGAGAGAGAGAACAAAGTTACAGCAATTTTTGAGGAAAGTGGTTCAATTGTTTCTGATTTTTCCTATTGTATTTGTTACAAGCCTTCTTGTTGAGAAATATGTCATTTCTTTTCATGTAGGAACTGAAAAGCACGTTAAGTTACTAATTTGCATTTTTTTGGTTATTTTTTCATATTTTCTAAAGCTTTGTTTAATTTACTGTACTTTTACTTTGCTTAAAAATTGAGTTATTGCACTTGCTAATTGTTTATTATCTATGTTTGGAAAAGTTTTGTATTTTAGTGAATGACAACTTTTTTGTAATAGTGGAGAATAGAATATAAAATAAATCGAGTCAGAATAATGTAGTAAGCTCGTATCTTTATATTTAGAAAACCACAGAATTAATAATATTTAGAGGCGAAACGACTGAATGAAACAAAATTCAGATAGAGTCTCATCAATATTCATAAAACAGATACATTCACCCTGGAATATGCTGGGAACATATAAATTACACATATAAGAATCATATGAATCAATTTGTCAGATACTTTTTGTATTTTTTTTAACCTGAAATATAAAAAAAAACATGAATTATTTTTGATGATAATTTAATAATTTTTTCTTTCCTTAGCTCATTAACAATTAACATTACCGATGCGCATGAAACTATTGAAGATCGAACAATAGTTAACTCTACTGCTTTCTTAAATACAGGTATCCAATTATTTTATTAATATGTTTTGTTTTCTCAATGTGTAAAAGTCATTTAATAAATTACTCTTCTTTTTCATTCTAAAGTTTAAAATTTGCATGAATGTTACTTCTTATAACGCAATAGGTACTGATTCGCTTAGAATGGGAATGTAGTTCTTGAATTTCATTATTTGATTTTTAAAACTTGTTATACGGGCATGTGAAATTTCAACTACGTGTTTTTTTACAAAAATTTAGAATAAAAGAGAGAAATTTAACAATGTTAAAAGACGTACCATTTTCTACATTAAGGCAAGCTTCGCTTAATGCCATGGAGCTTGGAAAGTATTTTGTTGTAAGGTCATTCGAATTTTTATTCAGTCTCGTATATTCATTGCAGTAATATCTGTTTTTCATATAATGCCTTAAATTTTAAAATCATTCGATTTTAAAGTTAATAATTCTTTTTATTTTACAGTATAAGTAACGAAATATGAAATATCTTTTGTATCTAAATTGTTTCATCCAAACAAAAATATGTGGTAGATATTTTACACGTTGTATGGTAGAGAAATTAAACCATCATTTTAATACTAAAATATCTTTGTTAATTGAAATATTACCATACACATATTTATATTTTGCACTTTAACGGTGGTAGAACAGAGCGTTAATGTAAAATAAATCCTTAGCTTCACTTGTTAAAGTGCGGGAAAAATTCAAAAAAATAAATCACCCAGAAGAAAATAAAACTACCGTATTTATTCGAATCTAAGCCGACATCGATTCTAAACCGCACTCCAATTTCTCAGCACGTTTTTGTAAAAAATAAAAAGTAGTGTGATGAAAAGGTTTTTATAATTATTCTATATCTATTTAAAAAGAAAAAACTAAAGCGTGAACTAATAAGAAGTGAATCATAAATTTATTTTACCAAAATTAAAAACTTTTAAACACATACATGTTCCAGTAATTACTTTAACCGTCAGTATCGTGCTCAATTTCTCCCATCCAAAGAATTTTTCCATCTTCGATTCGAAACCTCACCTGATTTTAAATAGCATTAACATTGGGGAAAAAGTGCAGCTTAGATTCGAATAAATATGGTAAATAAAAATTAATTGAACATGTTAAGAATTGTTGAGCTCCAGAAAAATTGTTTTTTTTTTTTACAATCGCATTTTGAAGTAATATGAGAGAGAGTGTGTTTTATTTTTGACGTCGCAATACAAAGCTGCACGAGGGCTATTGGCGACGGTCGTCACAATTTTGAACCATGGTCAAGTGACGAGGGCTACACCTGAGCTAGCACCCCATCTCCTGACTTCCATGGCACTTCAGCCACGAGTCCGTTTACTTGACCACTAGGCTACTTAGAAGTAATATGTGGAACATGGTGGCAGACCACATAATTTGGAACCATAATCAAGTAAAAAGGACACTTGGGTTTGCTCTCCACTTTCCTACCTTTTCCACATTGTGCCAAAATATGGATATTAAGCGTGGACAGTTTTAGCAAGGATCAGTCCATTACACAGTGGCGTAACGCACATCCTCGCAACCCCCACGTCGATGGGGAGGGCAAAGCTTGTGTTACGTTATGGTTTTGCAATCCTTTGTAAGGTCTTGCTGGAGGCCATAATATTCTTCATTACGCCACTGTTATTACATACTATAGTTTTTCATGAAATCAATACACGACACAATTAACAAAGCACAATTACATCTATTTGCTTGTGAAATTGAAAAACGATTTTATCGATATAGATAATTTCTATCTGATGAAATGCTTTCCATTTGTATTCTATTAAGGTAGAAGTAATGTTAAAATAAAATAAAAAACGAGACATGTATCAAATCTACTGAGTTAGAAAAAAATTAACTAGTTTCTTCATACTTTTTCTCTTTAAATAAACATTATTTGAAAAATTTTAAATTTATTTTTCTATTTAGCAGCTATTTCATATTTTTTTATAATACTCTTTCTACCACCAAAACAAGTGCTAGAAAGAAACCAAATTTTTCTATCCATGTGGAAAATTTTAATGCTTAGTTAGCAATTCTAATTAAACCTATATTTGATATTTAAATAAAAAAATGGAATTATATTATACGCCTGTCAAAAAGATATCTTTTTACTATTAATATAATTAAAAATTAAATATCTAAATAAATTTTGAAAATTTAATTATTATTAACTATCGTTTTTATTATTGTTGTTTCTACCCTTTAATTACTAGTTGTACAGCTTTCTCATACAATTAAAGTGAAAAAGTCAATAAATTCGACATAAATTTCCAAGTGACCAGAAGAAAATTTCTTTCTGTAACTAAAAATAAAAGGATAATTTAAATTTTAGTTTACTTTTTCTCTGGAGATTTATACTTTATTGCTCTTTTATTCATACTCATAAGGGGAAAAAAACTATTCAGTTTCGTATCTTAATAGGAAACATATGGATTGCTGAATAATAATCTAATTAGTTTTTTTTTAACTTTTCTTAAACGAATTTCCTAATAAGATGTTCAAATTTAATTCAAAAAGAATTTTATAAAATTATTTTGATATTTCATATTTGTTCCTGGGATCAATTATCGAAATATTTCTCTTAAAATAGTTTCAATAAAAAAAATTTCACTAAATATTTTTAAAAAGACAGTTTAATGAATTATGCAGCTTTAGAAGGTGAATTGTTTCTATTCCAAATATGAACAAGTTATTTCTAGAGAGCTATTTCTTTTTCCATTCTTTTTTCAATAACCAAACGTTATTGAAAAAAGAATGGAAAAAGATGAAAAAAGAATGGAATTTTACAATACAGGGTGATTCGCTATCAGACCGCAAACTTGCAGGGGGTGTAAGGGCTGCAGAGTCGACTCGGAATCACATAGGAATACTGGGTCACAATGTCGTAGTTACGAACTATGATGCAAAGAAGCTGAGGAAAAGAACAGAAACAGCAACATATTGATGGGACAGAAAACATTTTATTGAGAGGTTGTACAGCAACAGGTGTCCGAATTTATGACCGGAAGTAGTCTGGCAGGCCTGCCAGTGGCGCTGCACGAAATTCCTTAAGTTTGGAAGATTCCTGACATGTCAGATATTTGAGCGATGGAACGGGCGTCTACTACACCAATAAGAAAAAATGTCAGTCTTATGCAGCCTTCTGCTCATACTTGCAAAGGTCGTTTGATGTGGAACACGCCTGTTCGGCTGGTACAATCACCGAGGCGTGCCCGTTACAATGCGCATCTCCATACGCTATCAGCGTACCTCGTTTGAATACGAGTTCAACCTATTACTTCTAGAACCAGATCGCAAAAGACGACTTCCAGCAGGATTGGCGTTAACTAAACCTTCCGTCCAGCGCCATGCATCACAAGACTGCCTCTAGGAATCTTCCAGAACGTCAGGAATTCCATGCAACGTCGCTGTCATATTTGCAAGACGACTTCTGGTGGTAATTTTGTGAGCGCGATCTATTTGGCACCGCTTCTTCACCGTTTTACCTACCTAAGGGTGTGTGTGGGGGGGGGGAACAAAGCATCACCAACAACCTCTATAATAACTATTATTTTATTTCTCTTCAAACACACTTAATCAATCACAAGTGGAACTACAAAAGGAGACCCTAGGAGTGATATACAAATCGAGCAATCTATTCTCAATGAACAACTCTAAGTAATAAAGAGTTAGTGAACTAGACAAAGCAAACAAGCGCTAGTGATCTGATTACTAAATCTAATTCAATCTATCTTAGGTCCTTAATCTAATAATTTATTATCTTAGCAACTTCTTCCTTAACTCGTGCTATGTTTGTGAAATACTCAATGAAATATTTTAATATTCTCACCTACGTATCACCACAACAGCTCTCCTGCTCCTTCTATCTTACATCTACAAAACCTAGACTTTATATAGCCAAACTAATTTAAATATCAGGGTTTCTTCTTGAGAGGCTGTGAATTAACGCGAATGATGGCTCCAAAGTTTCCCCAAGAGGATTAGAGAATAATGATGCGTATAGATCCGTCACAACCCCCTCCAAAAAGAAAACGTGATTTATTTGAGGGTCTTAATGATCCGATGGAAATTACGTTGAAAAAAATTTTAATCTGAAACAATCAAGAAATCTTAGACTTGAATTTGGCATTAACTCTTACATAACAATACGCTACATTAAAAAAACACTCCAAAACGACTAGCTCAACAATTTATATCACTCACAAGATTTCCAATTTTACAATCATTATTTAAGGTGTTCCCCATTTGGGCGAGGAATTAGGAAAAATCTCCCAATGGAGAGAAAAACCCGGCCGTACACAACAAGTAAAACTTAAATATTTTAACAACCATCGTTGTCTTACAGAATTCCTTTCTTCTAAAAAAATCTTCAAAACATCAAGGTCAGCCACCCTGAAATGAGAACTGGATTAGTGGACGTACAAAAATATTTTTCAACACTGCATACATACACAGACAACATTGAATTTTCGCACATATTTAAATTGTTAATTACTTTATATACTAAACCGTATCTGGTTGTTAAGAAAAACTCCCACTCCAATCGCGCAGAACTATTAGTATTATGGTTATTTTCCTATCTACGCCGCGACCCAAAAACCAGATATATACCAATATATACATCAATATGCGAATACATACACAATTATATACAATTTCAAAACATTCAATATAAACAAACAATACAAGGAATTCTCGCACCCACAGCTAAGTCTCAGTAAGTAGAAAATAAATGTAATCATACAATTGCTTTCCACACTTTGTAATAAATTTAGGTATACAAAAGTTCTTTTTTCACGCAACCCGAAAAATGCACCGCAATGTAGTGTAAAACTTTTGTGCAATGAAAAACTTTCATAAAACAAGACTTGCTTCTTGCAAAAATTCACCCGACTGCCTGTCGGTAAAATAAATAAATAAATGAAACAATACAACCTGGCTAATAGCTTGTTCCTCTTCTTTCCGTGATGTCTCCAATATGAACCTCCTACGATGTGGAACTTCTGCTTCTTCTATCTTACATCTACAAAACCTATAGACTTTATATAGTCAAACTAATTTAAAAATCAGGGTTTCTTTTTGAGAGGCTGTGAATTAAACGCGAATGCTGGCCCCAAAGATTCGCCAAGACGATTAGTGAATAATGACGTCACAATTTCAAACCTCTGTTGTAGTACAATCTTTTAATAAAATATTTTATGTGCCATTAATATGTTGCTTTTTTAATTCCTACTATTATAGCTCGCACTCTCTCTATATTTATGGAAAAATATATATTTATTTTGTTCAAATTTTCAATCGTTAATAAAATTCTTTCTATTCATCCAATCAAGTTCAAATAATTTTTTTAAATAGTAGCGGAGGACACTTGATGTTTTTTTAGTTTTTTTCAAGTATTAATTCATTAATTAAATTAAATTTCGACGCCCACTTCGATTCGTCTTCATTGCTGTAACAATGTAACAAACCAATGACAAAAGTTAGCGTCGAAAACCGGTTTTTTTAGCCAAACCGGGTGTGCTTTGTGACAATGCAGACAAATCATACTCTTACACACCCTGCAAGTTTGTCGGTCCGGTTGCGAATCACCCTGTATATTATTTTGATTATTTAAATAAGGTTATTTTAGTTTTAGTGGTTCGATCTTTTTTTGAGTTATTTATCAAAACATAAATATTTTTCAATATTAAATAATAATGCTCCTTAATACGATAATTTAAGGAAGCAAGTACTTTGTAGTACCCGTTTTTTTTCTACGCGCATTATTTTTATTTTTTTGTTTTTACAAACTTTATTGCGTGTATAGTTTGTTCAAGTATAAATTTTCTGCAGTAGAATAAATCCATAAAACAAGAAACATTAAGAAATAATTTCTAGTTATGTAAACTCTTACTTTTTAATACTTGAGAAAATATTGACTCATCGAATTTTTTTTTTATTTTTAAAAATGTTTTCTTAAGAAATAAACAGTACATAAGGGAGAGCAAGAATAAATGTAAGACATATGGAATTTTTTAATAACTTATGATGAGCCTGAAATTTGTCTATTTTTTAAAGCATAAAATGTATTAATTTCTCCTTAAAATTTCACAAAATCCGAAGAAGGTTTAACAAAAAAAAAATTTATTTTAAATCTATTTTTTATAGTGTTAAAAGGAAAAAAAAATCATATTTATTTATATGTTTCTCAAACTATATAGATTACGTAGCCCAATCTTCATCGCCTATATTGGAAACTGAAAATTTTGGAATAAATTCTCCAAATACTACACTGGTATCTACAGATGCTACAACCAAACTTTTAAGGAAATCACGACCTAAAGAACGCAAATCCTTAAAAGAACGATATCGAAGACAAGAAATTCAATCGGGATATACGCCAGGATATGATACTGTTGCAAGTTTACGACTTTTCGATATGTGCCCTCAACTTGGTTTCTCTTGTCCTACTTGTACTGATAGAGAACTTCAATTACCACCTAACTTCTGCAGTTTAAATTTCATAGGTAATTATATGTCTATTTGATTTCATGTGCCTTAACTTCGAAATTTGGTACGTTTAGCCCACTGTGACTCAGTAAATACTTTCAAATGTCTTCAACTGAATGTGTGTGTAGTTATTTTTAAAACCTGGGTAGGCCAAATCAATTGACAGCCTCCATTTAGCGTGAGCGTAATTATAGTAAAGAATGTGTTCTAATCTTGTATACATTTTTTAAAACGTTGTTATGAATAAGAATATTTTTATCAGTAATGATAAGAATAATGAAAAATTAGTGCGTGGAAATTAAGGAGTATATCTTTTATATAAGAGACACCCTTGTTATAATTTTTTCACTTATAATATTTATCCACGTATAATTAATTTGTTATAAGTTAATAATTAATTAAAATTGAAAAAGATTATAATTATGAAGAAATTTTAGATTTTCTAAACATATGCTAGACATGTAGTAATAAATGCTTCTATTTTTTAAGTATATAATCCAGTTCAATCCTGTTATCTCCATTTGATTAAAACGGTGATTACATAGAATCTCTCTTTTAAAGTGATTAATGATTTCAAGTGAAGGTAATTTTCAGACATTTGTCAGTATAATCCATATTTGTAAGTTCAATATGAATATAACTTTATAAAATTGAAATATTTTTTTCAGCATTGAAAGTCATCTTGATATCCCCTCCAATGACTGGTAAGCATAATTAACTTTTTGTAAATTTTTTTATTTATTTATACTTAAGGAAATCTAATTCGCGAGTGCACACAAAGAATATTTCAAATATTGTCGTCAAAGAGGAAAAACTAATTTTCACACGTCTTATCGCAAATGTATAAAAAATATCAATGTTAATACTTCAACAAGGATTAAATTACTATACTGTTCGAATTAATTGGGACAAATGTAAAAAAGTGATTAATTCTAAGATCTTAGCTTTTTATCATTACTTACCTTAAATAGACTGAAAGCTGTATATTAGAACAATGTTTGTCTTCATTTAGCAGAAATGACCTTTTCAACCCGTCTTGGCATTGACTCCACTAGAGTAGCACACGTGTTCTTGATTTCATCCTCTTGGAAACACACTAGTATAGCCCATTTTATCATTTGCTCTGTTGTTGTGCGATTCATCTTAGCGAAACGATTCTTGAGAATATGTCATCAGTTTTGAATAGGATTTAAGTCTGGGGAATTTTCAAGCCGATCGAGCACTTATATTTTGTTTTCTGCATAAAAGTATAGACCAAATTTGAATTGTGACAAGGAGTCAAGTTATGTTGAAATGTTCCATCAAATGTTTCCATGGATGAACAATTCTACTACATAATATTTCTAATTATTTGACAGGATTCATCGTGTACTTAAGAGGAACTAAGCTTCCAGGGCCATTTGTAGTGACCCCCCCCCTAAACTTATTTTTAGAAGGGTGCTTTACAATCTGTTGGATATGATCTGGTAACAAAATTTCAACTTCACTTCATCTAACTACACTTAATTTGTATCCTTGCACAAATAAATGTTTCATCACTCAAAATCACCTTCTTCCAGTCGTTAACAGTCAATGATCAGTATTTTTTTGACCCATGCTAAACGTTTCTTCATCATTTTCTGAGTTAGAAATTGTTTTTTTTCCTTAGTCTTGTTGCTTTAAGGCCACCTTCTAGAAGCCTTTTCCGTGCTATTGAGGTACTCACTTCAACACCATTATCCAATAAATACCTTCAAAAGTCCAAGCTTGTCTTTCTTGGATTTATTTTGCTACTTCTTGTTAAAATTTTATCAATTCTTGGAGTAGTTTTCCACTTGCACCAACACATTTCTTTCCTTTTGGAGATGACGATCCAGAATTTTGAAATGTTCTTAAAACACTTAATACGATCACAACTAATGCCATAGTTATATCTCTCACAGTCATAGAAGTGTATCCATTGAGTGCGATTTATTTCAGAACGGCTCCTTGGAGTAATATCCATCTTTGAACCAGTAAAAGTTACACGTCTTAATACAGAATGCAAAATTGAAATTATCGGCCGCCCCAATGAAAGGCTCACAACTGAGCTTCCGATACATTAAAATGAATAATTAATAGCCAAAGTCGATCTGTCACACTACCTAAAGGCAGATATAACTGGTTTGAGGTGGTTCAGGACATCACTAGTAACCACATACCAATTTAAACACACAAAAAACATGTTTGTCCCAATTAATTCGAACAGTATATTGAAGTCAGTGTAACAAGTTTATCGTCTGCGAATGCCGAATAATGCTCGCTCGTGCGGCAGATCGGACAAAACCTAAAAATTCTAGGAGAGGTTTCCAATCCACGGAGGAACAGTTCATTACATTCTGATGGGTAGTTCTGTAATAATAAGCCATAACTTTTGGATACTTTAAGCCCGGAAGTATGAAGAAGTTAAAATTAAAAGGAATTCAACAATTTTTTTCGTTCAAAATGTAAAACAAAATGAAAAATTCATTGTCTGAGATTGATAGATAAGTAGCGTGAAATTTTGTAGCTACATGAGGGCTATTGACGGCAGACCTCGTAATTTTGTAACTCATTTAAATAACGGGACAACATTTAATTCTACCTCATTCTACAAATATCTACATCACGTCATTGGGGAGAAATTTGTGCCTTTTGAGATTTGACGTGCATCAGCTCTCTGCATGGTAGATCTTTAGTAGTACTAGGACTCGAACTCGTGACTCGACACTAATAACTCCAGCCATGACCACTAGGCAAAGTTCATTATCAAAAGTATATGATATTATGGGAATTATAACGGGGGTACTATTCACAGAAGGTTTCGTAACCAAAATTTGTTATTCTGAGGACGAATTTATGATTAAAAAATTAGAGAGAATACTGGGTGGAGATTGCAGACTTAACATTTTGGATGAATGACAAAATCAAGAATTCTGTTAAACCTGTACGAACTGTCTAAATCTGCACTGATTCAAAATCATGCAAAACAGTAATGCCATTACATGAGTTGTTTGAGTTCTATACATAACTAAAACTGAAAAAATTTGTTTCTTTCCTTGGGTATTTAATAAATGTTCCCTTTCAAATTACGCAACTCAAGCTATTTAAAGTATGAAGAGTTTTAACAATATGTACAAATAAATAATCAATTTTTTAAGAATCTTATACACACAAAATCATTGAATTCTATTAGTTTATGAACAAGTATATACATACTCTATGTTGATAGTAAATGTAACCCAGAAATGAAGTGTAAATATTTAAACTTTCTTTATTCACTCACAGAGATATTTGAATTCATTCAGTACTTTTATCTCTAAAACAATTATTTCTGGGTTTTCACAATTTTTGTATAAAAAGGAATCATTACCTAAGTTGCCTCACGGAAGAAATAAAAGGATAGATCGAGAAACACAGAGTTACCGCAGTATTTATTTTCTCGATGCAAATAAAGTTTTAGTCCCGTCCCCCTTCTGAAACTCTCACAAAAGGTTTCAGTCTTTACTCTATTGGTAATTTGCGCAGTTTTATGACTGTTCATTTTAATTCATCAGAATCAGTCTTCACATTCACTAATATTTTTTGTCTGCACTAAAATGCGTTTTCACGAATTGTGTTAATTTCAATGGTAATGGAGAATCAGCTTTGGTTAATACTAAGACACCTACTTCGATATTTTTCTTTTCTTTAAACCAGTACATCTTAAACTTTCATTATTCGCGACTTAATTTTCAATCATAATTTTCATCGCGCCCCCTTCCGTACAATAACAATGTATGGAATGCAATAATAATGTACTATGGCTCTTTAAAGTTATAATACGACTTTAATTATAAAGATTACAAATCATCAATATAAGTATTAAATTTTATATATAATTTTGTGCATGACAAGCCCATGGAAGTCTCTAGTAATTATTAAACCTGTTTTTAACTTAGTATTGATAAATTAATTATCAACTACATTGTGCAGTACTGATGCATTTATAAATACCTTAAAATCCGTCGTATAGCGCGCATCTATAGTTTCAAGCTGCAATTTTTAATTTTTAAGTATATTCGTCGTAAAACGCGCACCTCCTTTTTCACGAAAAAACCTGGAATGTATGTATGCAATGTTCAAATGTTTTGAAGTCATTTATTAGAAGTTTTACCCTAGGCTTTTGAAAAAACAGTATTCTTATAGAACTACAACTATTTGAGTTCATAAGTTATATAATTTCTTTTAATTCGATATATGTGTAACAGGTCTATTGGCGTGCCTCTAACTAATACTTTGGGGGAAAATCTATTACTTTAAATAATGTTCAATTGAAAACTTTCTCCTGAAGAAGAAGATGCGATCTATGAAAATCAGGGCTTATTTTTAAGCATTAACTTTTAGGTTCTAAAGAGAGAGAGGTTAAGAGTTAGATGATAGAAGTTAGTTATTAACGTAAATGAATTGAAAGCTAGACGAGAGCGATTCGTCGATTAATTAATTAATATATGAGATTGCTAATTGACAGGTTCAGTCAATGAGATATATGATTTAGAATCAAATCGACCAGAAGTCGATTATATGAGATAGGAGTTACGATTATTTAGAATGTAAATTACCAAACGTTCCAAAAGTAAGTGATTCTACTCATAATTAAATATTAAATATCTCGTCTTCCTCGCTTTTGCTCCAATACTTTATTATAAGTGCATTTCCTAGCCTAGGGTTTGTGAGACTTGTTAAAGGATTAATAAATTACATTTGTTTTGATTATGGCTGGCATTCATTCTAACTCCAAATCATTAACAGATGCCACGGGACATCCTTTACATATGTAGAAATTAATTTTTTTATGCTCATCTCTTTTTTTACTGTTAAAGCTCTTCTTTTTATACCCGGCACAATACGTGCACTCGTAAATTTCTATCTTATTTTTTGTGTTCAAAGTGCGCGTTTCACGCTGGGTTTTTCATTCTTTTATGTCAGTATAAATGTGTCAGAATGTATTTTATTTGCTTCTTTTCAGTAAATTAATAATTTTTTAAATAATCTTTATATTCCTTAGGGGGGCGAGCCCCACAATTTGAGAAATGTTGCTTTAAGCCATTTCTAATGCTGCCTGTTGCGTGCTTTTTAGAAATGTACCCAATTTCGTAAACTTCAAAATACAGCTTGCAAAGTATCTAACCTTTTTTACATAAAATTAGTACTCCTAGTGTCTTTATAGTCAATCGGCATCTTTGTTCTTTCTACTCAAATGAATATTACAAAACATTGCCAGATTACCAATGATAATATTACACATTGTCAGATTGCAAAAGGTATAAAATTAATCGTTGTCTATTACACCAGTAATAAGCAAATACTATTCATAAAATATTTTAGATTTACCTCCCACTGCCCTATAGTAGACAGATATTCAACTTTTCCACAATTGTTGGAATGTTTATTGCATCGATTTTGATCTTTATAGTCTTGGTATATCTGTAATATGTGATGTGTTACCTCTGCCATATTTGCAGATTTAAATGTAAATGAAAAATCTATCACAGTTGCTAAAGAGCTAGAACTACCATCACACATATTTCCTTTTAAATAGTAAAACATTTAATATCAAAGAACAATATATTCACCGTCAGATTTTTCGTGAATGGGGATTTTTAAAAAACATCGCAAGTTCATACGAGTTTCCCACTTCGATTAATTTTTTGCTTTTTTGAAGAACGTTATTTAAATTGGGAGCCTCACCTTGTGAAAAAACCGTGATGTATCTAAATAAACATTGCGATTTATAAAGATCTGGATAAGGAGCACAAGAAATATGGTGAATCAAAAAACAGGATGAATTTTGGAGGGATGCGAGTGGTTTTGACAACTGCCCATGACTCACACTAAGTGATTGTCTTAGTAGATTAGTCTAGTTTGATTCATCAAAAGTTTCAAAGCGTCACTAAGATAGTCGCTCAAAGTCTTTCATGAAAGATAAGTGATATTTTCATTACTTGTTTAGAATTTTATTTCAGAAATAGCCCAGTGTCATCTTAAGATTCCTTGTGACTCTGGGCCCCTATATAAAATTAAACCCCACCTGCAACCGTTTAGACCAGCGTTTCTCAAACTATGGGGTGCACACTCCTTGGGAGACGTGATAACCCAACGAGGGGGGGGGGCGAACATATCGAAAAGAGGAAAATAAAAGATTTTAAAAATTACAAATGTATTGAAAAGAAGGAAAACACAAAATACATTCTGACATAATAAGAAACAAAATACAGATTTATACTGATATAATGTACTTATAAATGTATCAGTACTCCACAATGTATTTGATAACTAATATCTCAGTACTAAATTAAGGAAAAGTTTAATAATTTCTTGTGACTCCCATGGGCGAGTCATACACAAAATTACATACAAAATTTATTACTCTTTTTGATAATTTGTATGCGGTTTATGATTAAAATCGTATTGTTGGTTTATCGCAAAGTACATTATTGTTGCAGTCAATACATTGTTATTGTATGGTTATTGTACGAAGGGGGGTGGGAGCGTTGAAAATTAAGATTTAAAATTGGCTCGAAAACATTGAAAGTTTTAGAAGCACTGCTTTAGACAGTATGTAGCATATGTTGGAAAATACTTGTACAAATGGTAACGCGCAACAAATAAACGTGTTTAACTCATGATCTCAGAAACTTAGGCTCAAACTAACTCGACCGACTGATGCTTTTCATCATCATCTCCCTAGTTGTTCATCAGCAGAAGATATATTTTCAAATTCCCAGAGATGTTTAACAGTCTGATCTATAAATTTAATATCTTCTATATGAATTATTTTCTCATTCACTGGGGTATCCCTCATATTGCGACAAACCTGAGCACAGTATTTCGTAAAACGAAATTAGAATTTTTCAATCGGATTTGACCTGGGCCCAGCAGTTTGTAAAGTACTCTGGCGTCCAGGAGTATGTCTACACACTGTGGTGCATGAAACATTAACACATTTTTCAAAGTCCTCTGCTTATATATTTATCTTACGAGAAGGAGTTATCTTTGGCATCACTCCAAAATAAAGATCCAGCTTTCTTGCATAATTTTTAATCTGTATATTTACTACTGCATTTACGCAATATTTTACAGTCTACGAAGCATCATTTACACCAGGCATAGTAATATGGTTTTTCATTTTTTTTATTTAAAGCACTTCGAACACATATTTGTGATAAAAAGCTACACAATTATCCTCCATCTCATAAACAGTGCAATTTAATTCACATTTCCTGTTTCATCCAATTAATAAACAATCGTGGTGCTTGACATAACTGTATTACTCGTCTATGATTCTCAACTCATGAAGGTCAGCTATATTTGGAATAAAATTTACTGTCGTCTGTTAAAGACCCGTGGCAGGCATAATGCAGATCTAATGTTCGAAGTGGGCTTTTGTGAAGCTTGATAAAAGTGACATTCCTGATGGCGTTTGACTCTTTTCTATTTTTATTGCAAATGTTTGTGTAGTCTTAGCTTGGAAAATTAAGTGTTTTGTGATGGCGTTTTTTTCAAAGGAAGGAATCTTTCATCTAACTGAAATAGTATGTAAATTAAAACATTACCTGTAACACCTAGCAATTTCAATTTTCTTATCCACTGACAGTTTTACGCAATTAGAGAGAGAGAGGTAGAGAGTAGAGAGAGAGAGGGAGGGAGAGAGTAGAGAGAGGAGAGAGTAGGGATGGAGAGAGAGAATTTCACCAACATATACTTTTCTTGAACAACGAATACAAACTGAACTCATTATAATCGATACAAATACTTTCAGTGTATATAACCGTGTTTACCGATATTACTGTTCCATGGGTTTAAATAATTTCCCTGAATTTCAGCTAATGGTTTTCCAAGCGAGATAAAATATAGATCGCAATGTTTCTTTTGTTCCGATGATGGATACCAGTTTTTACCTTTCTTAATATACGCGGTAGTTTCTTAAGATTTGAATTAGCTTACTTGATGCAATTAAATTTTTGAGTGCTTCGAAATCTGAAATTTTTTAAAAACTAAACTCAGTGGCACGATAGACCATGAGGGCCAAGGCCTACTGGTTCATCTGTTTTCATGACCTTAGGCACTGAAGTGCATGAACAAATGTTCCGGTCAGGTGGTCAGTCTGAAGCAAAACCTCCAGTGTCTCAAAACCTCTTATCAACCTACTGGAGGGATGAAAGGCTGAGTCAACCTTGCCCAGCCCGGAGGTCGAACCCTGAACTTGTGGCGTAGAAGTACGATATGCTACCATTCAGCTACTGGGCAATTTTTTTTTTAGTTTAAAATAATACTCATAATTAGTAACAGATTAGATGCGAATTGAATACGTGGTTCATTTAGCCATTTTGCATTTCTAAAATTTTCTAAATACACTTGAATTCTTGCTCGGATTTTAGTAAAACTATGGATTTTGCTCTTTAACAATTTTTATTCTTCACAGGTCTCAATAAACATCCTTTTTATTGAAAACAAATTACAAAACTAAGTTACGGAAATTAAAAGTTAAATGGAGAAACATACAGATACTGTAATTCTCTTTTTCGACATAAAAGGGAATTTTAGACGGATCACACTAAACTTGTTGAGAAACAGAAAAGAAATGTAATACTTAAATATCTGTAATTTATTACTTGCGATGAATTAATTGATATTTTAAAATTTTTTAGATGCTCATGGACGCGTGTGTGGTAAATTTGGCTTGTTAACAATACATGGTAATGCCGATGTAAAAGATTTTAGGAGACTTTTGCGTTTTTCTGTTCAGGAATCTTGTGGGTGTCATCTGAAAGGTAAATTAAATATTTAATAAAATTATCCTACAGTTCTTATAACCTTATCTTTCATATTTTTCATTGTAATATGTTGACTTAGTTGATTTGTAGATGAATTAGAAATATATATATATATATATATATGCTTATAGTACTTAATACATATCTACAATATGTTATATAATCGAATTACAGTATTGGAACTGTAGTATTTATTGTAGATGAAAAAAATTTTAACTAATGCTTAACAACCGTTGTTTTTTTCGTAAGTATGAAAATAACAATTTCCAGTAAATTTCAAATATCACATATCTTGTAATTGAATCGGTGAATGTATTTATTCTGACCAATGTACATGTTTAAATTAAATATGTATACAAAAATGTGGTATTTCTGCGTCTTTTTCCTTTTTTTCAATGACAGAAATTATTTTAAACTATACATATTGCTTAAGAACAAATATATCTCATTAATGATAAGGAAAAACATTAATTATAACTCAGTTCGTTGTTTGTTTTATCAGCTTTAAAAGTTGCTAAATCACACAAAATGTATTAATTCTTTTTATACTCTATTTAGCTCTTGCTGTTTGACTGTTCTTTATAAAATGTAAAATAATTAGTATTCATTGAATTTTAAATGTTTTTTTCAGTTAAGTTTCTTCTGAAATATATTCATAAAAAGCATTTACTTATCATGTATGAAAATCAGAAGCATTTTATCCTAATAAAAGTTAATGTATGTGCTAAGTGTTTTGCCATACATTTAAATACAAATAAAATATTCAAAATAGTTATCTTTCTTTTTTTATAGCTTCAAGGCAGTATTATATGATTTCTCCACTGTCGGCATTCTTTAGGGAGGAACAATTGTTCAACAAAATAATTTTAACAGATCAAGTTAGGCTCATCTCCGTTGACCGATATATGGATCGTGATATCCTTCAGGTTTTCAAAGATTGTTATACGGCTGAATACCAGCCATATACTACTTTATCATATTTTTCTCCATCAGTTGATCCACAAATATTTCATCCTCACCCAATACCGTCTAATCAGCCTCAAGCAACATACTCTCATCCAGCTCCAACTATCCAGCCAAGAACAGCAAATACTTTCCCAGTTCCACCTGTTGAACTTCCACCTCAGAACCCTACACCTCCAGTTTCATCTCTTTATTATGATAAATTATCCCAATCTTCGTCAGCTCCAACATCATTGTATCCCATTTCAGTGGACCATGTTTCAGGCTCCTACGATGGAAATTTGTCTCCCCCTTTGGAGCAAATGGTATCATCCCATCTTCAAACTGCAGCAGGGCAATATGACGAAGCTCAGACATACCCATTACAAAACAACTTTAGAGGGTGCATGGTACCCAGTACTTGCCCACAATGCTACAGAATTGAAACAATGCAAGATATCACGCAACATTATTGTGCTTCTAATTACGGTAAGAGTTTTCTTCTTATTTTTCATTACATTCGAATAATTCTTTAAACTTTTTGATTAGGTTAATAAAAACTCGCGTACAAAACTAAAGCATCAAACTTATTTTTACGCTTACAGCCATGTAAGTGTAAAAATAACATTTTGCGCAATGAAAATCTAACTCAGTAGAGCTATTATATATATACAAATATTAGAACACCACGCCAGAGATTATATGAAGGCACACAAAATGCAAGAAGTCAGAGCATGTAGTTAAAAACAATTGAAAAGGGAGAAAAGGCGTATTTTCAGAAATTTGCCGCAAAAAATTATTTATTCAATGGCATTCAAGTATTAAGGTACAGCATGTTCCTCTAGGCCCACCGTTAAAAATAGCAGTAACAATAAAATTCGTAGTTTATATGAATGGCGATAATGAAGTTTAAGAAAACTTATGTAAGAAGTTATTACTTTTATTTTAAGTAAATAGATGTATATACACTCTTCAAAAGTGAAATTGCAACACCAAAAAATAATGCACTTAGCGTCATGCATTTTTCAGGAGTGATAGTGGTGAGATGGATATGCCAATGATTAAAAAAACAAAACAGAAACCATTATAAACCTAATTTATTCAGTATCAAATGTGCCCTAAGGCAGCTCTACAGGCCTTTATCTGGAGAAGCATTCTATCAATCAGCCCATTGATGGTTGCCTGAGGTAACCGTTGCCAAGCCACATCCACTGCTGCGCAGATCATCTACGGTTTGGGCTAATGGTCCTCGGCTTATGTCACGTCCAATTAGATCCCACAGGTGTTTGATGGAATTCAGATCTGGACAGTTTGCAACTCAGGGAAGGATGTCATTACCAGTCAGGCTGTTCACCGTACAACATGCGGCCTGGCATTTTGCTGAAATACCGTGTGGGGCAATCTGAAACAAGGGCAGATGATGATGATGATGATATGAATCCACATTTAGAATCTTTTATCTTATATATCTTATTTAATATTTTATGTATATATATATATATATATATATATATACATATTATACAAGGTGCTTCTAAATGAATATCGGAGTTTTAACGCTTTATAATATTTATTACATATAACTTACAAGTATAATTCATACATCGAATTAAAAAGTAACTGAAACAGTTTTACCTACTAGCTTACAAATGTTCAGTGTGAACCCCATTCGCCACAAGACTTATGCAGTCAATAAGCGAGTTTATCACGGGTCTATTCGGATTTTTCTAACTAATAATCCTCTTGGGGAAAAATGGGTCTTTAAAATTTAATTTATTGAAAGTCTTCCTTCGAAGAAGATGTGGGTATGTAAATTAAGACTTGTATATAAAGATTAAACTTTCGTGTTAGAGAGAGGTTAGAGTGCTACGGTGAGCAGTGACTAATTAAACGCGAAGTGAGGCGTGGATACTTCGTAGCTGATTATTGTAATATTAAAGTTGACGATTTGTCAATTATGAATTAAATTAGATTAGATAGTTAACCCGCGATCACTCGCGCGGGGTGTTCTCTACACCCCGGCTATTATATAATGTTAATGTATTTTAAAATGAAAATTTTGTATAGGTTAGTTTAAATTAATGTTAGTCTCGTTTTTATGCAATAAATTTAATAATTTTATTTGTATAATACAAAAAGCAACTTGTACTTTATAAAAATTTATCATAATTGACTATTTTTTTTTCATATTTAAATACACGTGTTAAAAGTTGGGGGTGTTCTCTACACCCCGCGAGTAACGACGGTAGCAAAAACAGGCGCGAGTGACCGCGGGTTAAGAATTCGAAGGTATTGCCTATACGTAATTGATCTGCTAATTAAAATTTTTCTCGTATCTCGTCTGCCTCGCTATTGTTTTCCATATTTTGTGTTTGGCTGTATCTCTTAATTTTGGTTAATATAAATTGTCTTGTTGTTCGTATCAAAGAATAAATGGAAATTTTATTGACTATGGCTAATCTTCCTTCCGACCTCTCCACACTGAGGGATAAGACAACTCATCCCACACAAGTTCTTCCCAAATTTTGTTCAGCATGTCTGAGTTAATTCTTGCAACAGCTGCTTCAGTCCTGTGTCTTAAGTCTGGAAGGTCAGCTGGTAGCGGAAGTACGTACACTCAATCCTTAACGAACTTCCACAGATAAAAATCCACATGGTGTCAGACCGGGTGAATGTGGAGGCCATGCGAAACAAGCTTTATCGTGAGGCCTTTTGAGGTCAATCCATTGGTTGGGTACAGTGATGATGAACCAATCGTGTACTGATCTTCTATTTAAACTTAATGGTCTTGCCTCCTGTGAAACCATAACTTTTGCTGATGACTTTTTAATTTGTTTCCAAGGTAGGGATCTCCCTGTAGCTTTCCTACACGCACAGGAAACTTTGAACCTCGCTTCTGATTGGTCAAAAAATTTTAAATTAGATTTTAATCCTGTTAATACCAGAGTCACATGGCTATTGAAAAACGAAACGTTTGCTATGATGCATTTCAGCTGCATCTCGATGGTACTCCCTTGACTATGGTAAAACAAATGAAATATCTTGGGGTTCTTCTGGATGCTAAATTTTCTTGGATGCAGCACTTAAATTACATATCAGAGAAATGTGACAAATTGCAGCGTGGACTGATGGTAGTAAAAATTGCTGGAAGAGTTGGTTTCGCTTTTGTTGTGTTCAGGAGTGGTGTAGAATCCGAGTACTTTCAATTTAGAATTCGTGATGAATGCACAGTTTTTGTAGCTGAACTTTTATGTTTAAACTTCGCCATTAAATGGATCACTGAACAGAATAGTGTCTCAGACTATCTCATCTGTACAGACTCTCTTTCCTCCTTGGATTCTCTTAAGTATATTTCTTCATCTAACAACATAATCGTCGAGATCCAAAAGCAACTGAAAAGCCTAAAAGATAAAAACATCTCAATAAATTTTGCATTTGTTCACGGACACACGGGCATTTTTGGAAATGATCGGGCCGATTGGCTAGCCAAGGCTGCAACCAAGCGCAAAATTGACATTGCCGTTAATATTACTAAGTCATTTTACAAGAAGATTATGAAGGAAAGAATGGTGTAATCTTGGAACCAAGAATATCTTACATCAAATAATGGGAGCGTAACAAAGAAATTTTTTTCAACCATTAATGAGAGACTGCCCTGCCATCATTTTTATACTAATAACAAAATAACCCAATTTCTAACTGGTCATGGCAACTTTAAAAGCTACTTAAACAAATTTAATTTGGTTCCGTCATCTTCCTATGATTGCGATATTAGTGGCGAGGAAAATGTCGAACATGTGCTCCTTCTGTGTTCCAAGTTTGAAAGAGAACATAATATATCCTAAGACTGGCATTCAAGGGACTTAATGTAAATTGGCCTCCAAATCTTCCTCAACTGGTTTCCACCAGAAGTACTTTTAAAAAGTTCAGTGAGTTTGTTATGAGTATTTGTAATTCTTCATAACCTCAAAAGATTATTTTTTAAAATTTTTTAAAAAAAATTTCTTTATTTTTTTATTCCTTTGTAATGTGTGCTTAATACTTACTTCTGTAAGCCCTGTGTGATACTTTGTGGTGCACGGGGATTTTATCATTGTTTTCAATAAAAAAAAATCGTGTACTGAGAGATACCAGTGAGGCGGTGCATCATTTTGCTACCAAAAAGAAGTTTTATAGTTCACTTTCTTCCGATTGAAGAAATAGTTATAGTTGTAGAGCATCAAGATAGGCTCCGAAGTTGGGAGTCATATGCTGCTCCACAATCTGAAAAAAACATGGAGTAGCTCGAAAGTTATAGAACTGGAATTTCCTCTCACAGCGCAACATTCGATACGGGCTTATAAAGGCCAACTCTAACTGGAAACAGCGACGCCAGGGCTTGCCTCAGGGAGGAGTTCTAAGTTTTCTCTTCAACATCATGACAGATGACTTAGAGACAGCCATTCAAAAGGTTCCCGGAGTTTATTATCTCTTCTTTGCTGAAGACGAAGTAATTTGGGTCACGGGTAGTAACATTCGCTCCTTGGAAGACGTCTTGAATAGCTCCTTACTTAATCTTGCAACATGGGCCAACACCAACAAAATGGAAGTCAGTGTTGAGAAGACAGTTTTCCAACTCTTCACTCTGTACTACCAAGCAACATCTTTTCCACCTGGAATACTAAGGACTTCCTCTTAAACAGGTATCTTTGTCCAAATGCCTTGGAATCAACCTCGACGGTAAGCTCCACTGGGGCACTCACATCGCAGAAACATAAAAAAAGGGCCTAAAGCATCTAAATCACCTGAAGAGGCTAACTGCTATCAAGTGAAGTGCTACCCAGGATGGTTTATCCACAGTTTATAAAAACTCTCTTCGTCCAGTGTTGGACTATGATTGTGAAGTTTTGACTCTGACAAATACAACCAACCTTGCAAAGTACGATTTCGTTCAGAACATCTCACTCAGAATCATAACTGGTGGAGTCAAATCAACTCCAATTGTAGCAATGCAACTCCAGACCAGCACGAGTACAGATTTGCAATACAGAGACTTGAGACTCAGACTTCTCCTCTTTCACATGCGGAACTTCTTATGAAAAAACACCAACTTCCGCTACTAATGACTCACTTTGCTCCTATGCAGTTCTACTTCACAGTCGCGACTGCCTTCCATCTAAACGGCTCAACCTAATTAACATGACTTCAAGTAAGGCTGATGCCATTCCTAACAAGCTAAAATCCTATGCTCTGGAAACGATGCAACAAAGATACCCAGCGAATGAGTGTCTCCATGTCTACACTGACAGCTCATACCCATCAGAAACAAACGGAGCCGGCGTGGGCTGGCTCTGTCGGTTGTTTGAGGGCTCATTAGCAGTAGGAAAAAACGCCACCAACTACGATGGCGAGGTCTTGGCAGTCTGTGAAGCTGCAATGTAATTACTAGCTGCTGGTCTTGCTCCTGAAAAAGTTGTCTTCTTCATAGACTCCCAAGCTACAATTTTAGCTTTAAGCAGCAATACACTAAATGACTGTCTTAACACAATTCAGTGTCGAACTAAAATTACGGATCTAATCTCATATAGCTGGACAGTGGCCTTACAATAGGTCCCTAGTCATGTTGGGATCCTCAGCAATGAGAGAGCCAACCAAAAAGCGAATCAGGGAGCCGAGTTGTCTCAACCGGAAGTCACCTTGACTCTCAGAAGAGCAAAGAGCATTATTTCTACATTCATCGACAAATATACTACCGTGACCCAAAAAACCAAGAGCCTTGGGAAACTCTGGCCACTGTGGGTCCAATCCCGAGGCACCTAGAGAGAGCCGAGGCTGTTGCCTGCTTTCGCCTAACCACCGGACACCACTTTTTGGAAGCTTGGCCTGGCTGCTGACGACGCCTGCTCACTCTGCGACCATGCCAGAATGGATGGCGACCACCTGCTCCAATGTACTGGACTCGATGAATACCCGACTGAAGACATCGTCAGTCGGTACTGGGAGGCTCGGCGTCAAATGGTCCAGATGCCAAGCATGGATGTTGGATAAATAAATAAATAGTATTTTGAAATGACAGGTCCGATTCGAAATACAATATTCATGTTATGCTTATCATAAGAAAAAGAACACCATACATGCAAATATTTCTCAGGGAAGAAGAAACATAAAGGAAATCTGTGTTTCAGTAAAAAAAAAGGTCTGTACCTATACCTTCTGTGAAGTTATTTCTTCTTGCAACTGTTTAACGGTAACTTATGGGATAATGACACAATGATACTGAAATAGTGTCACCTTTCCAAACCGATGAATCGTGCTGGGTGGTCCTGCAACAGCCGCCAAGATTACTTGATCTGTTGCGTCTTGACTTTTTTTGTGGGAAGAGGAAGTGTATGCTGTATTAGACTCTTCTTGACTGCAAAGAGCTAAATTTCAAGGCTTCTGGCTGTTGTTGGGGGTTTCGCGATGTACCTGGAATTTTCTTGAGTGTTCGCCAAACCTTTCTTCAATTCTGTTCTTGCACTTCTTTGGTAGTTATTATTTTGCTATAAATGTTCAATATAATTGTTTTTTTTCTCCATACATTTTTCTTGTGTTTTCTCTTTGTGTCCTCGGTTTTGCTATGTTGTGTCCCGTAGCGCGTTTACATTAAAAATTTTAAACCATATATTCTCTGATGAAAATTGTTTCTGTGTTTACTGCCATCTCTTAAAGTTATTCTAAGCTTTTCTAAATCATCCTGTACATATGAGAACTCAATTCAAGTAGTTTCGAATAAAAGAGCAAATATTTTTACGAGTCATTATTTAAGTGCCCCATATGAAACTATCCTAAAGCTAAAAACTACAATTGTTAGTGTAACATTAATTTTACTGTTTCGGTTATTGAAAATGAATTATACTTTACAATAGTGTTATACATAAGTAGTATTCTGAAATAAAACAACTGTTTTAAAAAACTTAAAAGAACGTTTAATTAGTTATTTAATTGTTTTTATAAGTTTCATGAATATTAATTAATTCAATTTTTCCGTTGCAGCATTTGTGGCAGTACTCAAAATTCCTGATCTACCTCCAGTTGCAAGTAACTGCTTTCTAGTTTATTTAAAATTTTCGAATTCCAAACTTTTTAATAATCAATGTAATTTTTCTTAGCACTTTTATCAGTCAATAGTCTACCAAAGGGGTATTCGACACTCTGCATGAAAAAGCAGTATTTTATTTATTTATTGAATTATTAGGATTCAGTGGAACTTCCGTAACATAGAATTACATAATTCATTTAATGAAAATTATTTTATCAATCAAATGTATTTAGAAAATATAGCTATTTGTACGATAAATATTCTTAAATTACATATTTAAAAAATATATGTATTTCAAGCCAAACCACCAAAATAATCGTAATCTGAGTAATTTAAAACTACAGTCATAACTGTAATTACTTTTCTAAAATTTATATTGCTTTTTTAAAAATTATATTGTTTTTTTAAAATTTATTATGTCAAATTGCTTATCAAAGCTTGTTATATTCTTGAACAATTTTTACTTAGTCTTGTAATCAAAAACTTGACTTTTCATAACATTGAAAAAATGTAATTGTTGTTTGTAATTGATATTTTTAAAAATTTCTTTTGTACATATTCTATTGTTAAGTTTTGAGACTTTTCGACTAAATTTTTATGGCCATATTCTTGATGTATCAAATTTTTTGGGCGCATTCATGTATTTGTTACCGGTAAAGTAAGAAACGTCGGTATTCTATAGAATGCCTAGGTATGGTATATAATGCTGGACGTTTTGGGGCAAAGTGTGAAGAATGAGAATTATTACATACCTTCCCTAGGCATTGCATGTAGTACCTAGGCATTCGAGAATGACAAATGCTACTTAGGCAATGTACGTTCCCGATAAGGTTATTATATTCATTCATTTCTCAAAAATACAAATGCTATTCCGAAAAATAATATGTGAGAGTGTCATTAAAAACATTTATTCAAAATACATAAAGAAGAATGAAAGTTGTACAAAACATAATTTACACCTTTCTTATTAAAGGAAACAAAACTTTTTTTGATATGTTGTTGTTGTTGTTGTCGTGTTCTTCCCGCAGGGAAGGAATGAAAGTTGCCATTGCCTGTGAGACAGGTTGGACTTCTTAACGATAGATGGCGACACCACCTATCTCCACCTCCACAATTTTGGCATGGAACTGAAGGGGAGGGAAATATTCTCCAGCCCCCTGCACTCGTGGTTTCTGCTGCGACCGCCCACAAGACTTTCGGACCCACAGATTTAACGAGCACGTACTCCGTCTATACTCGGTGGTATTTATAAGGCATCGGGCATCGAACCCAGGCCCTCGGGTCTGGAGTCCGATGCTCTAACCACTAGGCTACCGACGGCCCAAACTTTGATATAAAAATAATAATTAAGCTCCTTGTTTCAAACTGATAGGCTTGAATGATGTTTTGAATTAACTTTCATTACATTTTTCACGCAAAGATATTAATCCTTTATCACTTTGTTGGCCTCTTCCACTGATGTGAGCAATTGAAATTGACATGTTGTCAAAAATATCTTCAATTCTAAGCAAGTTCTAAGGGTAAAGGTGAATTGTGTGATCTGTGATCTTGTGTTTTACACTTTCTTCAGAAGTTCTAAGTCGATAGAAACCATCCTCTGTCACACTCATTACAACTGCCAATACATTGCACGAATCACCTCGCCCCTTGTGAATGTAGGAACAGAAACTTGCACTGTAGTTTCCAAGGGAACAGTGGAAAAATATTTTTTCCGAATTCCTTAAAAAAGTTTTTGGCTTGTTATTTCTAGATGTGTGTGTGTGTGGATTTTAGAATTTATTTTACCTTCAATAACATTTTCAGTTTTAAAACAAAGGGTGCGTAAAATATCTATTTAAACAGCTTTATTTGCATGGTCACAGATGGTATGAATTATTTGACGACACTTTTTTTGCTTTTAAGTCCATCACTCTTTTTCTTTAAGGCGATATGGTACCCTAAAAATCATTAAACTGTCGAAAATTTTTTATTACCTTATTTGATACCCCGAATCTTTATAAATATACCTGCAAAATTTCAAAGCTGTACCTGCATTTTTCATTAAGTAATGGAGCAATGTTTGATGCTAAACAGCAACTACCACGCCTACATTTCAGATTATCTGCTAGAAAAGAGCCTGATAAAAAATGAATTAATTATTTTTCTGATGCGCATCATTGAGATTGACATTATATATGCAGTAATAAATTATTTTAAGAAAGAATTGCGCAATTCATGCAAAAATTCTAGTTCGTGAATTATTTACTGGAAGATCAAATGGATTTGGTCAAGATTTAAAAATTGTGCGTGCTTTTTATGATATTATTATGAATGAAATTAAAACTTCAAAAAGGATTCTCCCAAAGCACAAATACTAAATCTCGCTTTGATAACTCAGATAATTAAAAATCTAATTCGCAAGAATACAAAAAATCTCCCATTTTTATATATTTGTTTTTGGTGATATATATGTATCCCATGTGTGCGAGATTCAACACTTTTATTATTAAAATATTTTAAGATATTTATTTAAACAAATGCACATATACAGTTCTTAGATTTTGATATATTTTACCTATAAATTGCTAGTTGATTTTGCTTTTATTCGAGTACAATATTTAACATGCGAAGGCTTTTAAAATCATGGAAATAAAAAATAAAGGCATAAATATCTTTTGTGCATGATGTGCAGTAGCTCTGAGCATGGAATTAGCTCTGAAGTGAGTGTATTTATTTTTTTAATAATTATTAGATAAAGTTTTATGAAATATTGATCTTTCATCCGTTTTTTCTATTTATTCATTATGGCAGTGTACTGTTTAGTTGTTCTACATTAGTGCAATTTTTTATGGTATGTAGTTTTAAATAAGCTAATTAACATTTCATAAAAGTTTCAGACTATTCGATGAATATTATATCATGCTATTCATGGAATGAAAACTTCAAACTCAAATTTCTCCATGTTGAATTTTTGTACATATACTGTTATTCAAAACCCTAAGGCTTTTTTGGTAATTGAAGCATGGGTTTGAAATTTTTTACACATGTTCTGAAATGTGTGTTTTGCAAAACTGTTTCTGGAATTAGCTCTAACAAATTTAGTACCTTTTCTAAAAAATTTCAAAATCAAAATTAATGTTTTTTTTAGAATTTTTGGAAGTTTAACTATAAAAAAATTAAAGAGCAATAGCAGAAAAAAAACCATGCACAGTTTTATGTAGTATATTATAAGGTTCTTGGGAAAAAAAATTTTGAAAAAAAAAGAAACATTCTTAAAAAAGCTTTAGAAATTTAAAAATGTTAAAAAAAAAAAGTTCAAAAATTTTATATTTTACAAACATTTTGCAACAAATTTAAAACTTTTTGTATGGAATTATTATAAAATACAAACTATTTTTATAAAATACAATTAAAACCAAATATCGAATATTAAAAATAAAAAAAATTGTGAAGTTGGTACCATATCGTCTTAACATGTACAACAGGTATCAGGAACCGAGTCTCTTAGATAAGCATGTCTTTTTCATGTGGCTTTATTCACTTGCGACTGTAATATCATCCATGTTTTTTGAAACAGGCTCTTTTTCTTTCGTAGTCTGGTTAGTTTCCTCCTTTTTACATTGTTTGGACGTTTCCTATTGCTTTTTCACGCTGCTTCTTTGTGTTTTATGTCTTTTAAAACATTTCCGGTTAGAAAAGACGTTGTAAGCCTTATTTTCGGTTTGCAGCCAAAAAGAGTTTCGTATGGTGTTCTTTTGATCCCAGGTTGATAAGCTCTGTTTTTCATAAATTGAACGAAAAGCAGTCCTGGACTCCTGTGGTCAGATTTGTTGTCCGGTATCCAAGTATAGAGCATATTTTCGATGCCTTGATTAGCTTTTCCGTCACTACATTGATTCTGTGAATGGCGAAACTACCCTTGGGCGACCTTTAGTGCTAGCCAGAAGTCCTTCAAGCAGTAAAATTGAACCACATCATAGAAAATTTCCCCATCATTGTTCGATTGATATCACTCCAAGAAACGAGAATGTGTCTACTAGGTCGTAGGCAACTTCTTCAGCTCTTTTTGACGTTAGAAACTTGAGAGTCACAAATTTTATGAGATGATTTTGGTACACCATAATAAATTTTTATTATTATCTGGCTAATGTGAATAAGAGATCTACCTGACAAAAAAATCATAGGTTTCACAATAATGCTTTTTTTAATTAGTTTGAATTTTGGACAGTTCATCGTCCAATCGTTGTTTCATGCCTACAGACAACGACTCCTTTTCCATCACTGCAGCTTGCTCTAACATTTTCGTGCAGGATATTCGAAACAAATCGAGCGCAGTATTTCATACTGTGCCGGTTTCTCATTTGGCATTCTATAAAAGGCTTAGGTAAGTGTGAAATATGAATCGTGCCATACATTGCCGGCTAGTTTTAGTCATTATATATAATGTATAGGAATTCTATTGACAGTTGGATTTCAGACTTTGCCGGTAACATATACATATATTTAAAACACTTAACATTTATAAAAAACTGCATAACTAATCGTTAATTGAGATAAATAATTTAAAATAATGACCAAATATGTATTATTTTTAATTAATTTGCAATTAAAATAATTTTTTTTCAGGTCTTAACTATACATCAATGTGTTTGAATCTACCAATGAATATTATTTATGATGTTTCAAAACACATAGATCCCAAAGTTGTAGTTAAATCGATATCCGCATTTCTTCCCCTAATGTGCTCAGGGTGTCTTTCAAATTTAAAAGGTAAGCATAAGCTTAAAATGCTATTTAAAAAAAGTGCATTTCATCTTTATTAAAAAAAATCACCAAACAATTTTTAATAACTGTTCTAAAATTGTTTGTTTTCAAATTTAACCAAGTGAAATGCACGCTTTGTAACCTTATAAGCTCTACATAAATTTATGTGTAAGACCTACATGAAATTTGAATTTGAAAGTACAATGAATGGGCGTTCATGTAACTGGATTAGCAGTAATAAACCAAAATCCGTTACATAAGAATACCTGTTATATAGAAACATCTCTGTAGTTGATGTACAATTTATACAATAAGATTAAAACTATAATTTGTAAATGAGAAAGAAACATGTACACTGTGCTTCTCAAACTTTCTATAATTGCCCCCAATTTTCAATCATAGTTTTCATCGCGCAAGAATAACATAGAATAACAATGTGTATTGAATTCAATAATATACTTTGACGTAAAGCTACAATACGACTTTAATTATAAACCGAAAATTATCAAGATAAGTATTAAATTTGGTATATAATTTTATGACATACCCATAGGGTCACTGGTAATTATTAAACTTGTTCTTAACATACAAGGGGAGGGCACGAATAAGGAAATTCACTTAAGGACGAGACTTTGTGCAATAGTAGTACTCCTTTAGGGTGTTCAACCTTCAATGTAATTCCGCGTAATGGCCAGTCTATTCGGAGAAAATAGCCTTCGAAATTCATGCTTAGCTTTTATACAATAAAGTTTCAACTGTTACTAGTGATCCGGTAGCATGGTTGGTAAAAGAACTGGTTACAAAGCGTTGGATCTTAGTTCAAATCGTGCGATCGTTTTTGTTTTGTTTTAATTTTTAAATTCATTTAATTATTTTTACAATTAAATAAATTTATTTTTAAAAAAAAGATTGATAAAAAATGATATTTTGGATAATTATTTTATATTTTAAAAAGTAAAATAATTACTGTAATTATATAAATATTTATTTTATAAATATAATAATTAATAAATAATATTTATTATAAAAATATATTAAAATAAATATTAAATAATATTTTATATAAAAATTAGCTACAAATAGTTTTATAATATGAAATACAATATATTATAAACAAAATATTATATAAAATTTTTTTAATACTTAAAATATATTATAATAATTACTTATAAAAATTATTTTATAATTAAAACAAAAATAATGTATATCTTATGTTATTTTTTACTAATTTAATTATTTTATAGTTTTATAAATTATTTAGTGTCTTTTTAAATAAATTAATTTCATTGTAAAAAAAATTTATTGAATTTAAATATTAAAACAAAAAAAAAAAAACGATCACGAACCGATTATAATATATTTTATAGTAAAATATATTAATAGATTGTATTATATTTTATAATAAAATATATTACAATAAACATTAAATGATATTTTAAATAAAAATTAGTTATAAATAATTTTATAATATGAAATACAATATATTATAAAAAAATATATATATAAAATATTATAATAAAACATAAAATATACTATAATAATTATTTATAAAAACTATTTTATAATTAATATTATAAAAATAATGTATATCTTATATTATATATTATTAATTTCATTATTTTATAGTTATTTATAAAATATTTAATGTCTTTTTAAATAAATTTATTTCATTGTGATAAAAATAACAAAAGAAAAAAACGATCGCGAACGAATTATAATATATTTTATAATAAATATTATTTATTAATTATATTTATAAAATATAAATATTTATATAATTACAGCAATTATTTTACTTTCTAAAATATAAAATAATTATCTAAAATATCATTTAATATTTAATAAACTTTTTTTAAATAAATTTATTTGATTGTAAAAATAATTAAATGAATAATAAAATAAACTGATCGCGCGCGCGCGACTCGAACTGAGATACAACGCTCGGTAACGAACCCTTTTACCAATCATGCTACTGGTTCGCTAGTAACAGTTGCAACTTTATTGTATAAAAGCTAAGCATGAAATTCGAAGACTAATTTCTCCGAATGGACTGGGCATTCGGAGGAATTACATTGAGGGTTGAACACCTTAAAGGAGTACTATCATTGCACAAAGTCTCGTCCCCAAATGAATTTCCTTAGTCGTGTCCTCCCCTTGTTAGTATTGTTAAATTAATTATGAAATACATTTTGCAATGCTGATACATTTATAAGTGTATTATATCAGTGTAAATGTGTATATTATTTTTTATTATGCCAGAATGTATTATTTTTTTGCTTCCTTTCAATTTCTCTAAATAATTTTTGTTTTCGACTAATCGATATATTTGCACCCCTTCCCCTCTTGTAGGGTTTTCACCCCCCCCCCAGGGGAGTGCGCCGCATAGTTTGAGAAACACTGACGTAAACAAACATACGAGCATATTATTCGGATGAAAATAGGTTTGGTTCTTTTAAATTACCATGCACAAAATGGTTTATTAGAGTTAGATCTTGCACGGTAGAAATAGCAGTCTAATGACCACAGTTAAATGTTTGAACTTATTTATTAACTTGATAATTGAAAGTGGTAAAATAAAATAGATTTTTTTCATCTGTTGCAAAATATATTTGCCAAGGATATGAAACCGTTGTAATTCAAGATATGGGTTTCGCTTACGGCGATGTTCTAGACATGGGTTTAAGTCTTGATTTCATCAAAGATCATGCTTGCTGAGATGTTGTTGCAAAGTACCAGCTCAGGTTATCGTAGTCTAAAATTATGAGATTTGCCATCAATAAAATTCATGTACATATAAAATTAACATACAAGCCCAATTATATCGTCATAATTATAGACCTACAAGAAATTTTCTGTTGCATTACAGTTTAAGAATTTAAAATAAAAACTAGATCGAATGTAAACAAACAAATCCTAAAAAAAAAAAAAATGAGTTTTCATTCCCCTGATCAGGAAACTACGAGGTATGATTTAAAAAAAAAGTTAAGAGCCGCAGTATTTGAAAACTACGTATTGTGGAGAAATTTTGTTTCTCCAAAGTGGAGAAAAAGTACCCTACTTACCATAAGCTGGTTTGCTGGTGAGTAGTGAAAGTTCCCAGGCGGTTCAGGACGATTGAAATGGAATGAACTTAGGAAATTGGTCTCGTTTGGAACTGCGAGCCATGATTCGATTTTTACGGGCAAAGAATGTGTCCGCAACTGACATTCATAGTCAAATAGGGGAAGTTTATGGTGAAGAAGCAATGAGCAGACAACATGTAGCGAGATGGTGTCACTCTTTTCAATCAGGCAGACAGGATGTCGAAAACCGCAATATGGCAGGAAGCTGCCGACCAAATTCTTCAACGACAGAATTCAACACGGTACCAATTGAAGAAATGATTCAAAATGATCGACGGGTGAAATCTCGTCAGAGCTGGGACTGAGCTATGATAGCGTGCAGCATATCCTTTCTGATGTGCTGTGATATTCCAAGACAGTGCTGTGAAAACATCTGCCGTAACCTGGCTCAATGAACAGGGACCTGATTTTTACCAAGACGGGTTAAACAAGTTGGTTTCTGCGTTCTGATAAATGCCTAAATAGACTTGGTGATTATGTCGAAATGTGAAATTCATGTATGCCTCTTAATTCTTTTTGTAATTTCTGTCTATTGTTAATAAATATTTTTTATTCGACTTGTAACCTTTTTTGATCACCTCTCGTAATATCGATTTCATAAGATCAATCTTATGAAGAAATAAAATAAAATAAACGAAAGAAAATTCACTTAAAAAAAAATTATGCGATTTACTATTTAATGAAATAGTTTGGTTAACCATTTTACTTCGACAGTCTTTTTCTTTTCTTTTTTTTTACAGGGCCAGTAATTGTATTACTTATTAGCGAAGTCATTCCTGCTCCACCCGCTGCTCAGCTTGATGGCAACTTTCGCCTGTTTATCCTACCTGTGCCTTCTACTATCACTTTGCCAAATTGTGATCCTCATTACCCAACTCTATATTCCTTCCGCTTAAATAAAGCTCTACATTATGCTTCTCCAGATTGCCCTGCAAACTTTGAGCAGACCTGTTCGTCATGCCACGGATATTCTGATGCGGTACTTGCAAAAGCTTGTGAAGGTGGATTTGGTAAGCATTTTGGATTTTTTACTGTTTCTTTTCTTCAATAGCAAGATACTGTGTTTAAATTAAAGAGAATTATTTTTAAGAAGTATGTACAGATGAAGAGTAGTATTAAGTACGAAAATTCCATTCCATCCTTCCTAATTCTTAAGGAAATATTTGTATTTTAAATTTAAACTGAAAGTAAAGATCTAAATACAACAGAAAACTAGCTAGAATTTTTTAAAAAGAATTATGGTTCATTTCAATTTATCGTAAATTGACTATACTAAAGAATATTTTATTACGTTAAAGAGGCATATCAATTATCATTTCTGGCGGTCTATTTTAAACATATTTACATTAAAACGTGATTATTTAAGAACATGATGATTTTCTATCTGATTAAAAAGCAAAAAACAATCCTCTCTTTTCTGGAAGCATACTTGGGGAGTTTTCTTATTACTTTTTAATTCATGTATATTTTTAAAAAATTATTAAAACATTTACTGCGAATTTTTTGAGTTAACTTTATTGGTTATGTTAAAAAATTTGGTTGGTTCGGTCCATCATATGCATACTTTCATTATCCTATAAAATAATAGATAAAATCAGGATTTTTTAATTTAAAAAAAAGATAAACATATTTGCTAATTACAAATAAAACCATTGGCATCCAAAGTTTAAGGTACAATCTGTTTTTGTGTCTAATTTGAAAATAGTGAAGATTTGGGGAAGAAATTTGAAGGAAATGTGCACTGAATAGCTTTTTATTGAATGCGACAAATAAATTTTCATAAATTTAATGCTAACATATTTTACAACAAAACAAGTACTCTTGATAGAAAAGTCCATTATTGGAGACAGTAGTACATCAATTTTATGAAGAAAAGTATTGTAGAAATGAGGCAAAATAAGCTCTCTAATACGGAATATAATGCATTGGCACTTGCAATAAAGTTGTGGGATATCGAAATATTCAGATTCGTTATCTCATTCATATAAATAATAAATTTTATAGCACCTGTTCTTTTTTTAATGATTGAACATCAAAAAAAGATGCTTTACCTTAAATTTCGTTGGACAGTGAATTGAGATATTTATTTATTTATTTATTTTCATATTTATCTCATACTGGAATAAAAATGGATCGCAAAATACACTGCTGGCCACCGTAAATGCAACACCAAGAAAGACAAAAGATAGCACAACAAAATTTATTTTGTAGATAACATGTTGACGAAGTATCAAATGATTAAATTTATAGACTTCTGTGAAGTGTGGTTCCTGCCAGAATCAGTAGCCAGAGTAGCCAGCATTGTCGGAGATAACCGCTGCCACACGCCTCGGCATTGATTCAGAGAGACTTTGGATGTGTTCCTGGGGTACAGTAGACCAAGCAGCTTCCACACGTTGCCAAAGTTGATCTAGTGTGGCAGCTGGGGATGTAATCTGGGTCAATCGTTGAGCAACCATGGACCACATGTTTTCTATCGGCGAAAGATCCGGAGAGCGAGCCATCCAGGAAAGCAATTCAATTTGGTGATTGACGAAGAACCTTTGGACAATGCGTGCCCCGTGTGGTCGCGCATTATCCTGTTGAAATATGGCTGTGGCCAAGCCCTGAATGTAAGGAAGGACAACTGGTTCCAACACCTCGGAGATGTAGCGCTGGCTGTTTAAAGTACCAGCAATGCGTACTAGAGGAGTGCGAGAGTGATATCCAATACCGCCCCATACCATAATACCCGGTGCAGGACCAGTGTGGCAGTGCATAACGCAGCTGTTCAGCATCCTCTCTCCACGGTGTCTCCAGACTCGAATCCGACCATTGTGGTGTTGCAGACAGATGCGTGACTCGTCAGTAAAGACAACTTCATTCCATTCTGCCACCCTCATCCTTCTGTCATCGCACCATTGGCGGCGGAGACGTCTGTGGTTCTGCGTCAAGGGTAGACCAAGCAATGGACGTCTTGCGGACAGACCATTCTGCTGTAAACGGCGTTGAATGGTACGCGCATACACTGAATGATGCGTTACAGACTCAATGTGCTGTGCTTTGGTTCGTGATGTGACTCAGCGATCCATCACTGCCATGCGCACAATTTGCCTGTCCTCACGTGAAGTGGTGCACTGAGGTGGATGCGATCGACCACGTCGGTCCGTCGTGCCCTCCTTTCATCCAACGGTCACATATCCGCATTACAGTTGTTTGGTTTCGTCCAACACGACTACGGATTTCCCTGAAAGATAATCCACAATCTCGGTAGGCCACTATCCTTCCTCTGTCGAAGTTGGATGCTTGATCAAAAGCTGATCGCTGTTTTCTATGAGACATATAACTGATCGTTTTTTGAAAAAAACCACAAGAAAAACACAATTGCCGAATTTGAAATCGTCGAAATCTACAAGCCTTAAATAGCGCTTTGAGTTGGCGCCACATGAGTGCTTGATGTGTGTCTGCGCTGAAATTCTAATCATTTGCATATCTCACCTCCGCTAATGCATGTTGTAAATTTCATGTTATTTGCGTACTTCCTTCAGAGTGTTGCATTTACGGTGGACAGCAGTGTATATCACAAATTTGATGAAAAATTTATTCTAATGTACAAAATATCTTTTTTTATCATACCTGTATTGAATATCTCGATGTTTTTATCTACGGTTAATGACTGCTTAATATTTCGAACTTCAAAGTGAATAGACATTGTGTTCCTGGTGGCAGTCAATCAAAGGTTTCCTCCAAGAAAATTCTCAAAAAAAGTGTTAACTTTATAGCAGCACAAATTTAAATAAATGCTTAAAATTTTTTTTCGCAAAAGCCGGTTTATATACGAACACTGAAAAATGTCAGGGTTAATATCAGGGATATGTAACTAAGCAACATAAAATTACTAAATTTATAATAAAAAATAAGCGTTATAATTCCTTTGATTAGGATAATTATAGTAATCAAAACAATTAACCTAATTAAATCAATGACTTTCTATCGTTTTTCAAAAATAATATAGAATTTGATCCGCGAGAGTTGCCAAAAATGAAAATGCAACAAAAATGCAAGGTTACCGCAAAAATTTGGCAAATTTGGCGGGTAAAAGCGGAAACTGGCGATGGTATATTCCAGTGGTCTTCAAACTTTATCGAATCATGGAGTCCTTAGATCTACCAGGACTTTTGGTGAAACCCTGTCGTATACTTCGAAGAATATATGTATTTTAAAAAATACTTAAAGTAGATCAACATGATATATGCATTTTATATATAAAAAAATCACAGTATATCTTTTTAAAAGAGTTTTAGCTTAATATTTATGTAATTTAGTCGTTAATATTTTTCGGGCTCTACGTGCCCCCTTCCCTTGCATATTTCCTGACAGAGATATTTTTATGTATATATATGACTGCATTTTTTTTGTGTGCACAAAATGGGAAAGTCTAGCTCTGTTAAAGTTGTCTGCAGTCAAATTCCATATTCTTATCAAACTATTTGGAAGTGTCAAAAATGAAAACTTTTAACTGGGATTAATAACATGTCTGTCTTTAGAAATACTTAAGATGCTTTTATAATTGAAGGGGAAAAAATGTACTGTTGCAATTTTACTCTTGATATTTTTTAACGGTAATATTTTGTCGAGATATATATTTACTATAAATAAGGAATTAATAATTGGTATATTATTATTTACAAGTGATTTAAAATTAAAAATTTAAAAAAATGGATAATTATAAGACATTAAATCTAAGATCTTTTTATCAAACGTGGTTAATGCAGTTAATCTTAACAATTTATATACTAAAAGATAATATGAGCATATTTTTATTAATAAAATGAACGAAAAATAATTCAGTAATTCATTCACAAACGTTATCCGAAGACAAAGTAAAGCGATTTCGGTGCAATAAAAACATCAGCTTCTTAAGCGAAAACGGTGGGCGGAAGCAGAGGAACGCTTTGTAGACACAATAAATACGTCAGGTTTCTAAATGAAAACGGAGTTTGTAGACAAAATAAAGCTATGCGCCAATATTTAAAGCAAGGAAGGTTTCCGAAGACAGGGTAAAGCTATGCGTCAATATCCATAATGAAGGATGGTGTCCAAATACAGGGTTAAGGTATACGGATACAATATAAACTTGAGCTTCCTAAGCGAGAACAGTTTCCAGGACAGGGTAAAGCTATAGTCAGTATCCTAAATGAAGACGCTCTACAAAGACACGGTAAAGCTATGGGTCAGCATCCTAAATGAGGATAGTCTCCAAAGACAGGGTAAAGGCAAATGGATACAATAAAATGTGAGCTTCCTATGCAACGACGGTTTCCTAAGACAAGGTAAAGCTATATTAATAGAATAGAAATGTCAGATTCTACCGTTTTTATTCAGAAAGGCTTTAATGATGTAATCGATTCACTATCGTACAGTATCAGAGAGTTTGAATTTGTTTTTAGTTATTTTTAGACAGTTTTAAATGAAAAAAAAAAGGTTTTTGATGTATCTCAGTAGTGGTATATTTTATTATTTCATCAGGGTAAGCAAAAGGAATTGAGCTATTGAAGGCTGTATATGCCGTTAACTTTATTTATTTAATTAAATAGAAATAAAATATTTAAGTCCGTACAATCAGAAATCATTTAAAATCTTCAAGCTTTTAAGGTTCCACAACATACTCGAAATAGTAATAAACCAAAATTTAGACTTCGCTCTTTTAGTCAATTTTATTTTTTTAAGGGATTGAATTTCTTTTTTGTACTTTAGTTAAGATTTTATTGATTTCGCCCAATGGGAAATGTGATAAATCTGATAAAGACTCAACAACTTTTTCTCAAAAAAGTAATAAACTGCGTGGTCGAATTCTTTACTGTGGATCTTATGGGGTGAATTCCAACAGACATAATGACAAATCTGTCGGGGAGAATTCTTTTTTTAATCGTAGTAAATAGCTAATTTCTACTATTTTATTTTTAATAAATGATTTCCTGATTTTTTTCACTTTCCATAATAAAGTCGCTTTTTTAGTATTTAATTCTTCTTTCGGCTAAAATGATTTATTTATTTATTACTGCTTTCGCTTATTTTAATTTCTTTTTAAATCGTCATTTGAGATTCCTCGCATTAGTTTCTCTCTTCAAGAACACAGTAGTTGCGTACAAAATCGCGGCAAAAGAGTTTTACTTACGTAGACATTACCACATGAATACGAATAAGTACGAATCTATATGTTGTCTTGCAGTTCCGTTAGGTTTCTTATTCCGCCTAAGCTTCATAGTCTTTCGGGTCCATACGTATTAGACCATATTTTTGAAAATACTTCACTGCGTTCGCTTCCGAAAAAAACAAGTTCTCAATTTTAATCATTTTTCACAACAGAATAAGAGAAGAGGAATACAAAAGAATTAACCAATTAAAATAGTATTATCTTCGATCAGATTATTGTGCTTGAACATGTGCAAGAACAGTACAAACTATAAAAAAAGAGTAATTTTCGAGCATGCGCTAGCAAAATTAGTGCGTTTGAATAAGTGTAGGAATGGTATTCCTTTATTGGAGGCAGATCGAACCAATTGGCGACATTTTTCGATTCGATGCTATAATCTATATATATAAAGGAGAAAAGCGACTGACTGACTGACTGACTGACTAATCACGAAATCTCTGGAACTATTCAACCTACAGACTTGAAATTTGGTAGACATGTTCCTTTGATAGAGTAGACATCAGCTAAGAAAGGATTTTTCGAAATTCGAAACGCAAGGGGCGTTACGGGGGGTTAAGGGCTTTAATAATAACTGTTTCCATGTTTAAACTACTTGATGTACAATCTTGAAATTGGGTAAGCGGATTCCTTTCAGAGAGTAGAGATCCGCTACAAAATGAGTTTGCTGAAAATCGACCCCCAAGTGGCGTTGCAGGGGCTTAGGGGGCGTTATAGATAATTATTTCCATTTTTAAACTATTTGACGCACTGTCTTTAAATTTGATATATAGATTCCTTTCGTAGAATAATGACCAGTTACAAAACGGGTTTTGTGAAAACAGACTTCTAAGTGGCGTTGCGGGGGATTAAGGGGCGTAATAGATAAATATATCCGTTTTTAAACTACTTCACCCACCTGCTTGAAAATTGGTAGGTAAGTTTCTTTCATGGAGTAAATATCCGCTACAAAATGGGTTTTGGGAAAATTGACCCCCAAGGGGTGTTGCGGGGGGTTTAAGGGGCATTATAATTTCATATTTTTAAGTTATTAGACGTACAGTCTTGAAACTTAGTAAGCAGATTCCTCTCATAGGGTAGAGATACGCTAAAAATGGGTTTCGTGAAAATTGCCCCCAAGTGGCGTTGAGGGGACTTAAGGGGCGTTATAGATAATTATTTCCATTTTTAAACTATTAGACGCACAGTCTTTATATTTGATAAAGAGATTTCTTTCATAGAGTAGAGATCAACTATAAGAAGGTTTTGTGAAAACAGACCTCTAAGGGGCGTTGCAGGGGAATAAGTGGCGTAAGAGATAAATATTTTCGTTTTTAAACTATTTGACCTACCTGCTTGAAAATTGGTAGGAATGTTTCTTTCATGGGAGTAAATATCCGCTACAAAACGGGTTTGGAGAAAATTGTCCCCCAAGGGGTGTTGCGGGGGGTTAAGGGCAGATATAAATAATTATTTCTTTTTTTAAACTATTAGACTCACAGTCTTGAAATTTGGTTAGCAGATTCCTCTCATAGGATAGAAATACACTGCAAAATGTGTTTTGTGAAAATCGACCCCTAGGTGGTGTTGCGGGGGTTCAAGGGGCGTTATTGATAATTTTTTTGCATTTTTAAATAATTGGACGCACAGTCTTCAAATTTTGCTAAGCAGATTCCTTTCATAGAGTGCAATTCCCTACAAAATGGGTTTTGTGAAAACAGACCCAGAAGTGGCGTTGCGGGGGCTCAAGTGGCGTTATAGACAATTATCCCCATTTTTAAACTGTTAGACGTACAGTCTTGAAATTTGATAAGCAGATTCCTTTCGTAAAGTAGAGAACCGCTACAAAATGGGTTTCGCGAATATCAACTACTAAGTTTAATTTCGGGAGATTAAGAGGCGTAATCGATAAATATTTCCATTTTTAAACTACTTGATCATCCTGCTTGAAAATTGGTAGGCATGTTCCATTCATGAAATAGAGTTCCTCTAACAAAGAGTAAAATGAAAATTGATCCCCAAAGATGTTTGCGAGGGGTCAAGAGGAGTTACAGAAAAAAATTCCTGTTTTTAATTGTTAGACCCATATACTTGAAATTTGTTAAGCATGTTTCTTTTGTTGAATAGGGATCCACTAAGAATAAATTTTAAGCAAATCAAGTTCTGGGGAGTTGCAGGGGGTTACTGGGACGTATTGACAAAAAAAAATTACTTTTTTCGAGCTACAAGGACTATAATAATGAAATTTGGTTTGCATTTTTCTTTTGTTGAATTGAAATCCGCTAAGAGCGGTAATTTTGGAAAACGGCTCTCAACGGGATTACGGGGATATTTATAGTAAAACTTTTGCTTTTTTCTGTTAGATTTAGACTTGAAATTTGGCTTGCATGTTCAATTTACGGAGTAGAGATCCACCGAAAATTGGTTTTGCGGGAATCCACTTGGTTTTTGAGTTACGAAAGAGCAAACATCATTCTATGCTTCAATTTTAGAGATTTTTAGAAAATACAAATTAGATAAGTTCTGCCCTTTTTTTTTATCAACAGGTGACAGTTACAGGTATAAGTATATTTTTCAATTCAATCGAATTCTTAATGCTAGGACTTAGATATCAATAATTTATACATATATATAAGCAGTAAAAATTTATAAAACATCATGAAATACCCAGCGAAGCGGGCGGGTAACAGCTAGTATTTTATAAGTATTGTACTATCAGGAAGTGGCTCTAGGGCCGGACAAACCGAAACTCTGTCCGGGGCGGCGAATTTTAAGGACGGCATTTGGATGAAATTTGAGAAATAATTTTTTTTGTTACAAATTTTTTTATACATTTTAAAGTATTATTGGGTGAGAATTTGGTATTTTATTTAACGTATCTGATAGCTTTCATTTGTATTCTGTACTAGCTTTTACCTGTGGCTCCGCTCGCGTTGATGTCTTTAAATAACTGTCCAAGTCGTAATTACACTGCTGGCCACCGTAAATGCAACACCCTGAAGGAAGCACGTAAATAACATGAAATTTACAACATGCATTAGCGGAGGTGAGATATGCAAATGATTAGAATTTCAGCGCAGACACACATCACGCACGCCTGTGGCGCCACCTCAAAGCGCTGTTTAAGGCTTGAAGATTTCGACGATTTCAAGTTCGGCAATTGTGTTTTTCTTGTGGTTTTTTCAAAAAACGATCAGTTATGTCTCGTAGAAAACAGCGATCAGCTTTTGATCAAGTATCCGAGTTCGACAGAGGAAGGATAGTGGCCTACCGAGATTGTGGATTTTGGATTGTGGGATTTTTTTTAATTGCTTGACTGGAACAAATAAAATTTAAAAATTTAAAATTAAAATTTAGTTTAAAAAAACTGAAAACGTAATTTATTATAATAATTAACAACAAAAAATCAATAACTTAAAGTATTAATATTTTTAAAAATCGAAAATATCTACGTTTAATGTATAATTTCTCTTTAAAAGAGCTCAAAACAGAATATTATTCTAAGATGCTACTGTATACCATATTATATGTTCTTCCGTCAGTTGCAAATATGCGAAGATTTGGGCATTGGACACACCGATCAGGCTACAGTATAGCAACAGTAAAACTGGAATTTGAACTCGTTTGAATTGAAATGGTAGGTCAGTGGGGATACTTGGAATCCGAGGTATGATAACACTATCCCTTTTCATGACATATGTTAAAATATTGGCACCAAGTATATTCTGAATAAGTTTTGTGATCCAAAGCCTTGTTTCTTTACATAGTCGAGGAACATCGAGATTTTGGATAAGTATAACTGGTACATTTAGTTTTAATTGAAGATTATGTGAGGGTACACCCGAAAGTTCAAATGAATTTAAGAACTCCGTGAGATATGAAGTACTTTGTTCTTTATCCATGATTGTATTCATTGATAAATATTTCTTCATCCCCCCCTTCCCCGCACGTCGTTTAAATTTTCAATGTTGATTTTATGGACAATGACATTATACAGTCGAGGAGCATCGGTATTTTGCATAAACATAACTGGTACATTTATTTTTAATTGAAGTTTATATGAGGGTGCACCCGAAAGTTCAAGCGAATTTATGAACTCCGTGGGATATGAAGTACTTTGTGTTCTGTATCCATGGATGTATCCATTAATAAATAATCCTTCATTTTCCCCATACGTCTAAAATTTTAATGTTGATTTTATTGACAAAGTCATTTTTAGGCGCCAATATTGATCTTGCGCGTAACCACTGATCCCAATTTAAATTTTGTTGCAAGCCCGGGTAAATTTGAGCAATGAGATTTACATCATTTTCTTCTACATTACAAAATTCTCTGGAACTAAAATATAACCTCCAGCATTTGCGTCCTAACATCCATAACCGATTTTCAATTGCGTCTCTGCATAATGTTCTGAATCTACGTCATTATGAAGATGCTCTCTCATATTCGTTTTATGACTGAATTTTTCAAGTACCTCCTCCTATAAATAATAAGAAATCCTATAAATAAAGTACCATTCCTCTTATAATATCTGTACTTTCTCGTAAATCCTGAAGAGTCCGATTTAACGCTCCTATAGCTTTCTTGTGAGACATCGTACTTTCACCCCACACTAAAAGCTTACATTGTGGAAGCATCCTGCCTTGAGAGCTATTTTTTCTGAAATTTCAGATAAGTGAACCTTCAAATGCAAGATTAAGCGATAATTTTAAAACGGAATGTGCAGTACGACCGTTGGTCAGTAAAATAGTGGCTATACCAGAATAAGCCATAGCAACTGCTATCTTCTAGGTTTTTCTGATGGCCATTAATAATAAGTTTAGCAAAAACGTTTTTTCTGTTCCTCCAGGGGCTTCGAGAAAAAAGAGTGCACCACTGCCGGATTCTATTTTGCGTAACACTTCTTGGAAAACGTGATTTTGTTCTGGAGTTAATTGAGGGATAAATTTTGTTACTTGATGTTGCAATGTATAAAATCGTAGCTTAATTTTTTCAAGTGATTTCATTATCGAAACCATTTCCGTCGACACGTCTAGGGCTAATCATTCCAAAATCATGTAGCTTTTTCCTAACTATTCTGAAAACCTTTATTGCTTTTCGTTGCAGATGTGTTCATTGAAAGACAAATTCGGTTGTTTTTCGTCGCAAAATATCTTCCGCCATGTAGTCTTTGTACTTATTCCAAAAGGTTTGAGGATTAGAAAGACCGAAGATGAAATAAGTATTGCGTAAAGCTCCCTAATTTTATTCGGCGAGTGATATTGTATGGCTTCCTCTATAGAAATATCTAGTATATATATCTTCAAAGTAATACCTCTATGCAAAATATCTAGGTTCAGTATAAGGGAAAAATTTTGTGCAAAATATGAATATTGTATAATTAGGTTTAAAAAATTCAAAGTAATAAATATTCGATAAATCAAAACTTTTTATGAAACTGTCAATTAATATTACCATAGAATTTTCAAAATCACGCGCGCAATTCGCTAAAACTTTATTTCATTTCCCTCTTTAAAAAGTGGGAGAAAACTGGCATTGTCGGAATTGAGAACTTCTTAGACAACTTGGCGATATTTCTCAAAGTTTGAGTTTGACATTTAACAAACGTAACGTAATAAACGTTAGACGTTTAATAAAAAACCATTTAAAAATTGCTTTTTGTAAAGATGCTAAATTACTCTATGTTTCAGTTATTTGTTACAAATGTGTGTGAGAAAATGTTTATTAAAATTTCCATTATTGACCAAATGCATAATTTTGCGCCAACTTGGCGGGGAGTAAGCAACGTCAACGTTTTACCCGCATAGTTTCCATTCCCTTAGGAATATAGAGATAAAATATATCCTATGTTACTTGCTGATAATGTAACTTTCCATTGGTGAAAGAATTTTTAAAATCGGACCAGAAGTTCCCGAGATTAGCCGGAACAAACAGACAGACAGACAAAAGTTTTAAAAATTGATTTTTTGATATAAGTACTGTACATACCTTTAAATGCATTTAATAAAAAGCTCCTAATTTGAAACTACAAACAGACACTTCAATTTTATTTACTTGTATAGATGTTTAATGCCTATTTTTTTATGTAGAAACTCGAAGGGTTCGAGGCGGGAGTACATGTTAAATCATGAAATTTCATACGTATACGCATCTTTCAATAGTAACTTTCTCCCCAGTCTGGAGTGGGGTCTCAACGAACATTCCTTTCACCCATACGATGTCCGGTTTTAGCTATTCAAAAGGGGACAGGGGTAATAAGAGTTTTTTTAGTAGATAGAGAGCGATGCAGGAGATGTTTTTATTTTAATCTTGAGTGTAGTAAAGCTAAAACAAATGCTTGTGTGATCTCCATCACCAGTAGACTCTTTTTCGAAGAAATTGACCTGCTGAAAGGAGCGATCTAATCTCTTACATTTTACTCGTTTCAAATTATAATAGGCAATTATGTTCTTAATTTTGAATTATTTTGTATTTTTTAAGACTTAAAATAATATATATAATTTTTATACTGCCTTTTTGTTCGCAAAAATCATTCAAGTTTTATAGGTGTATATCTATATGAACAATTTTTAATTATAATTTTTTGCTTTGGAGAGTGAGGCAGCATTTTCTATTTTTGTCCGGGGTGGCAAAGCTACTACAGCCGACCCTGGTACTATCTTGTTGGTTCTTTGCATCAATATTACTATGATTTTTGTGGAAAATATTTTTTAAAAGTATTCTTTAAAAAGAAATTCAATTTTGGTGACACGGTTTGCGTTAGTTTTTTTTTTTTCAGTACTGTACTTCATAGTTTAATTCAATATAGGTCTTTTTTTTATCTGTTTTAGATATTTTACTGATTTTGTTCATACTAATTTAATTTCTTCCTTTGAAGTCTACTTAACATATGCTATTTATGTGAAAGGCTTTATATATACGTGTGGCGGTTGGGGAGTACTGCCGTCGCTAGATGACATTGGTAGCGGAGAGGAACCAACAGAGCGCCGAGGGAAGAAGTGAAGAGAGACTGAGGCGCGTGAAGTAAAGTAAGCGATTAAAAATATTATCTGGCAGTTCGTCATTAATTTTCATCGAGAGAGGTGCAAACGGAAAACATCTCCGCTATCCAGACTGTTAGCACGAGCAGGCGATAAGGCAATCCATTCAAAATTAAAACTTTAAAAAGGTTTTTAGGAGATGTGTAATTTAATAACTACTTTGAAATGTATTCCATTTTTAAATGGTAAATAAATTGAAGTTGCTGAACTAGGAATTATTTCCTTAATACCTACACTCCTAAAATACGTATGATATTTAATTTTCCTTTATTGATTTATTTGTTTCATGTTGTCCCACAACCCCAAGGAGCACAAAACTTACTACTGCTATTATTTTTCTGTTATAATTTTTATTCAGATTTTTATACATTCATTTTTACTTAGCATTTCAGCATGCTAATTTTCTCTTTTAATTTCAAATATGGTTTTTTTTATCATTATTTACTGTGCGTGAGGCTAAATCGCAGTTCCTTTAAAATTATGCGTGAGCTCATAAAAAAATTATTTAAAATTTTTGGAGACACTATTTTGCACGGATTGAAACCTCCTTAAAAAATACTATGCTTTCTATAATATTTATTAAGGAGTACCTGTTGATGTTCTTCATGCGAATAACAGTAATTAAAAATTAAAAATGGAAAACTGCAAACAACATACTTTTGTAATAAAATATATATATATATATATATATATATATATATATATATATATATATATTAGCTTATTTATCATTGACATGGAAACCTAAGTCTCAATTTTCTATTCCTAGTATTCACATAAAATTATTTTTTGCAGAATTTCCTTTTAAACCAGCTAATCTGAGTATTTGTAACTACAATCGTGTTTTTTTATCTCATATAATTATTTATAATATCAAGTATTTTTCTCAGTAGTTCGTTCTGGAAGAAATTTGCTTAAAGACTTAGTTTATTTGACTGTACGAGTCGTATTATAACGAATCGAGACTATTAAAGAGGCTATACCGTATTTTTTTTAACTACATAATAAATTTATAGAATTGAATTTAAAGGAAATATAAATTCTTCTTTACAAAATATATACGAATATCTCAATTAATCGCACGACGATTGTTTTAGAGAATGACAAGATACTAATTTCTTTGATATTTATTATAAAATTTTTAAGATATTACTTTTCTAATATACAGCTTTATTATCTTTACACCAATTGCAATTTCACCAATCCTTTACCAGTTCAATAATTGACACAAAAATAAACCTTAAGAAAAGTTTATCTGTTGGAATGCAAATATTTTGAGGGTGATTTTTTTAAATTTATTCCTTTGTATTTAAGTTGGAAATATTCCTTAACATTTTGTGAAGATGCGGATGAGAGACTAAAAGTTCCTGATCCCACACCCCCATTCATATACATTTTTTTTAATTTAGCAGTATTTAAGATATTGTTCATGATTATCGCCCCATACTCAACACACTATCCATCTTAATTTCCCGTCTAAGTAAAGCTAAATGCTAAATAATTATCGCTATACTTTCACCTTTTTTCATATGGGTGTATAATTATTCGGATGAAGCCACCGACAGAATTACTCGTATATTATTTACTATTGATGATTTCTGTTTATAGAGTGTCAATAGTGTAATTTACAATCGTTGATGTTAACTCCAGCGGATTTCTTTTCAATTCAAGGGTTCTTAAACATTCAACCATTCTAAACATTCTTTTAATTCAATTGAAAATATTTAAAAGGGAGTTTCAAAAAATACTTTACTAAAGTATATTTGTGAAGTGTGTGATATTGATTAAGAAATGCGCGATTGATAACGTCAATTTTTGAAACTACACTAAGGCAGTTGACGAAGGACCTCTTAATTTTGAAACAAAGAGGATGACGCCTTGATGGTACCCCCTCTAAACTTCCACAATACGTCAACGTGAGGACTTAGAGTATCCGAACGTTGAATGTACCTCAGCGTCTGTACAGGGAGGGTATTTAGAGCCATCAGGACTTAAAACCGACTTTAAAAAGTGCCATAAGTTCGTTATTAGAAACATTTGGATACCGGGGCTTTAAAATGACTAGAGATGATGACGAAAAATCCATCTTTATTCTTACTTAGTAGAAACATTTAAAAGTAGTTTTATAGATAGTAAAAATATTGAGAACTTTGTATCTTTATTAGTAATACTAATTAGAAAATATCATATTATATAAGTATTTAAGCTTCTAGAATCATTTCCAAAAACAAAAGTTATTCGAAAACCTGCAGCACAAAACATCATTGATGCTAGTTGCGCGTACAATAAATCCTTCGAAATAACACAATTTCACATTTTCAATCACACAATTTCACAACCAATTAACACATTTTCTTTGAAACTTCTTAGGCAATTTGAAGCTATATAAACTGAATGATTAACAATTATGCATTTATTAATTTTTTTCTAACCACAAAGTAAAATTATAACGATATAGATTTTTATAGTCACATTTTGTTTCAATTTCGAGCATAGTTATTGTAATTTGAATTCTTTTACATATAGTAAATAATCGTTGGATGTTCTTTAAAGCACTTCAATATTCCTTATCTTAAATGGACTTCTATTGGTTTTTATAAGTGACTGAAATTTTTTGTTTCAATATGAAGCGAATAAAATTTTTTCATTGAATAACAGGGTTGATCAAAAATGTTAGTTAAAGATTATGGTGCACTCGAGTTAAAAAAAACCGCTTACTTAATCATTTCAATCAACATGTAAAAATAACCTAAGAAACAAGTGATAATGATGGAAGTTTACGCAAATAAAAGTAAAAAAAAAAAAAACTCCGTGTGTCGGCTCTGGCGCACGACTGGAGTTTACTTCTTAAGTACGATTGTCTTTGAAATTATATAGTAGGCAAACAGGGTAAATAAACCTATCTCATAATACTGAAACTATTCAAGTATTTTCTTTATTCTATTCACATTTTTCATATTGATTCGGTAAAATAATATATATATATATATATATAAAATAATATACGTCAATTATATATTACATAAAAATATGTTACTCATAGTACATGAGTACATTGTTAAGAAGGTTTATTTACTTTACTATTAATATCACTTTGAGTATTCATTACTTTAACACTCTCGCCTTTATTAATCACTGTGACAAGAGGCTTGTGGCAACTAAAGTATGATACGTGAATGTCAGTAGATACGTGATTTACGAATCGTGAAAATATCGCATCAATGGCTGATACTATATCTAGTCGTCTCTCTCCAGTGTTCTATCAGATACAAACTCCAGATTAGGCTCTGATTTTAAAAAAACTAGACTAATTCTCCAAGCCTTCATCTTTATCGAAATCAATTTTGAAATCGCCACCAAGTATAAGTGGAAGTACATGATACTGTTTCCCCAGTAGTTTAGAACCACCTTCTGTATATGATAATAATGTCTAGTGTGGATATAACATTCTGATTGACAGAAATATAAACTGGGACGACAATAATGGGTTTACCGTTAGGTGAAGTGCATCTCACGACACATATATCTCCCAAATTAGTTTTAGTTTGATTAACGAGTGCTGGGTATTTCTTCTCACAAAATCATCATGATAGCCAATAAACTTATGTTGTGAATCGCGCACATTTTGATAGATGGCGACCCCGTCCCCATGATTAATACTTGGTCGTCTATACTGTGTTATGCGTTAAAATTTTCAATTTCAACTAATTCCTCATTGCGAAGCCATATTTCTGATAACATCAAAATGTATGCTTTTTGCACAATATTACCACGGAGATCCCGTGCATGCGCCCGGAGACTTCGGCAGTTGAGAGAAAAGGGAATCATATCCTCTCCATCCATTTTATTGATTATAATTTGATCAATTGTAGTAAGATGAACAGTAGAAAGGATGGTAAACTCACAAATCAACTTCTGTCCGGAGGTTGTTACTGACTTATGAAGATTCCACTACAAAGGGTAGGAGGCTTTCTAACTGAGTATATTGGTTGTGTTGTTGAAACAAAGTTTATTTTTGATAACCATTCTTTGTTACTTTGCTATTCAACGTACCAAAACAGTATTAAATACATATCGCCAAATTTAGCAATTTTCAGTTGTTATAGTCAACTTCTTTGTCAAAAGAGGTAAAGCATGGATTGTCACTCGGCTCGAAAACGGGTTTTTGACGCCAATTATGGTAAAAAGAAAAACGCTAATAACACATCACTCAATAAGTCCCGGGCCTAACATATAGATGGCACTACCATCTAAATTTCTTTAAACTAACCTAGTAGTGCTAACTTTCAACTGGCACTTGTCAAAATTTCGTGATAATATCTTGTTTAGTTGAAAAGTTACAGAGATTTTAGTGAAGCAGCTTTTGTCTGTTTAGAAACAATGTATGAAAAAGAATTTCGTGAGTTAACATTGTTTTTTGATGGGGAAAAACACTGTTCAAACAAAATAATGCGCTACGAATTACTTTCCCAACCACCATACGGTACAGATCTTACCCCCAGTGACTACTGACTTCTTGCAGACTGTAAAAGAATGCTACAGGAAAAGAGGTTTGGCTCAAATGAAGAAGTTATTGACGAAGCTGAAGCCTATTTTGACAGCAAAAACAAATCGTTCTACGAAAAAAGAATTAAAAATTTAGAAGAAGGCTGGGCCGAATGTATCATTTTTGAAGAGAAGTTCAATTTTGCCCAAAAGTTCTTGTTTTATTAGTTATGAGTGATGTGTTATGTATATATAGTTCGCGAATACTTTTTTTAAAGTTTTAATTTTTGAGGGCTTAATTTTTAAAGTATACTCTTCCAAATTTCTCTCATAGATAACAAATAACGATAATTTTTAAACAAAATATATAAGAAAATAAACTACTTAAATGGTTTCTTGTAAAAATAATATTAGACGAAAAACACAAACTTTTTTTTTTTAATCCGTAATTTTTAAGCAATTTTTTCAATCTTTAAACCAAACATGGATAACAACATTTGACACTTGGAAAAAAAATTCGTGTGATTATGATTATAAATAACGAAGTTATTCAATGTTTAATTAAAACTTTGAATATTTTTTGAAAAATCGCAAAAAAATAGTTTTTGGTATTTCATATTTTAAATCACTAATTCGAAAAGAACAAAGTATGAACTTTTTTAGTACAGAATTTTGATACATTCTGATTGTAAAAAATTCCTGCAGTAACCCATGAATTCCTGAAAAACTCTTTTCATAAAAATGCATCAATATTGGCTCATTTTCCAAAAAATCATAAAAAATGCAAAATTTTGTTATTTTGTAAAAAAAAATTTACACCGTATTGTGGCGAAATAAGTGATCTTTCCGATTCTGTAATTATTTTTTTTTTTTGTCTGATTTAGGTAGGAAATGAACGATCGCAATTTTAAAAAAAAATGATGAAAAAGTAGAAACTTCCTTTTTTCTTCGGACAGAGATTTAGCGCATGCGCAGAAGCGCGCGTAACGCTTTTTGTTAACGCTCTCTTTTTTCAATTCCTATTTTATTATCTCACACTCTCTCTGTATTTATCTTGTTCAAATTTTCAATCGTTAATAAAATGTATTTTAAAGCCCTCAATTGATTTGAAATTTTATATTCACAATTATTTTGAGGCGACAATACGGTAAATTAATTATAATTAATAAAAATTAATTGATTAAAATTAATTATTCAAAGAATTACAAATGGAGTCACGTTGGTATCATTTTTGGCGACTTGTGTCCAACCTTAAAAGGTTTTTTTTCTTACATTTTAAAGCGCTCATTTGAGGTGGAATTTCCTATACACTATTGTTTTGGGTAACAATACGATAATTTAATTATAATTAATTAAAACTAATTGACTGAAAATAATTATTCAAAGAATTACAGATACAGCCACGTTGGCTTCCTCTTAGCGACTTGGGTCAAAACTTTAAAAAGATTTTTTCCTCCTCACGTTTCAAAGCATGCAGTTGAAATGAAACTTTATATATACGATTGTTTTGGATAACAATACGATACTTTAAAGATAATTAATAAAAATTAATTTCCACTTAATGTTGTGATTTTGTCATAAGTATATATGACAGAATATGTATGTATATGTGTCTCATATGTACATATTTATATTAATTATAACTGTTTAATAAAAAGTAACAACAATAATTTTTTTTTTTTTGCTGATCTAAGTAGGAATTGACTTAACATTTTTTTATATTACTTGTTTAAATTTCATTCTTCATAATATTTCCATATCATGGGCTTTATAGGAAAATTGATTCTTAAAAAGTAAACTCAAAAAAAAAAAAAAAAAAAAACTACTAGCAAATGCTACAATTTTTGTCACTTTAACTTGCGTGAGTGAGTGAGTGAATATTAACGTCCCACCGTTCAGCTACACGAGGGCTTTTGGGGACGGTCCGCTTAATTTTGAACCATGGTCAAGTGACGCGGACGACACCTGAGCTGGCACCCCCCTTCTCCTGACTACCACACCACACCAACAGGAGAACGTTTGAGCTCTCATCAGATTTAACGTGCATCGCTCCCCTACACGGCGTGTCTTCAGTGGTACTGGTATCGAACTCATGACATGCTAGCCACGATCCGATGCCTAGACCACTTGGCTACCGTGGCCTCCACTTTATCTTGCACGTGCCCATTAATTCTTAAGGAACAGCAAAATTTTTTAAACTGAAGATATCGTTCACTTTTGCTATTTTTACTCGAAATCAAGATTCTCTAATTTCTGTCTTATCCGTATAAATGCTGGAACTAAATAAATAATTCTGAAATAAAATTGCCACAAGTTAACCACTATTTTTTTAATAAAAAAAATGTATCTTTTTATGAATTATTCTACCCCATTTCCTCTAAATAATATCATGAAACATAAATGATCTTTTTATCACTTTTGTTGGGTTTAATTTCTGCCATAGTGTATCCTTTGTAATGGCTCCCAACTTGCATGTACAAAGAATTAAAAGTTGCAAAAATTACGTAAAAAAAGATGCTGTCTAAAATTGTGTATTTGTTAGAAGGTTTCTCTGTGGTACGTGTTATTTGCGCTGGGAAGCAAGGATTTAGATATTTCGTTTTTGTACAAACTTAATAGAGAACATGAATCTGTTTTGCATACGCAACTTATAACTTTCCTCTCCATTTTTTTAACACGCGGAACCCCTAGGTTTGTTTCGTGGAACCCCAAGGTTCCGCGGAACACAGTCTGAATACTACTGGTATATACGATACCTATGTCTTTTGAAAATATTGAGCCCCAAAATTATTACAATATATCATTAATGAATTCTTCGGCTTAGTTTAAGTGAAATCTTTGAAAGATAGTTATGAGATTTTCTGAAATAAATTTATAATTAAGAAGACAATATAAAAACCAACGGAGCAATCAAATGCTACTCATAATGATTCTTTTTCGCTTTATCATAAACTCGAAGTAGAAAACATGGATTATGCATTTCTGTTCTAGAATATAATGGGAAATTGTTGAAGATGAAGTCGTTATAGTTTTTCGAAAGTGCTTTTGTTATGGTATGATCACATTATATAAATGAGAAATTTTGATTGACCTCCACGAGAAGGAATTGGCTCTATCCAAATCAATGTCTGTGCCACACAGAGCATGTGACATTAAACTTTTCACTATCTTTTTCGAGAAGTATAACATATCATATTATTTTACAAAATGTGCTTAACGTTGAACTATTCCTTTTCTAATTTCAAGTCTTGAAAATAATTCTCATTTACCTCGTATTTTCCCCTCTGATGAAAGGAAATCATTTATCGAAGCAGCATAGAGGCGGGGCTTTTCTTGACCTATGCAACTGTGCGAATTCATGTACCTAAACGCCTACGGGGCTGTTTTGTATTGTATTATTCATTCAGCTAACAAAAATGCAGACAGAGAGAACATTGGAACACATATAATCGAGGTAAAATAAAAGATTTTGTTTTTTTAGAAATATATGGTTATTTTGCTTAATCCCTCATCTCTTTGTTTCAGAACAAATCAGAACTGTCAAATAAAAATATATGCATAAGCAAATTAGCGCACGCTCGCACACACAGGAAGATACAAGAAAATAGGCGTAAACACAGTTATCTCTTAGGTTATTACGAAAAGGATTTTCCACTTCCTTGAAATTTTAAAATTCGAAGCTGTCTAGCTTTTTTCTGGGAGGGAGAGTAGGATTATGGACTCCATGATAAAAGTAAACAAATATTTTTTTCGTTAAGGTTAAATTCTGAAGAGAAATTTAGGTAAATTTTGAAGGGTTGAAAGCTCGAGATAATATTTCGTAAAATATGTTCAAATTATGTGTCGATTATTCAAATCATACTTTAATTTCTATTACACTGAAGGTATATTTTTTTATTGAAGTTTCAAAGGTATATTAAGTTATCAGTGCAAAGTTATCAATGTTTAACCGATTTTTTTGTACTATTGCTACAATGAGTTCAATTTCAATTTTTTTTATTTTTTACAAAAGATAATTTTACCAAAATAAGATTAGTTGTTGTTGTTGCTAATCCTACAGGGTCTGTCGAAGTCAGACAAGATCAATTAAATTGTTCACTCTCAGAAAGTCTAGCACAAGAAGGGGATCAGTGTAGATATCTTTGCTTGTGAGATACATGCAACGTATTATTTGTTCGGGAAAAACCTGGTGATCTTGACACCCTGCACAGAGGGAGAAGATCTTTTTGTTCGCTGAGAATGAGACCCACTTGATGTGACCACTAGCAAGACGAGAGAGTGTAGTCTGGAAGCGTCTGTCACACGTGAGGGCGAGGACCAGACCTGGTCTATTACTCGTATAGCAATGATGAGTGTAGGAGGCACCCTCCATTCCACCAAATTTTGAGATTTTTTAACGAGTATATAATTCTATGTAGGTAAGGGCGGAGGCAGAGGGAGTTGGAAGAATACAGCCCTCCTTTGTTAGTTTGTCCACCATTTCAATGCCGTGAAATTCGACATGAGAGGGGAATCCACTGAAAATGTATATTATGGTGCAGTGACATATATTTCAGTTTGTGAAAGATGGAGACACTTGTTTTGTGGTCAACAGTAAATCACTTGGTAAAGGTGTTGAAGTGAACCACGGTTATCGGAGAGAATCCAAAGATCACCGTAATTCTTAAGATTAGTAAATAACCATATTTAATTATATATTTCCAAGATTCTATATGCAAATTACTTTTAGCCATTTTATTATATTTAGATTTCAGTATACGTATTTATATTTTACCTACTGATACTGATTGCATGTATATTACATTATATTTGGTTGTAATCACTTAACATTATCTTTTTATTTTGTAGCTATTGTCGCTGAAATAGAGCATGCAGGTAAGATACTTTGATGAATTTAGTTTTTATTGCGCTAGAACAGTAATTCCCAAAGTGGTCTATGACGACCTTCAAGGGATCCACGACAGTAAGAAAATAATTTGGGGGTCCATGAGGTGTAAATGGGGGTCTATGACAGTTTTTCTTATTAAACCAGATCGTAATTTTAATTGTAAAAGAAAATTTAATCAAATGGAAACTAGATTATACCTATTTAACACATTTATTTACTAAATTTAATGAGACTAATTTGCAGTTATGTGACAGCATAAATTTTATTAAAACAAGGACCATCATTTCAGTATTCCTTTCCAGAATTAACCCCTCAGGGGGCTCACCTTCTTTAGGTGAGTACGGGTGTCACAATCCTGAGGTGCCCTAGTGATCTTTTCCTTTTCCCACGGGGTTTACTGTCTTTGGTAAACACGGGCTTCACGAACCCGGGGTACCCTAGTGATCCTTCTCTATTTTCGACCCTCTTTCTTGTCATTCAATTCATTCTTTCTTTCTCTTCCCGTCTAGACCACAACAGATATTAAAACAAATGTTTGGCGCAGTATAGCCGAAATAGGCTCTTCCGCCAATAAACCCCAAAATCACTCACTCACTCACTTGTTGTCGTGTGTTTCATGCTGGTGTACATATGAAAGACGAGAGATAGACGAACAGAAACATACAGTAGGATGACACAGAAGAATATAGACTTTTTACTACACAAACGATGATCCAGCATAAACAGAAGGGGGTGCGCTGCTTTCTTACTTGCCAGAATTAAGCTAAAAGAGTATAAAATTGGACGTAGCAAATTTTCCTAGTTTTTCAATTGGTCACAGACAATCAGGCAAGAAAATGACGTTTTAACCTACGTTCAACATTTAAATTACCTTTATTCAGATTTTGAAATTAGGTTTGAGAATGCATTTACTTGGTAATTACCACAGAAGGCAATGAATTCCTATGGTCACATTGGAAAAAAAGTCATATTACAAGAGGAACTGATCGGAACAGGAAGTAACAGATATCTTAAGTAAAGTTTAGAAACGGATGTCAGCAATTTTGGCTTTAAAGATATATAATTATTATTTATGGAGTATTGAGGAAAGTTTAATTGCTTTCCTGAGTGAGAAGTTTCAGCGCGGTTGTCGGCTGAACAGTACTAACCGAGGAAATATAGGGTTAACCCCCCCCCCCCCGACAAGATAGAGGACAAATGTTGAAAATTTGTTATTGAAGCATCAGACTCACTCCTATCATTATTAACATTTGTTTTTGATTAAATTATTTTTTATATCACTTAAAATTTAAATTAATTAACATGTGTGTGTTTCTTAAGTTTTAAACTCTAGACTTTATTACAGTTAGAAATTTAAATCTTTTAAAGTAAGTAGTTCTATACCAACTGTCATAAACTCATTTAAGTTAATAAATTTTCAAAAATTCAATATTACGTAAGCAGAGGTCTATCCCAAACCGAAAAACATAGCAAGGGGTCTATGAGGCAAAAAAGTTTGGGAACCTCTGTGCTAGAATTTCTAAATTTAGTACTTTTAAAAATTATCATTATTTCAAGATCTTTAGCACATAAGCCACTTCTAAGACAATTTAAAAAGTTTGGATTCCTTTCATGGAAATTTTTGAAAATTGTTTATTTTTAATTGTTATTCTATCCAATGAAACAATTACAAAATAATTTTCTTCTTAACTATAAAATCAGGTATGTGATAAAAATAATTAGAGTTTAAATTTTAAAATTACAATTCCTACAGTTTCAAACTTCGAGTATAAATAAAAAATTACATATTTTATTATATCATATTAGTTAGTAGTTTAAAGATATATTGAAATATTAACTAATATGAAGATTTTATTATAGGATCACATTTTATTTCACAAAGAATTCCTCCAATTTCAGTCAGGAGTAAGTATTCTTTTTTTTTAATTATTAACAATCGTTCTAAAATGCTTATCTAGTAATGAAATATCACTCTTGTTCAACTCCTTGTGTTTCTTTCAATTATTCTTATTCTTAAGACAGCGCAAAAATAAACCCATTTAATGTTTTCTATCTATTAAAATGAAAAACAAATGTATTGAAACACAATACTACTTACATTTTAGGCGTAACATTTCTATTAATACCTACCAGGTGCCCCTAAAACTGCTCCTGAACTCCACACAGCCAGATTCCTCGTTTTGAAGTACATAAAAAATGCACAGAGAACTGTACATGTACGATCCACAAAGTTTACTAGAAAAATACGAAACCCAAGTAATGTGAGGAAAGATGTATCTCTTCCCTCAGTGTGGGGAGGTCGGAAGGAAGCTAGCCATATTCCAAAATTATTCCAATTTATTTTCAGTATCAACAATCAACAACAAATCAAAATCTATTAACCAGAGATACACTCAAATTCTAAATATGGATTACATTAGCGAGGCCTACGAGATACGAGAAGAGTAAATAAGCAGATCACTTATATCCAAGCAATACTTTCTAATTCTCTTAGAGACCTAATCTAATTTAATTTCTATTTGACAAATTGTCAACTTTAATATTACAATATTCATGTACTAAGTATCTACGCCTTACTTCACGTTTGATCAATTACTGCTAGCCGTAGCAGTCTAACCTCTCTCTTTCTAAACTCCAATTCGAACGTTCAATCTTTATATACAAGATTTAATTTGCATACTCACATCTTCTACGCAGCAAGGTTTCCAATAAAATAAATTTTAAAGGCCATTTTCCCCCAAGAGGATTTGTTAGTTGAAAAATACCGAACAGACCCGTGGCAGTATGACGTGAGGAAAAAACACTGTATTGAACACATCAAAGGCAGTATTTGCAAATTTTTAAAAAGGTAGATCGTCAAAGTGCCCGTCGTGTATATCGAGGCAGGCTAGAGTGCGCCGCAGAATGGATGGGTGCATAAGTCACAGCAGAGCGGTGAACACACCGAAGTACAAGCAGAAGGCAGAGGAGCAACTAAGTCCGTTTCTGAAATCGTCACCTCTCGGTGCATCAGTTCTTTGAGATTTCCATATGGGGGAAAAATATGGTAGTGTGAGATCTTGTGATCGTGGAGGTCATAGAACCGAACCCACGTGTCCTATCCAACGACCTGAGTATTCCATGCCCATCTAATCGCGTACAAGAGCACAGAAAAACGCTGAAAACCATTATGCATTATCATTCATACATCATCATTTACCGTATTTTTCTGAAAAACTATAGATCGTACAGGTACAGTGCTATGTATAACTTTTTTAAGCACTCCCAACGAGAAATCTGGTTGTGTAGTGTTCGGCCGCTATTTTTGAGATACTCTGTATAATAGATGTTTTAATCTAGGACAGAAGCTTACTCTATTTTCAGTGTAGAAAATCAGAAAATTTTCAAAATATAAAGACACATAAATTTTAATAACAAATTTTGCGGAGATAAAGAAATTCATGTCGGAAACGAAAAAAATTGAAATTTTTAATTTAAGTAATAAGAAATAATATTTGTAATAAAGAAAAAGATCTTAAGAAATTAAATTATAGAGAAACTTTTTGAGCTTCGTTAAAACTAGATAATTACATGTTTTTTCAATTATGATTTTCTAATTTATGTTATATTAACCGATATTGTTCAGGTTAACAACTGCGGACAACAGTCATATTTAAAAAAAATTTAGACAAAAGTAGTGAAAAGGTTCTTAAGAAAATTTACCTGATATACATTTTTACAGGATCTTAAAAAATATAAAACACATTAACCTTGATTAAAATTTGTTCCCGGCAAATAATGAAATACTATAAAATATTTGAATAATTTATCAAAGGTTAAGGGAAGTAAAATTATAAATAATAATGACATATAAATGCATATGAAATGAAAATTACTTCAGGGTTACTTTACTTTCATGTTATCTACGCATATCATTGTAAAAAGTTAGCATAACGAGAAATTTATATTTTGATTCTGAGAAATTTAATCATTGTTCTAAAAATATTTGAAAAATTTTAATAAGGAAAATTTGTACATAAATTCAAACACGCAATGAATTGTGCATTACTTATCATTTCATTATATTTATAAAACGATAAAAATATTGCAAATCTTTGTCACTTTTTTGAAAATAAAAATAACGTTTTACAATTCATACTAGTAGATTTAGCAGTTTAGTAATCTATTTTCCAAAGCATAAGCGTAGTTAGTCCTGAAAGGCCGTGTATGAAAATTCTCTGAGGGCCCATTTTTAGAAAATAAACAAAAATGATCGCAATAATAAAATTTATTTGAGATGTTAAAATGTTGCACATGTTGTGGCTCCTATAGCTTAGGAACCCTATATCATTGATGCGGCTGATACGATGGTATACTCCCTTGTTTCAAATTTAAGTAAGTATTTAAACATTTTAAAAAGTAAATTTATGAAACCATACATTTTATAAGAAGTTTAAAAGTTTCTTTAAAAATGTTTGGTCTCAATGCGATAGTTTCGAATACTCTAATAGGTTTTTTTGTGTGTGTGTTTGTAGGAATTAAAAAGAAAACACAATATAAAACAAAATAGTAAAATTATAGATAATTTGTTTTACAGGTGTATATTTACTTATAATTTTTCCTAATAATGCTAAGCACGTTTAAGATTTACATTATAAAAAGAATGAAGCATATATGAGGAGGGATAATATCCATATTTTTGCAGATGAAGTAAAACAATTTCGAAACTATAACATACTTGATGTAATAAAAGAAATTCATCTCTTCGAAGCCACTCAGTTTTCCCATTTTAATTTCTGTTCAAGTTTCTATCGTTTTGAAAATAATTATCCATTTCTTGCAAAAGCAAAAGTTAAGAGTTATATCTCCAATAAAAATGACATTGTTTTTGAATGCTTTTGTAATCTATATTCAATATGAATGTTTATTTATTTTTAATAACAACTTTTTTTCCATACTTCCATATTTTTCCATCAAATATTGCTTGGCATTCTCTTTTCATTTAAAATATTTTACACTTTTCTATAAAAAATGAAAATTTAATATATTTGATAAACCTTTAGTAGTCTGCTCGTGCTGTTCAAATTCCAATATGTAATAAGTATCATGTGAATATGTAATAAGATCTTTTTTTATATATATAATACAGACCAGATTATATCTGAAACATACTCTGACTTCCAAATGCAATACAGCAATCTGAATTCCTGTAGCAATAAAATGCTTAGTTTAGCGAAATTAAAAAAAAAAATGCAAAAAAACCAAAGGTATCTATTATTTTTATTTTTAAGAAATTTAACACTTATTCAGAAGCGAAGGAAAATACTTTCGAAAATCAAGCTGTCACAAGTTTGTAAATATATTTTGTAACTGATTGGTGATCTTCAATAGTTAATGAAGATAATTTAATTGAAAATATCCAGAAAAGTAAGCAATGTCTAGGAGAAGTTACTTAAATGTTTTATTAAAGTGGTAGGATGTCGAATGGATGAACGTGGAGTTGTCACGAGCTGATGTTGCTAGACATATAAATGTGGCTCCCAGTGTAGTCCAAGAACTGTGGAATCAGATTAATTTGAAGATTTTCTCTATAAAAGACCTATTTCAGGTAGCCCACGAGATACAACACCAGCAGGAGACCATTTTCTAACTCTTTCGAGTTCAAGAAGGTGAAGCCTTACTGTACCTCATGTCTTTGCAGATAATTTTGTCACATCAGGAACACAAATTCCCGCAGCTACGGTGGGAAACTGCCTTCATAATACAGGCCTCAAAGCATAATGACTATGTGTTTCCCTGAGCCATCGACAGAGAAGTGCTTCTTTGTATTGGTCAACGAATATATGCATACTCTAAACGAGTGAATAATTATTTTGAGAAACTTATGAAACTGATTACAGATTAAATGCCTGAATTGTTAGTTGAATAATTAGTTACCTTCTATTTCCTTCAAGTAGTTGCTTTCGTTTCTTATTCCTCTTATTTTGAAAGTTGTAAATACATTTAATAGAAATGGAAAAAAAATTATTGAAATCTTTGTGCTTTTTCGGAATTTTTGGCTCGTTAACAAAAGGAATTTCACAAGATTCCATAAAGTGAAAATTCTTTTATCAACTAGATAATGATAGTATTAAAACACTTTAAAAATGGGTAAAGTTGAAAAAATGGCTGATTTTAAGGAGATGTAAACATTTGAAACATTGAATAGTTGAATATACGTGGAAAAAAATCTTTGTAACGCACGCTATATTTCCCAGAATGGAATATAGATGTCACTATGCTATGGATACATGAGTATCGGTGGTCTGAACTGGGAATCCACTGTCCTCCATCAGAGAGAGAGAGAGAGAGCCCGGATCCCAACCAGTTGGGATCTCCCAACTTGACGTCCAATCCTGGACTGTATTTAACTAAAATTTACTTTAATTTGTTTAAATGTTTAAATGTATTTTTCTTGTAAAGTCTTGTTTTCCGTCCTTTTGTATAATCGTAATATTTTAGATTATTAAATGCATTATTTTACCCCTAGATTTTGATCAATACGTTTAGCTTAACTTAGTAATAACATAAAGCACCATTACATCTTTGATTTTTTAAGTTCTAGGTATTTAATGCATACAAATTTGAAAATGTTTGCAACAGTGGGCTATACACGAAGTCTCCTTCTAAACTCGGTTTTTTCCGATCCAGCCAAATTGGCACTTTGAGATAAAAACAAGTCAATGCTGTAATAACGTCACAACTAAATAGAATATGAATAGCCAGTGTGATAGAGAATAACTATTATGCGGGCAGTACTGCCTCTCAAGTTCTGTCTGAATTGTAATCGCTTGTTTCTGAATTATCGATCGGAATTAAAGTCGTTTAGTTACTAGATTTCTATATAGTGAGCCAGGTTCTGAGGTTGCATTTCATTAAAGAAAAATACCTATTACTTATTAATAGTTTGTCTTTCCTGTATATCGCGTAATCAGGTTAAACGTTGGATTAATAAAAGTGGTTTATTGTGTGAATAGTGTGTTTTCCTTTCGTATGCTATTTAATGATTTCTCAAACCCAAACCGGCGTTCGCATCCCCCGAGTATCAGATTAATGTGAGTGTGATTTCCATCTCAATCAACATGAGGTGGTGGTGACGGGACATGTTTTGAAAATAAAGGAACATGTTAGTAATCCAATATCCTATATGATTATAAAGATTAATTTTTCAATGTTCAAATGATAGATATTCATATTAATATAATTATTTCAAAATCATGATTTACAAGAGTAAAGTAGCTTTTCATTGAAATTCAAGTCGAAGTTGAAGACGTTATCTGCTTTTTTGCATGTTCATAAAATATTTCCTTTTTTCCAGCAACGAGAACTTATTATTCAAAATCAGTTGAAATCACCACAAACAGTAAGTATATTATTAAAATTTTATATCGTAATGGTTTTAATTTTAGATAACTTATTTTACTTAGAAATATTATTCATATTTAGAATAATCTTTAATGCTTAAAGTAATTCTCATTTCTTAGAAGTTTTGATGTTATCTACGATACATTTTCCCTTTGTTGAAATAATAATGCTTTAAAAATATATTTGAAAATACCAAAAATCTTCAGAAGAACATGTCCTTTCATAAAAATTTATTCATTTTTAATACACACACTCACTATGCGACATTAAAAATGCAATACCAAGAAGGAATGACCATAAAGTGTAGAAACTTGGCAACAAAGGTAGCCAGAAACGAGCAAGGAATGATTTTTATTTTAAAATGATATTCGAATTGCAAAGCGATAATAACGTCTTCTAAATAAGTTGTAAAACAATTTTAGGAGACGATACACGAAGCAATTCGTTTAGATATAGAGTCAATGAGAGTGCGAATGGCGTCCTAGAGGATAGTTATCAATTCTCTGTCAACCATTTGCCACAGTTGGTTTTTTGAATGCGATAGTGGCAAGTGGTATTGATTCACGTCCCAGATGGGTTCAATTGATGAGAGATCAGAGAAGGATGGTAGCCCAGGAAGCATCTGAGCATCGTTCAGAGCGCATTTACTTACGTGTCAAGTGTACGGTCGAGCATTATCTTGGCACTCCCTTCCCCCTACGGTACCACCGGAAGCAGTACATCAGTATAATTGGACTCTCATTGTGCTCTGAATACGTACCAGAAGTGATCTGCTATCTTACACGATGACCTCTCAAAATAGATACCTCGTTATTGCGCTGTCAGGCTTACTATAAATGTGGCCGGATTGGGCATGTAACCACATGGAGACAACTTTCACATGCAGAGACTATTAGTGGATCGATTGAAGAGGAAACTCGAGTCGACTGAGAACATGTCCCTGCACAATTTCATCCTACATGTCGCTCTTACGTGACACCATCGCAAACAATGTCATTTGTGCTGTTGGATCAATTGTAGAGTTCCTTACGAACACCATGAATGCAAGCTACTTGCAACCAATCGATATACATTTGATTCTGGTTGATATTCGAACACCAAAGGTCCTTGCAGATGTTGTAAAGGAGAGGGAAGGGTAGCTTGAGGGACCTCCACTGCCTATCGATGGAGGAATCGATCCATGCATATTGAAGTCAATCTGGCGGCACTGGTACTTTTCAAACCTATCACATATCCTTGTTCCAACTGTCTTCGTCATAGTAAGTAAACCACACATACGTCTTGATGGATGTTAGCTGAGGTTTAACGTATGATCGTACCTATCCTTCTCAATCTATTTATCATGCTCTGCGTAAAACTCATGTCTACTTCCATTAGTGGCTTCTTGGCATTCTTTGCTACTATACATGTCTTCTGAGGCGAGAATAATGATATGAATATTTCGCCTTCCGTAGTTCCCTCCTTTATATCATATACAGCGTCTGCTGAAGAACTGCTTATTTCACCTAATTCTTACTGCTCGGTTAGGAGCATCTAACCTGAAATTTGAACGGCTTTTTGACCAATACTTCTGGCTGTTGTATTTTCAATGTCATGTAGTGTTTGATCAATATCATGAATTCAATATTTCGACAAAAAAATGTGACGAAAAATAATAACGCATAGTGACAGTATATTTTTTAATGTTTCTTTAGTCAGAAGAATTACTTTGCTCGGAAAATTATTTAATTGTTTTTTAGATGCAAATATTTATTTAGAAGTCTTTATAGTTACTATTATTAAATGTTCGAAAGCTTTTTCTGCTTGTCAAAGTTAATTAAAAGCTTGTGGAGTCTTATTATTGCTAAATGCAAGAATCTGGAGTATTAATAACTCTTCTAGACTTTTTTAATTGTATTTTTCATTATATGAATAATTTGTAGATTGCAGATATTACAGAGAAACAATTCAATTTTTTCATAGTTTTAATGCTGTATCAGGTATATATGAAGTGTATGAAGAAGTTCATTAATTTATGTTAATTCTGAAAAGTATAATCGTGACATAATGAGTTGTACAATAAAATTTGCTGTAACCATTAAAAAATAAAATTCTAAAAAATAACTTTTATTCTGGAGGGTTAAGAAACCAAGATTAAATTTATAACACTGAAGCAATGCACTTTTTTGAAAGAAACTAATTACTAATTTTTTAAGATTTAAAACAACTTGCTTATCAGTATCTATTAGAATTCAGGTCTGAGTAATAAAATTGTTTTGTTTTCGTTTCATTCCCCAGCTATGAAACTTATTGACTTATCATAATTGATTGAAAGATATGAAATAAATAAGTCTAGCTTTGCGTTGAAAGAACGTACATTATCTACGTGAATAAGATGAAATCAACTATCTCTTACAGAATTTCGTTTATATAATTTTTATTTACTTTAAAATTAAAAAAAATTCCTATTCCCAAAAGGTACCATTCTGTATCTAATTCTGAGTGACAACATTGGTTTCAAAATTATATTTAGGATGAGTATTAAGATAGATATTAAAAAAACCTTTGTAATAATTTTTATATAGTTAATGTTATAACTTTATCAGAGATTAAAAATATATTTTTTGTTTCTTAGATCCTCCATCTAATAAATGTGTCCAAGGGTATCTCAAAATAGTTGCAAATATTAGACACCCTCTTGTGCACTTATACCCAAGAATTCCATTCATTTCCCTCCCAAACTGTGGATGTCTACCTCAAAGTATAGATTATTACTTTATTGGTTCTTTTTTTTTAACTATAAACATTCTATGTTAAAAAGAATTTTTTTGTTTCTTTTTTCAGCTTCCAGCAAACTGCTAATATTTAGTTCTGGGCACTTCTACTTTCTCCTGCGGGAGCACTTCACTGACAAAAGATATTCATACAGTTTTCCTTCCAACCAACTATCCAATGCCAAAATGTAACGAAGCACCTCCTAGTTTTCAGAAGCCTATCCAACTTCCTTTTACACCTACTTATTTAACTCTTTCTCCACCTGCATC